>JAJLLZ010000010.1:1830000-2158625 GCA_021188095.1 Diaporthe vexans
CTCAGATGGTTGACCGTTGGGCTGCAGGACGGGCGGGGCCGCGTTGTCGAAGCTGTCGATACCGTTCATGGAGAGGTCCGCGCTACTGCCGGCCTCGGCGTTGACGCCGTTGGCGACGAGTTTGCCGTCTTCGCTAGCAACAGCACGCCTTTCGGGCCTCATGGCTTGCATCAGACGCGAGAGCAGCGGGCCGACGGACAGCTTGTCGGACTCTGCAATGTCATCTGTCATGTGCTCGATGCTCCCGCGCGGCGCGTTTGGCTGTGGCTTCTCGGGGAGGTCAACGGCCATATGATCGTCCTCCTCTGCCCAGATCTGTGTGTAGTGTTTCTTGCCGCGCTTGGGGATGACGAAGGGGGTCACGCGATCGCCGCGCTCGCGCAGGAAGGCGAGGTCTTCCTCAGTAAAAGGCCGGAAGTATGGCTCGACATAGGTGGAGAAGGTGGAGAAAGATATCTGGTTGGTGGGCTTGGCGACACTGTAGTCCTTGTCTGGCGGGACGCCGGCAATCTGATCGGCCAGGTCGGTCCTGGGGTAGGTCGCGACAGATGTTGCCTCCTTGATTTCCTCATCCGACATGTTCTTCCAGTCAACCTTGGTGACCTCGTACACGGTAGGGTCCGGGAAGGTCGAAGGGTCGTCACCAAACATGTTGCTCTGTGGTATTGCCTTGGGGGGCGGGGCGCCGTCGTCGTCAGAGCTGGAGTCGGAATCTTCAGACGACTCTTGTTCCTTCTTGGCCTTGGCCTTGACCTTCTTCTTGGCCTTCTCCTTGTCGTCGACGTCCATGGCGCCGCCGCCGGGGGTGGCAGGAGCAACCGGGGACAGGGACGAGGAGGTTGAGTCGTTGTCGCGCGACAGTTTCCTCGGCTTGTTGGAATCGCGTAGTGGCGATGACCGTTCTGTGCTGGAAGATCAGCAGGTGCTTTTGGGGGGGGCTTTTGCCGGGGGGGGGGGGGTTGGATGCAAGATGCAGGACTGCAGGCAATTGAAGTGGAGCAGACAGTTGACGAGCAAAGGCGACCAGATGCACACAGCAGGCCCTGGAACAAAATGGGCACTGATGTTGGATTGAGGGCGAGCAAGGCCAAGGGAGGGGACGAGCGAGCACAGGTGGGTTTTGGTGGTGGTGATGGTGGTGGATGGTAGAGAATGGGTGATGGTAGGTAGGATGGACGACTGACCAAGGTTGGTGTCGTGGGGCGCAAGTGAGTCGGCAGCCTTCCTCTTTTTCTTATTTGCCTTGTTTGCCTTGTTGGCCTTGCGGGCTCGCTCGTCGTCCTCTGCAGCCTGCCTCCGCAGGCGCTCCTCCTCCCTGGAGCGCACGTCGTCGAGCCTGGCCCTGAGCAGAGGCACCAGCAGCCTCATGCCGCGGTCGCAGAAGTTGTGACGCCGCTCGAGGGTCTCCTGGAGGCGCTGCAGGCGGGTCATCATGCCATCGAGGTTCTTTGATTCCGGCATCCCGGAGGAGATGGCGTTCTGGTCAACCACATCCTCGTAGGTGAGGTTGCGGAACGAGTCGTAGTTGAGGTCGAGGTACTCGGTCTGCTTGACGTCAATTGGGGGCAGCGAGGCGGGTGGTGGGACAGAGCTGGGCGTGGTGTTGCGGCTCCTCTGGCGGGCAATGGCGCCG
The DNA here is from genome assembly GCA_021188095.1 of Diaporthe vexans. NCBI lineage: Eukaryota > Fungi > Ascomycota > Sordariomycetes > Diaporthales > Diaporthaceae > Diaporthe > Diaporthe vexans. The sequence goes on from JAJLLZ010000010.1 coordinate 1,831,634, forward strand.
GCGCCCTTCTTACCGGTGCCCTTCTGGCTTGATGCGGGAGCCATGGTGCGATGTTGACGGGCAGCCGTGTGATGAAGAGGGACGGACAGTTGGGGCGTGGGTCCATCCATGCCCAGGTGGTCCAGGACCACAAGGAGCCGCACGCTAGAGGGCCAAGGGCAGGCCGGAGCCGAGCCGGGCACGGGCAGCACCGGAGCCGAGCCGGCCAGCCAGAACCAGCCAGGGAAGAGACATGTGCGCATAGGCCGGTCCGTGATTGGCACCTTGCAATGCCGTCCGTAGGCACAACTTTGGTCTAAAATCTCTTGGTCGTCGGTCCCCCCTTGGGTGCCTGTCAAGATACCTGGGCACATGGGGACATGGGTGCCCGGGTCCCTCCTCCCTCGGCGGTTGTGCCTGACTACACAGTACATGGGTATTGAGCTCCGTGTCTCTCAGCCTACGGCTGGCGAAACGTGCGGCACAGGTCCCGGGCTGCAAGGCGGGAAGCTTGAGTGGTGACGACCCCGGCCGACAAATGGCTTCAACACATGTTCTGAGCTCGTGAGGCTGATTGGCTGTGGCGCCGACCACTCCTCCCCTTCCTCTCTTCTCCTCCGTACCGTGTACAGGAACGCAACGGGATGCCGTGCTCGGAGGCCTACCACATGCCACAGCATGGACTACGCTTCATCAGCGGCCCCGGTCGCCTGTGGCAATCAGATAGACCATGTACCCGGGTGACGTCTCCTGCCTGGCTTCTGCTTCTATCGCTCACGGCCTCGCGCCCTACTTATACCCCGTCAGAGCCTCCCACCACCGTCTCTTCCGGCCTCTGCCCTGGTTGTCCTGGTTGTTGCCCATCGTCCTCTTCCCAACACACTCTTCCCGCTCAACCAGTCCCCCCGCCTCGCCCCGCGAGCCCTGCAATGAGAGAGTACCATGGCTTCTCTTGGTGGTAACGTCCTACCTCCAGAGCTGGACAACAAGATGGTCTACGCTGGCATCGCCGGCGTCTTCTGCTTCGCCCTTGGCCTTTCCAGGGTCTTTGCAGGCACACACCGCGAGCCCGCCAACCCGCCCGGCGATAGCCCGGGCCTCGTGAGGTCGCTTTTGCTCTTCGCCTATGGCTGTTTTTTGAAACCCCATGACGGCGATGGCAAGGGAACCCAACAGGATGCCTTGGAGTCCTTCTACAAGGCTCAGGCGGGCATCTATGACACTACCAGGTCGGCCCTGCTCAAGGGCCGCGAGGACATGCTCGCACTCGTGGCCGCCCAGCTCAGAGCCAAGTCCGAGGTGGACGGGCTGGGCAAACAGAAGAGGGTCTGGGTTGATGTAAGACCCGTGTCCTTCTACTCGTCGGGTCTCGCGCGGCCCATGACTGATTTGTCCCGTTGCAGGTCGGTGGAGGCACCGGTTGGAACATTGAGGCGATGGCCTCGTTTGTAGACGTGCCCCAGTTCTTCTCCGCCGTATACCTGGTTGACTTCTCCCCTTCGTTGTGTGACGTCGCCCGGAAGCGCTTTGCCAGGCTTGGCTGGACCAACGTCAAGGTTGTCTGCGAGGACGCCAGGAAGTTCAGCCTCCAGGACCATGAGAATGGTGCCCAGCTGGCTCCGGCTCCGGTCCGAGCCCCCAGCGGCTACTTTCCCCAGAAGCGCCCCGGGCACGGAGGCGCTGACCTGGTCACAATGTCATACAGCCTGTCCATGATTGTATGTGACCGTCTCCACCAGTGTATCCCGTGTATCCTTCTCTCCCCGGGCCAAAGTGGCATGGGTGTGCGTGGCTAATGCTGTGCACCAGCCGGATTACTATTCCGTCATCGACTCCCTGACATCACTCCTGTCCCCCGACGGCTTGTTGGGGGTTGTTGACTTCTACGTCCAGTCAGAGGTCGATGTCAGCTTCCGGAACTACACCGGTGGTGTTGTCGGCCGTCACGTCAACTTCTTTGGACGCACCTTCTGGCGTGCCTGGTTCGACATTGACAGGGTCGGTCTGGAACCGAGCCGTCGGGACTACCTCGAGTACAGGTTCGGAACTGTGCTAAGTGCCAACGCCCGCAACAACGCGCTTGGTGCCATCCCTTACTATGTGTGGCTGGGCTGCCACAAGAAGCCCTTCGCCTCCTCGAGCTTGCCACACGAGACTGTCGAGTATGTGGATGCGCTTGTGACAGAATCGCCCTGTCTCCTCCCGCCCAACGCGCCCAACGCTCTCACTCGGGCAGTTCAGAGGGCCGCCCCTGAGATCCGCTCCAAGGCTTTCGATGCTGCCGTTGCCAATTTGTCATCCAACTTGCCCCTGCCGGCCTTCTTCTACCAGCACCATCACTGGCGCATCTACTATGACGAAAGGTTGCGGAAACACACCCAGTTCAACGATGAATACATCTATGCCTTTACCTGGGAAGACTCCCGTGTGGACTCTCGCATCCTCAACCTCGGGTCCGAGGATGTCGTCCTGGCAATCTGCAGTGCGGGCGATAACATCCTGTCATATGTCATGCAAAGCCCCGCTCGCGTCCACGCGGTTGACCTAAATCCGACCCAGTGCCATCTCCTCGAGCTCAAGGTCGCTTCGTACAGCTCCCTCCCCTACGAGGACTTCTGGAAGCTCTTTGGCGAGGGCAAACATCCTGGCTTCCGCCAGCTCCTGATCTCCAGGCTCTCCCCCCACCTCTCCAGCCGCGCGTTCCAGTACTGGTTGAGCAACGCGCACATCTTCACCAGCGAGCATGGCCGTGGGCTCTACGACACGGGCGGCTCAAAGCATGCGATCCGTGTGATGCGCTGGATTGCTCGCATCTTTGGCCTCCGTCGCTCTGTCGAGACAATCTTGACGGCAAAGACGCTCAACGAGCAGCGGGAGATCTGGCGTAGCAAAATCCGGCCGGTCATCCTATCTAGCCTCGTCAACCGGCTGGTAGTAAGCCAGGAGTCCTTCCTGTGGGCTGCCTTGGGGGTGCCCAAGAACCAGCTTGCCATGATCGAGGCAGATCACGCTCGTCTGTGCCAAGAGCACCGGTCAGTCCAGAACAGCCGTTCCCAGGCTGTCTGGAGCTATATGGTCAACACGCTGGACCCCAGTAAGCAGCTTCTAGACACGACCCTCACCCCTTCAAGAACAAACATACCCAATTTTCAGCCTATACAGCAAAGACCTCAGGGGCTACATGTTTGAAGACAGGCTATGGCCACCTTGCTGCCTACTCTTTGCTTTATTGGCAACAAGCCACTTCTTGAATTCTTTGACCGCTGACTCCGGATGCTCTAGTGGTTGAGAACACCCACATCGCAGCTGACAACCCCTACTACCACGTCTGTCTGGCGGGCAAGTTCAGCCGCAAGTGCCATCCCGAGTATCTCGCCCCGCAAGCCCATGCTCGCCTGTCGCGCCCTGGCGCGTTTGATGGCCTCCGAATCCACACGGACGAGATTGACGAGGTTATCGCCCGAATCGCACCCGCCACGCTGACGGTCGCGGTTGTCATGGACTCGATGGACTGGTTCGACCCAGACTCTGATGCCGCGTCGAGCCAGATCCGGAAGCTCAACCGTGCGTTGAAGATGGGTGGTCGCGTCATGCTGAGGAGCTCTGGCCTGAGACCGTGGTATATCAGGGAGTTTGAGCGCCAGGGTTTCACCGCAAAATGCCACGGCAAGAGAGCACCAGGCGTGTGCATAGATCGTGTCAATATGTATGCCAGCTGCTGGGTTCTTACCAAGCACCTGAACCTGCCACCGCCGACGCCGGACTTGGATGGCGCCGTCGGCCCTGATATGGAGAGCCTGACCATCTGAACAAGGGTACCTTGCTGCCCAAGTTGCCAACCTCACGAGGGTGTCGAAGAGGTCTTGTGTTTCTGTTTAAACATGCAAAGCCTACCACGCGGCGAATCCGTCGAACCCATCAACAGGTCCGTTTCTGTAGTTTGTCAATTATGCGTTGACGGAAGGAGGCTCCTGGTCAACATCAAGGCCCAGAACAAAACAAGTGGGCAAGTGGCAATACTTTGCTTCAAAAGCGCAGCTCAGGCAAAGAAGAGCCATGAATCTAGAACATGAGTACATCGTGCCTCGGACGATTCTGACACCATGGAGTAAAGCTGGGCGCCCGTGATGAACCTGAAGACGTGACCGCCGTGCTCTAGCCCATCACTGGCCTCTCATCCTCGATCATACTTGGCACACAACGCTCGACTGGGCGCGCAGTGCCGAATGCAACCACAAAGGCCCAATGGTGGTGAGGAGACTAACACGGCAACCAGTATTCGCAACTTGCAAGAAGCCGGCCGTGATCGCAAAGAGGCCATAACCGTGTTATCAAGATTCGTCGATTGAGGTGCACTTAGTTGAGTTCTGTTCTTCGTCACTCGCACGGCAGCCGGTAAGTCAGCTTCCACGCCCGTGGGACCTGGCTATAATGGGAGGTTCAAGCCAGGAGAGCATCGGCTGTGGTGACTTCTCGGCATGGACGAGCCTCCACGCTAGGAGCCCAGTGACTGGGGCAAGTATTCTAAAAGGTCATCTGGGATAATATCAGGGAGCCAGTGCAATGAGGGCCGAGCCCACACGGAGGAGTGGATGCACACGTTTCCCTCTGTAGTTCAACTGCCCGAGGTATCTGTGCCGCCCGGTGGGGAGGTTATCCTAGGTTGCCGTGCGTGTGGACGGCCAGCCTTCCAAGGTTCTTTGTCGCCCTTGCCGGGCTTTATCCGTGAGACTGCCACTCTGCCACTGCAAGAGCCCTGGCAGAGGCGGGGCCGCCCGGTCACTCCTCCTTGCCGTAGAAGTATCTCTCATCACAATAGTTTCGACCATTCGTCCTGCACCCCGGACGCCAAGCCCCCACGACCCCACGGGGCAATTGGCCATCGCGGGGGCCCAGTGGGCCGTGGATCTGGTAGAACATCACGGCCAATGTGCTCGGCAATCCTACACCGGCAATTTGGCCCGCCAAAAACGGGGTCATGATCGAGCCAGAGCTCTATGTTCCCGGAATGTGGAGTCATAGTGCCCCCCTCCCCTCCAACGTTTTACTGTCCCGGGAAGTGGTCAGAGCAGGGCCACTCTGCGTGCCGGTGTTCGCGAGGCCTTCTCTGTCCACAAAGATGGCAGGAGGGGGGTTAGAAAAGCGTGATGTTCTATAAAAGATCACGCCTTCGTGACAACCGGGTTTGAACAGCTGGGTGTGCAACCGCAACTGAGTCGTTCTGTGCCGTTGCTCTCCAAGCACCGCCGCCAACACAAAATGTCATTCTTGTCAAGACCATTTCAACTCGTGTTGCTGTTGCTGTTGCTGGTCCCAGCATCGAGGGTGAGAGGAGCTACATTCGGACTCACATTGCGCCTTCCCGACCGAATTCCACCATGGGCAGAACCGCTTTCCCCTCACCTTGCTAGTTTGAGCATCGAGATGGACCGTTGGACAGATTGGGCGGGTGCAGAAATCGGGCAACCTAATGAGTACGTTAACCAGCTTCTGCGCAACTTGGGCCAACGGACGGGGAGCATGCCGTGTTTGAGGATCGGAGGTGAGTTGAACACATGTGCACTCCGCAATGAGCCCAGGGCCGCTGCTCTCACCCATTGTCATCTGTACACCTAGCCGCACGCCCTCGGAATCTTCACCCACTCCTCTCGTTGACAGCAGCAAGTTCACTGACCAGGAGCCTGGTGACGTTCCTCAGCAAACTCTCAGGATAGGGCGACCGTTGATCTCTCAGTCCAGGTCATGAACGCGACGTTCCCTGACCCGACTGAAGATGTCCCCCAGCCCGAGGCCGAGACAATTCATATCGGCCGAGACTTTTATGCTCTGTCCGGGAATTTTCCAGCGGGTACCTCTTTCATGTGGGGACTGAACCTGAAGTCCTTCAATAAGTCTGAGACGGCTGTACAGGCACGGCTTCTAGCTGAGGCCTTCCAGGGTGCTCGATCAAACCTAACTGCGCATGTCAGGGTTGTAGATGTCGAGATTGGCAACGAGCCGGACTTTTATGGCCCCAACACTCGAGTACCGGGGCCGCTTGGCCCGTCGTGGGACCTAGCAAATTATTCCACAACATGGCAGGAATATGCCGACACTGTACAGGGCGAGCTCCGCTTTGATGGCGGCGAGACCAGCCCCAAACTGTCACCAGGTGCTTTTACCGGATTTGTGGCGCCAGGATGGAGTGTCGATGGCGCCATCATGGCAGGTATCCTGGACAAGGCGGCACTACGCTCGACAACTGCCCAGTTCGGCACCCATCTTTATTCTGGCTCTTTTAGCCCGGCACTTCAGTTTGCGCCCGGTGAGCTCATGAATAAGAGGTTCATCCGCAGTAACCTCACAACGAAAAGCAGCGAGATAAAGGCTGCCAAGGCATACGGTGTGAATTATTCACTCACCGAGGCTAACTCATTTGCCAAGTACGTCGCTGGCACTCCCCTGGTTTGTCTGATCGGGAATGTCTATGTCTCTATGGTCAGCCGGCTCACAGCTACATTCAAGTCACGGCGTCCCTGGTCTCAGCAACACGGTCGAAAGTGTTATTTGGGGGGTTGACTTCTTGCTCTATGCAGCTACCTTGGGCGTCCAGCGTGTGCACCTTCATCATGGGGTTGGCTTTTCTTACAATGCTTTCCAGCCTGTCACGCTCCCGGAGCTGGGTGGGGACAACACCAACATCACAGCCCCGCATATCTTGCCCCTTTACCGTATGTCTCAACGTTTTAGATTGCGCCGCCAGTCACTGACTGGACCCAGACGCATTGCTCATCGTCAACGAGGCCATAGGAAATAGCAGCACCTCGTACGTTGCCGAGCTCACAGTAGGTAACGACACCCTCGCGGCCTATGGGATCTGGGAGGGCAACAGCCTCCGCCGCATGATTGCCCTGAACAGCAACGTCCGCTTGAATTACAATGCGGCCTCGTCTTTTAATATCACTTTGAACGGAGAAGGCGCAAAACGAGTGTCTTGGATCAAGCGGCTTGACGCACCGACGACGACGGCAAGCTCCGGCGTGTAAGTAACGGCACCATGGTCCATGTGCTCTGCCCTTGATAGCGTGCTGAACAAAAACCAGAACATGGGCCGGACAAACGTTCGAGACGCTTTCAGGGTTGCCCGAAGGGGACGTGATCCTCGAGGAGGTCAAGGATGGGATGTTTGAGATCCAAGCCTCGACAGCGGTTCTCTTGGGATTCGAGTGATCTCGCCAACAGCATACGGCAGCGAGCGAGCGACAGGATCACCAGGAAGGAGGGGGAGGAGACCTCAATCGAGAGGAGAAGGATCTCTTCTTCATGCGAGCTTACTACCATTGGCTTCCTGCTCTGCACAAGAGCAAGTGGTGCTCCGACAGATTCGATGCTGGTGCTGTGCTCTTGGATGTGACGTTGGTGACCGCGCTTGCGACGAGACAGCAAAATGACAAATCCGGTCCGAGATAACAAAGTCCCCCCACTGGATGAGTACGTCGATCCAAGACCACTCGCGACGATCAGCCAGAGGCTTGCACCCACGAAAATTGAGCATACATCCAGTGACAGGGCTGTTTCTACGAAGGGCGTGCAAAAAGGGGACGTAGTCGTACTTGCGCTCACCTGTCCATTGAACGAGAATAGAGTCAAACACCGCGGCTGAGCCACAAGGTAGCGAGCGCGTTGCCACGGGAAATGACCATTGTTCAGCGCGCTTTTCCGCCATCGCTGCCACCGGTGTCCTAGGTCTCGCAGTAAGCAGAATGCCCAGAAGGCACACGAAACCTCAGAAATCTCCAATTAGACTACAGGGCGTGCAAGACGCTGTCAAGATGAAACATTCTGCAGGATCCAGGTAAGCAAACAAATGCCGGAGCTGTCGTGAAACTACAACATCGCGCGGCCCTCCCATCGGGGGGGGGGGGGCTTCGATCAGTCGACGGTCGATGCAACGCAACCAAAATGCGGCAAGGTGAAATGTGGAATCCCGATTGTAAATGCGGTGTGCCATTGGATCAAGGGCATTTAAGGCAAGAAGCTGGCTGCATATCCGGGACATAAGTGCTCCGCATCCCTGCACTGCATATCCATCCTCCAATGGGTGAGATTGCGCCCTCTGGACATCTGGGCCTCGAGCTTGAGCTTGAGCTAGAGCTTGAGCACTCACACCGTCTGCAGCCCACCGGCACGACCTTGTGCTTTGCCGTCCGTCTGAGCCGGCGAAGAACGGTAGTGCGCAGGTGGCGTTGTAAGCGGTGAGATAGAACACACCTGTGGTAAACATAATTGAGAATTGAGGATTGAACTTTGGAATGGGTGAACAGGAGAGCCACCTCCGGAGGCGGGGGCCGCGGGGGGGGGCAGCACTGCGCAAGAACCTCACAGTAGCCTCCAAGCAACGTCAACTTGTCCTCGCCAAGTTCTTGAAATAAGCTGCCTAAAACGTAAGAGGCAAGGGTGGGCCTGAGTTCCAAAAGTTGAAGCCTGGGGAGACCAGACCTGGTGCAGTGCTGGTCTGGTGAAGAAGCTGACGTGAGATTGATTCGTGGGCAGTTTGGTGATATGCTTGGATGACGGTTATGCCCAGGCGCGTGATGACCTGCTTATTCCCCTCGCAGTCCCCACCTCCGACACAGGAATTTGAGGTAACCCAAGGTCATCGAGGCCTTGCGTGGCTGTAATACCGGGTGAAAGAAAAGGCCTTGTGTGTTGCTTGCAAAGGTGGGCGGGCACAGCAGCTCAGCTGGCGTTTCGGGAGCCAGAGAAGCGCGATGGTGGCGCTGCTCGCGGCTAAGCGGCCACTGAATGACGCCTGCGCTTGAACGAGCCCTGTAGGGCCATTGAAGAGACCAGACCACCTGTCGGTCGGCATCTCAGCAAACCTTGTGACCCGAGTCTCTGGGCCGAACTTGTGGTGGGCTTCCGACGCACCAGGATTGCATACCATGCAGCGCAGGGGTTGAGGCCACACATGCTCAACCAACAGCAGCCACGGACGCTGTAGAAAACAGCACGGTCCCAGGGTGAGCAGCTTGTGCTCAACAACGCGAGGTGGCAGGGCCGGCTGGTGAATACAGCAGCACCCACCTCGACAAGTCGAGTGATGCCGGGGTGGTGAGCGGTCAAGAAAAAACCCAACGTGTCGCTCGCTCCCGGGCGAATCACACTCGTGAGTATCGAAACAGACGCGCTTATAAATGCCTTGCATCTGTGACTTTCCCAAATAAAGCGCTCCCCCGGGTCGGACACCAACAGCGAGATGACGATGTTGCGCTAGCAAGGAAGTCCTCAGCCCTGCCACAGCAGCCAGGGAGGTGCGTGCAAAACAACCTAGCGCACTTACGCATCAGATTTTGGAGCCTCCTGGTCTGTGGCGCCTGTACCCAAGCATAGGACATGTCCGTAGGGACCCAAAATAGTCTGCATCCCTATTCGTCACCTTTGCAGTCTCCTCACGAGTCTCCAAGACGGCGGGAAATGTGGGAGAAGGTGCTATGATTATCTGAGGAGTGTCTGGGGGGGAAACGAGAGATTGACCGCCCTTGGTGGTTGGTGGTCGACTTGGACTGGCGGGCTGAGCACCGCGGCCCTTTGAGTTCTGCATCAGCATGCAAGCCTGGGTGTTGGGTATGATCCAGGCGTGTGACGGCATTCGCAGCAGCGGGTGACAGGGGTGGGCCCAAGGGAAGACTACTTATATCAGCTGCTGATGTCTTCCTCGGGCTCGCCATACTCAAATAGAACCCACCAGCCAACGCTGGACGTCCAAATGTGCGATGCCATCGAATATCGATCCCTCGTCACTCGGCCTCTCCCTCCGAGCGCTGTCGCCCAACACAAACATGCAAGCATCGAACTCGAGTGCACTGAAACCTCCAGCCTCCGACCCCCCATCGCCGTCATCTGATGGAGGGGCGAAATCGTCGAGAGTATGCCTGAACTGTCGCCGAAAGAAAAAGAAATGTGACAAAAAGTTGCCATCTTGCGGTAGATGCACTTAGTAGGTTCGCCCTCGCCGCGATAATGCGAAAGAGGCCTCGGACCAAAGCTCACCGGCCTGGAACAGTTCTCTCGAGTTTTGTCAGCACGAAGACGACACGGCGGCTTCCCGCCCCATCGAAGCCTCCGCCCAGACTAGCTTTGAGACCTTTGCCAGCCTAAATGCTCAAGGCGCCTTCTCCTTGAATCCGTTCCTGGGCAACCAGCTTGGCCCTGCCATCGGCCCATCCCTGTTTGCGTCGCTCGGCACGACAGAGGACATACATCATTTCGTGTTTCGAAGCGTAACGCAGATGATGGGGGACCAGCTCACGGCCGAGAGCATCGTGCGTTATTACTTTGGGACGGTCAACACGTGGTTCACCATCGTGGAGAGGTCTGGCTTCGAGCCACGGTTCGGTCAAATGTGGACAGAACCGTCAGCCGAAACTGGATTATTAGCACTGTCAATGCTCCTGATCGTCCGGGCGCCGGAGGACACGCCCGGTGTGTCGATGCAAAACAGCCTCTACCATTCCATAAAGACGCTCTGTGGCCTTGTCGCGGCCAAGGAGCCCATGTCTATTCCCCTCCTCCAGGCGAACCTACTGGTGTGCCTGTACGAGCTCTGCCACTTCATGCCGCAACAAGCCTACATGACATTGGGGTCATGCGTAACGATCAGCCGCGCATTCGGCTGGCTCAACGAATCCTTCTGGAGACAAGACCAGTGGATCGTCCGGCCGAGGGTGCTGAAGGCCTATTCCATCATCTGGTGGGCCATGATGTTTCTGGAGAGGTCAGTGTGTCTTTTGGCATTATCGAAGCGATTTGATCCCGGGCTGACCCCAAGCAGCGGTATCCAGGCCGAGGAGCTCGGGTTCCCGCGTAGTATGCCGTTGCTTGACTTCCAAGTGCCATTCCCAGAACACTTCGACCCATTTCTTCCCTTAGCACAGAACCAGCAGTACGGCGGCACCACACAGCGAGAGGTGTTCAGGTTCGCGGACGATGGGGATGACAAGATCGACACGATTGTTTTCCCCGAGGCCAAATCAACCTCCCTGCTACTGCAGGTACTGCAAAGAACATCCGGCCAAGCCGGCATGACAGGGGCCTCCCGAGAGAGCCTGACAAATGCGATGATGGATCACGCCCGTCATATCGGTACGACGTTCGAGAAAGCCGCTGCTGTGCCGGCCGGTCCTTGCTGACGATGTCCCAGTCTCCACACCCTGGAAGGACTCGAGCCGGTTTGCCGCTCTGAGTCTCACTTATACGTAAGGGTCTCTGTCGGTAACTTGAGAGGCGCTGTGCTGAAGAGAAGGTAGCGCGATTCTCAAGCTTAACCACCCGCATCTCGGGGTCGTGAGTTCTGGAAACACACACGACACTATGGACAGAGCAGCGATCCAGACCACACTCCCCGTCATCGAGTCAATCTGTCACAGTGCGAGGCTTATGAGCTCGTCGGGTAGCTTGTCGTTCTTGGGTCCTCTGGTGCCCCCGATGGCGTACAGCATATTCCTAGGCGCGATGGTTCTCATCAGGCTGGGAGACGTTATCATGCACGACCCGGAGTGGCCAAGCAAAGTCCAGTTGCTTCGCAGCTGCCTCGAGGTGTTTGCAAAACGATGGAAGATCGCAGGTGAGTTGACCTGTCAGGCCGAGCCGCCTGGGCTGAGGCTGACGCACGAGCTTCAGAGAAACATTTGCAGGCGTTGAATGCGGCTTTCCAGACTCACCTGAACCACCTGCACTCTCGATGAGCAACAAACAAGAGCGCCGCGGCATTACAAGAATACTTGCAAGATAATTGTGCCCGGCACAGGCGAGGCGATGGACTGGGGCCGGGAAGCCAGCCTTTGGGATGAAGGCTTCACCGTGACACGGCACGAAGCTCGAGGGATTGACCAGGAGGAGGCATAGAGAAGGTCGGCATAGAGCTACCAAGGTGTTGCCACGCGTGCGGGCAGGCGTGGATGACCGGGAGGAAACGGATGAACAGGAGTGTTAAGGAGTCATTGGATAGTCGTGGCTCTTTTGGCTGTCCCTTTTTTGATGGTATTTTCTTGTTGGTTTTTCTTCTTCTCTCGCTTCTGCATTCCCGAGGTGATAGAGCGATACCCAATAGAGATCTGGTCGAATTTGGATTTGGCCATCAAAGACGTTGATGAGGTCAGTATGCGAGAGCCCGTGCTGGAGACGGTGCATGCCCGTCCATTTTCCCCATAGCAGCGCCGTACCTAGATGCCCTCCAATCTGTCTCCCCTCACTGTCACGCTTTGAGATGTCTGAGACGTGAGATATCTAGGCGTATTACCCAAGGCGAGCACCGAGGAAGCCGTATAGAGTGGCACATGCGCAATACCTCCACGGCGAGCCTTGGAAGTCGAAATCAGTTCGGGTCGACGAGTCTAGTGATTGATTTCGGTTCCTTGGGCGTTCACGCCGGCACATCATATCTGCCGGTGCAGGTCACGGTCTCGTCAAGAAGAGGAGGCGCTAGCTATCGACCCGGCTCGCCCATTCGTGCATATTTCACAATGATCTGCTCGAGTTATCGTACCGCTCTGGCTGGAGCGAGCTTGAGGGTCGGTGCAGCTTGTAGATTCTGGTTCCTTGAGTTCCCATCCAACCCAGTGCGAGCAGCAAGACAAGTTGGGTTGAAGGAAGAAGCGAACGCCAGACATGGACTGGCTTAGATACCTAGGCAACTAGGTACCTTGGCAGGCTCAGAGGTACCGCGTGGTAGATGAACGACAGTTGACAAAATGTAGTGCGAAGGCAGAGACCAGTGGGACAGGTACATTCCAAAACTTGTACAACGTATGCCTACCTGGTCGGGTAGGTACCTGGGAACCTGGGGCAGATCGGCGCTGTTTCAGCTGCCAATGCCAGCACTTGCGCCCCTGGCATCCCTGTCCCACCCCCGTGCTGGGTCAGGGAGCTCGAGGAGCTGTTCTATTCCGACCACATGCAACGTCGCCGCACCTGCTGCCCTGCCCTGGACACACTAACAACCATGAATATCTTCAACGAGAACAGTCTACTCGACCCGTCCTCTCTCGATTCTGGTCAGTCCTGCCACATATTGCCTGCCAGCGCCTGCGACGCGTCGGACAATCACAGCGGGTACCAGCAAGAGGACGTGATGCGAAACTGACACTGACTTATTCGCAGTCGACTACGATCCCATCGACCACCTCAACGCCCTCTTCTCCCGGCCTTCTGCCGCTGTCTCTTCGATCGATCGTGTTTCCACCACCCTCAAGATCTACAGGGATGAACTCTCCTCCTCAATCGGCGCCCTCGAGGCCTCTCAGGCCTGGGGCCCCGACTCTAGCCTCGAGCGCATGCAGTCGGCCCAGGCTGAGCTCGCCAGTCTGTTCCAGCGGATAGAAGGCGTGCGCAGCCGCGCCCTACAGACCGAACGCGATATAACCACAATGACCGCGGAGATAAAGCGTATCGACGGCACAAAGCGCAACCTGACCCTCAGCATGACTGCTCTCAAGCGCCTGCAGATGCTGACCACCGCCTACGATCAGCTGCGCGGTCTGGCAAGGACGAGGCAGTATCGCGAGTGCGCCGGCCTCCTGCTGGCCGTCCTGCAGCTCATGAAGCACTTCAATAGCTACAGGAGCATCGAGCAGATCGCCGTGCTTAGCAGGAACGTCGCTGACCTGCAGAGGGAGCTGCTGGAGCAGGTATGCGAGGATTTCGAGATCGCCTTTGCCAAGGCAGAGATTCCCCAGCGGAAGGGCACACTCATCGAAGCTTGTATGGTCATGGATGCCCTGGGCGAAAACGCCAAGAGCAGGCTCATCACCTGGTATGTCAACACCGAGTTAAGGGAGTACCGCCAGGTGTTCCGCGGCAACGACGAGGCGGGCAACCTGGACAATATCGGCCGTCGGTATGCCTGGTTCAAGCGGATGCTCAAGACGCACGAAGAGGAGCATGCCGCCATATTCCCACCACACTGGAGAGTCAACGAGATGTTGGCCATGTCGTTTTGTGACGGCACCAGGGAGGATTTCAAAGGCATCTTGGAGAGGAGCATGCGACGAGCTGACGGTCAAAAAGTCGATGTCAATTTGTTGTTGAGCTGTCTGCAGGAGACCATGGATTTCGAGCAAGGCCTCGAGAAGCGGTTCTCAAACGAGCTGCCCCGGGCAAGCATCGACACACTGAGCTCGTCAGACGACCGAACGAACAATTTCAACGGGTCCATATCGGTGGCTTTTGAGCCGTATCTGAGTCTGTGGGTGGAGTCGCAGGACAAGGCACTGGCGGGTATGGTGCCAAAATACAAGAATGGGCCTCTGGTAGATGCCGATGAGGAATTTTCCCCCAACGCCGTTATTCCGTCGGCCATCGAGCTCTTTCATTTCTACAAGATGACCTTATCACAATGTGCAAAGTTGTCCACCGGCGAAAGGCTGTTCGACCTAACCAAGATACTCGCCAAGTACCTCGAGGAGTATGCGCAGCAGGTACTGCTCGGGTTTCTGCAGAGGGGCGGCCCCCAAGGACCCCCGGTCCAAGACACCGTGCTAGTCCTCAACACTGCAGATTTCTGGCACCAAAACACCATACAGCTTGAAGACAACATCAAGAAGCGGGCGGACCCTGAGTTCACGGCCAAGATCGACCTCTCCTCACAAGCGGACACCTTCCTTGGCGTCGTGAGTGCCGCTATTCAAGCTCTGGTCCACAAGGTAGAGGCTAGTTGTGAGGGAGCTTGGAGGGAGATGAAAAACACTAACTGGCGAGAAATGGAAAGCGTCGGCGACCACAGCTCATATGTTGGAGAGCTGCAACAGCAAGTGAACGCTAAGACCGAGGAGATTCTTTCCGTTGTTGCCAAACAGCAATACGCGAGGGCCTTCTGCGACAACCTCGTCGAGCGCTTGGCGACTGCGTACATCAACAACATTGTCCTCTGCCGGCCCATTTCTGAAGGCGGCGCTGAACAGGTGCGATGTATCCACGATTCCCGATACATCAAGGCCACTGGATACTGACTTTTGCAGATGCTTCTCGACAAGTATACGCTTGCGAAGAACTTTGAGAAGCTCCTTGGTTACCACAATGCGTCGTCCTCCCGTGACTCATATCAGCCACCGACTACATACATCAAACGTGTCAATCAAGTTATGACACGCATTGATCCCTTGCTAAAGACTCTCCAAGTGCGACCCTCGCCACCCGAGGGTCTAGTCCAAGCGTATCTGATCCACATTGGTGATCGCTCAGATACCAACTTCAAGAAGATACTCGAGCTCAAGGGTGTTCGCAAGCAAGACCAGGCTCACCTGTTAGAATTGTTTTCCCTTCATCGCGACGTCGCAAGAACGGACAAGCAGCTAGCAGAGAGCTCGCCCCTCATGGGCCCGTTGCTCAACGCCTCCGGGCTTGGCAGCACCGGCCTCGGGAACATCGGCAATTCAGCCCTTGGTGGCGCCGCAGGCCCCGGCGGCCGCTTCGACGCAGCGTCATTAGGCGAGAAGCTGCTCAGCGCTGCGCGGGACGCATCTGACCGAATCGGGACACCTACCGCGGCCGGAGCCTCCGGCGAGAAGGCGACCATCAATGAAAATCTGAAGAATATTGGGAAGTTCTTCAGGCGGGACATTGGGGTGCGATTCGGCAAGAGAGACATCACTCCCACGGGCCACGATGATATACAGAGGGGTTAGCTCATGCCGTATTAGGCAGATTTGAATCTCACACAAATATAAGCCAGCCACTGTAAGGCATGATCAGGATGTGATTTTCATTGTGCTACGACATAGGGCCTGTTCTTCAGCTCAATGGCTATCTTACACACCAGCCTTGCTGGTCCTAACAGTATTTAGGTTCCTTGTCAGAGAACGGATTGAGCCGAGGCAATTTGGCCCGTAGACGTGGCTGTGTACCACAGTATATTTTAGAGGTGGAGGGAGCATGTGGCCGTGGGCGGTCTCCACTGCATCGGGCATTCGCCTTGTCAACCTGTCAAGCCGTCGGATCATCACTCAGTCACCATCGGATCATACCACCACCTTCTGTCACGCCTTGGGCCAGCTTACCCAGCAAGTGTAGGCCTCGGGACACACGAGTCGGCTTAGTTGTAGCCGAATGCACTCGGGCCCTCGAGCTTGAAGGCCGTGGGGAGACAGACATAGGGCTGCTCTGTCCCCAGGGAGTTGGTGGGGGAGTAGATCCGTGGCTGGAGTCAAAATCAGAGGCAAGCGCTTGAGCCGTGCTGCTAGGCGCACGAGACGACAGGCGTCGTGCAGGCCCTACCCCTCAAATCCACTGCTGTTGGCTTAGACGTTGGGGTTCTAAACCGCAGTAGCAGTTGAAGCCGAGACTTCCAACTATCAATTCCCAGGCATATTCTGTGCTCGGCCAGCACAATGGTGCACCGGGTATTAGTAGCCTCTGATGAGGCAGCATGGACGTCTGCCCAAGATGGACCACACTTGCTGTTGTATAAGCGCCCAGCATGGGCAAAAGAAGCAAGAAGGATGATTTCTGTGGGACCCCGCACAGTTATTAAGCGCCCTGCATTCGGTTCAATGCAGGAATGCGCCATTGCTTAGGCTGGCACCGAATCCTGCTGCCAGGGGCCAATCTGGGCCAAGCTATGTCTGGCCGTGGGAGATTGAGGCCAAGTCTCGACAATAGCCCAGCATTGAACGCCCCGCCGCCCTCCACAATGGTCCAAGCTGGTCCCGGGTTGCATTGTTGAGAGGCTGGCCCTCTCTTTGCAAAGTTGCAGCCTGTTGCTACAGCGCTCCTCCCGCCCGCTCGCCTTTATATACTGACAATGGGCGCCGCCCCTGGATTGGAGCCTGATGATTGCCATCGACGGCTTCTCTTCGCCGGGAAGGAAGACGAGGCACCGAACTTGGGAGGGATTCCAGCTCGCCGCCACATTGGCACCGACAAGCGTGCTGCGCCCCTGATGAGCATCTGCTTCCCCCAGGAGGGATCGATGATGATCCAATAATTCGATCCTACCCTTGCGAGGTCAAAGGTAGCCAGCCCCAGGCCTCGCCTCGCCACCAACACGGTGGCTCTGGATCCGGCTCGACACGCAGGACATCCAACAAGACAATGCTCTGGTTCCTGCAGCCTGGTTGCCTCATAATTGCTATCCAACGTCATCATTGGCCAAAGCTGTGTGCTAATTCCAGACAGGCCCGCTTGGGTGTTCCTGATCCGCATCTCGTGGTTTGGCCATCGGGGTGGAATGGCCCTGTCAACATTGTAGTGATGTGGTGTAACGACTCTCCAACCACTTTCTCACGTCGCACACCTTCCTGCTCGTCTTTGCTTTCCCCTTTCTTGACCTGCAGCGGCCATCAAAATCCCGCTTTCTATTCACTACTGGGGAGCGTGATAGAACCTTTAGGCCTGAAACACACAATGCCTTATTAAGAACTCGGCCGAGTGGACCGGATGCAGCACGCCCACCATGTCGAACGCCGGCCCTTTGATGACCACTTTCTCAGCGCCACCCGCATGTGCGACAGCAACAGGCCTCTACCTGATTTGGCCCGGGAGCGGCGGGTACCACTATGAGCAAGGCCCGCTTGGCAGCAGAACAGAGTGCTTCCCGAGTGGCTACGATGCGTCGCCATCACGGTACTACTCTCCTGGTCTATGTCCCCGCGGCTACACGCCCGCCTGCTCCAGTACCGATATACTTTCAAGCAGGACAACAGAGACAGCCTTTACGTGCTGTCCTACGGCTGCCGCTTACACATGCGCCGGCACTGTAGATGGCGTCACCAAGCCCGGGACATATCTGGGTTGCACTACGACTTTTGACGGGGATATTGTCCTCGCGCGTATCACAGCCATCTCTGATGGAAGCACGGAAGTGATACAGTCGACGACAGAGAGTTCAGGTGTGGGAGTCGGTGCGAACAGCGTAGCAGTGCGGTTTAGATCAGGGGACCTCCAGAGTGATGTTGCCACGACTGTTAATGTACGGCCATTGGGATTTGAGAGAGTTTTGGGGGCAGACAGGAGCCATTCGCACCTGCTTCACTTGCTGACATCTCTCATCAACAGGTCTCACCTTCTGCTTCAGCGACCTTGGCAGCTACGGAGACCGCCACACTACCCGTCGCATCTCCCACGTCCTTGTCTGCAAACACTCCCGACCCGCCAGGCTCAGGATCGGCCACGAACAGTGCCATTACCACAAATCAAGCCATCGGGATAGGTATCGGCTCAGGAGCTGCGGCTTTGGTCATCGCCATCTCCGTGTGGCTGTTCTTCCACCTTCGACGGAGGAAGCAGATGATAAGAGCGCAGATCGAAACCCCCATCCCACCACCGGCACCACCGCCAAAAGACAGGAGGTTCCGGGCGCCAACACCGCAGCCCGACCTCGGCGGTAGCGGCGACGGCAGCATCGCGTCCGTGGCCCGGAGTGTGCACGGGAAGATGATACGAGGGCCTTTCCAGCTCCAGTCGGAGAAGAAAAACCTGTATGGAATGCCCAGGGGCTACCACAGCAGCCCCAGCTGTGCCAGCACACCTAATTCTAGTGACCCGCCGCCGTCAAAACCGGTGACGCCGTCGAGCTTCGGGTTCCAGCCAGCAGAGTTGGAATCACCACCGAGGAGCGTGACGTCGGCGGGATCTGGCTATGTCTATGGCCGTTATGAACTCGCATCTCCCTGACGGGACAAGTTTTTGACTGACTTTATCATCTGTCACACCTAAATCATGGTTCGGAACAGAACGGCGCGAGGAGCGGCCTGGAGTCTTATTCAATTTGCAGTATGTGGAGCACGGGCTAAGCTGGAGTTTAGGCAACGCTGACCTAGGTGGCCTCGCATTGTATGATAGCATCTCTTGGAGTTATTGGGTGGTACTTCAGGTTCAAGACAATTTGCAGATAGGGGTGTCTCCAGTGGGCGGTTGCGCGTTCTGGTGGCGCACTTGCTCCAGACTCGCACAGCCAACTTCTCCGTCGAGGAAGCTTCTGCCTGGCTCGAGCAAGTGCATGCCATGACAAGCAGCCGCGCTCTACTGCAGAGGGAAAATGGTTGGATGCACCACCACGGTCGCCGTGGGGCAACGCCCCCATGTAATGACTGTCTAGTTTCAACAAGGCGACATATGAGACCATAGCCAAGACGATACCAACGTGTGAGGGGGGAAGGGGCTACAGTGATTCCGCCTGGCTGGGATCAAGCAGAGGCATCATGATGTGAAGAAGTGAAAGCGAGTTGCTCAAATGGGTACCATCCAGTATAACGCCGTACGTGGGTGGGATCGCGGATGGAACTCGTGGGTGGTGTGCACGATGCGGGGCCTAGGGCGATTTTGGAAGCTCAAGCATGGAGCATCGGGAGAGCTCGACGGCGGGTCTGGGTGGCATTGGAAAGCGTCTCTTCTTTGGATGAACCTTCCTCATCTTGAAAGCGGCCCCGCCCGATAGACATAGCTTGGCTGGGAGCCAAGACTCGCCTGCCTCAAACGGGCCCGTTCCGGCCTGCTCTCTTATCTGGATTCCCACCTGGCGCCCAAGGGTTGGAGCGGATGACCACGCGGCAGAGGGGACGGGCGTGGGCAGATATGGATCTGCAGAAGAAGGAGGGCGCCGCCATATATCAAGCCAGCCGCCCATGAGCTCGCTCCCGAATAGGTCACCACTCTCGGTCACCACTCTCGGTCACCACTCTCGGAAGACTCGAGACTGGTCCTGCGTGTCGATACACTGCCAACCGCCGCTAGCCAGCAATGATGAATTTCCTTCCTCGCCTGTGCGGGCTCCGAGTTCTGTTGGCCCTGGTGGGTGTCGCTTCCGCGAGCCCGTTCAGCCATGCCGATGTCTCGATTACTGCAGACGCTTCACTGCGTCTGATCAAGGTGTCCGAGTCGGACCCTGGCACTTGGGTCCGTGAAGACGAAAAGATTGAGAACTACGTGGCCAAAGGCATCAACTTTGTTGATGTTACCAATATGAGCGTGGGTGAACCGATCTGTATAAGATCCTCCGCCCGGGCGCTGCGCTGCGGGATGCCTGGATGCATCGGCTGACCTTGTGCACTCTGCTTGAGCAGGAGCTTGAAATTGCGTCAACGCTCTCGCAGTCTTCTGCTGCGCTAGAAGCCGCAGCAGTCACGTATCCGTCAACGCTGAGCCATCAGACAGAGGCCAACACTTTGATATCAGGAATTTCGGCGAGCAGCCAAAAGACATTCCTCAAGACCATGACCGAGTATGATGGCCTCTTCCTCCTCGTCCTCCGCATCCAAACAAGTTCTTGCTCATTTGTTGCTCCTACAACCCACGCTATCAACCAATACTCACCCGCTTCTCCAGTTTCTACAATCGCTATTACAGGTCGACTTACGGAACTGAGGCCTCAAACTGGCTGTATAATCAAGGTCAGTCTCCAAGCGATGCATCATGACGCTGTTTGGACTCCTCCACTTGTACACGAGGAGCTACTCAGTCGGCAGCACGCGACAAGAGAGCCATGCTCACGAAATATGGCGACGACGGCGAGTTAATTGCTGATATGAGGGACTAAATATAGTCACGTCCGCTGCCGGAGCCAACCCGGCCATCAGCGTCACCAGGTTCTCTCATTCTTTCAATCAGCCGTCAGTGATCGCCAAGATTCCTGGGTCTTCATCCGACGCTCTTGTCATTGTGGGAGCCCATCTAGACTCCACAGGGGGGAGCAGCTCCGCTAGAGGGCCTGGAGCGGGTAAGCAGCTTCCGGATCCTAAACTTGATCACCTCACCAAAAGAGTTCTCGTGTATCTGGACCCTGTCCCCCGAGTCGATTGCCACACTGCTGGTTCCGAGACAGGCCATGACCGCATTGTGGCTCTTTCCGCACTCGATTCGCATGGCACTAGCACCTCGGCCCCTTCATAGCTGATTCTGAACGCTGTAGATGATAACGGGTCTGGAGTGGTCGTCGTATTTGAGGCCTTGAGAATTCTCGCTGAGGCGGGCTTCCAACCCCGCGACACGCTGGAATTCCACTTCTACGCAGGCGAGGAGGGCGGCCTGCTGGGCAGTCAGGATATCTTCAAGTCTTACAAGTCCGCTAGCAAGCAAGTTTTGGCGATGGTGAATCAGGACATGGCAGGCTACAGCCCAAGTGGTGTTATCAGTATCTACACCGACTATGTGGATTCAGGCCTGACCACGTACGTGAGGAGGGTGGCTGAGGAATATACGGGGCTCAAGACATCGACTGATGCTTGTGGATATGGCTGCTCGGATCACCACTCGGCTTACTCTAACGGGTTTCGTACGTCCCTCACTTCACGCCCGATCACAACTCTACGAGTGAATGTCCCCCCTGCTAAGTTCAGTATGCGATATAGCTGCTGCATATGTTTGCGATGAAGTGATTTCCACTTCTAGCCCTTATATTCACTCGGCTTCAGATGTGAGTCCTGAACATATCAGACTGGGCTAGGAACGATTGGATTGGAGCTTTCGAGAGCAACAGAGATACTGATATTTCGCTTAGTCGTATGACACGATAATGTGGGATGCAATTGCGCGTCACACAAACTTCACCGTTGGTTTTCTCGTCGAGGCCTCGTATCTTTAGGATTTCGACTTCCACACTTGGGATCAAGTCATCAAGCTTGGCCGCGTTCAGGCAGAGGTATCAGTAGAACGACTACACTAAGTGCTTGGACCTGGATCTTTACTCTTCACCACCGGAACTGGGGAGCGTGACGGGTCGCCATTCTCGGACAGCGAGATCTCGTACGCAACGGTATCTTCAGAGCACATAGTAAATAGTAGTTGTGACAGGCCCTTGTCGTTTCATGAGCATGTCTTGGCAAGCCAATGTAAAGTTTCCGCATAGATTCTCGGCATAAAAAGGAATGCTAATCCCTACACAAGTTGTATCGCGCTGTCACCTAATAGTCTCTTGATCAACTTTGAACATTTGAATTCAATGCGGAGGCGCCATCATTCAGCGTACCAGTCTCAATGTGGCGAAATGCTAGTGAAAGATGTGAATGCGGTATCGCTCCTGACCATCCCAGATGAGGACAAGCATAAAGAGACATCAACAAGTTGGTAGGGCCGACTGATTCCACCTACAGAAACTGACGACGAGAGACTGGTCCTCCGCTGGTATGACAAACATTGTCCTTGCCAAGCTCACACAGTGTCCTCCATCCTGCAGAAGCAGTTGTAGCCCTTCACGGGTCTTCATGAGACCTTGTGCTCACCCACGCCGGTAAACCGTTTCTGCAAGATATTGTGGGTGGATCTGAAGCCCGCTGCATAATCAACACTTGAGAATAAGATCACATCACCGGTCGAGTTGGGAGCAAGCGTTGGGAACGCACAAGGTGTAGTGGGATACCGGAGTCGGCCCGCAGATTTGTCGAGGCGCTGAAGCAAGTTGAGTCATGCAAGCTCGAGATGAAAAAGGAAACAACGCCCACACAGTGCAGTGCCATTATATAGGGCTAGACTGGGCCGGCCGCTTGCTCACAAAGGCCAGGTGCGCAGGCGAGCAAAAGTTCAAGACGTGTGCCTCGATTTGATAATGAGGCCGAATGGCGTTTACTTTTGTACAATATGAATTCGCGCCCACGTGCTCACGATGAAACGTCATGAGCCCTGCTGACCGGAACTCTACGACCACTCAGTTACCCGACCAGTCACCCCCTTCATGCTCGCCAAAGCCGCTTGGTAGCCTCGACCAAGCCAACGTCCGTTGTCTCAAATTCGTACAAACCTATACCAGCCAGGATGGTTGCTGCGTTCAGAAGCCAGTGGCTAGCCCTGCGCAAGTTGGCATATCTCTTCTTCGGAACGTAGTCGATGATGATGGCCTGGACACCCATGTGCGAGTGGACGAGCAAGGTAGTGGCGAGCAGGGCATCCAGGGTGGGGTTCAAGGAGCCGGCGGCGAAGGGCGCGATTGAGAGCGGCACGAGGGCGGCAGCCATGGCTCGCTCAAAAGTCCAGTGGTAGTGACCGTGGGACGGAGATGGCTCAGGGACAGGTGCAGGCTCGTTGACGCTGCCGTGGATCACCTCTGCCGAGCATGGTTAGTGGCAGATTTACAGGAGCGGTGGGCAGACATACGGGGTCCGGGAGGCAGTAGGTTCCTGCGGCTGCTCGCATGGAAAGCCGTGGTTTGGGCGATACTGAGCCTCGTGGGCGAGGACTGTGTGCTTGGCCGTGGCAGGGACTGGGAGAGCATCGACGGGCCAGCCCGGGTCGAAGGTGCCATGGACCTCGAGGCAGCAGCGGTCTGCCGCAGCAGAGCCGAACGAGCAGTGGATGCCATCTTCGCTCAGACCGTTCGGCGCGTCGCAATCACGGTTGATGGCGGAGGATGTGGTCTCGGGTTGGGTGTGGTTGCGTCGACTGGGAGGGCGCGAGGTCGAGGTGTCGAGTCCAAGTCTGGAGTGTGGAAGATGTCATTACCAAGTAGCCGAGGCGAAGCCGACTTGGTCTTCAGCGTCCCGAAGTACCCAAGTACTTTTTACAATCAGCAGCGCTGCCATTGGCTCAGGGATTTTACACCCATGCCCACACTAGCGTGTCACAGCAGTAACATTTGCACTGATCATTCAGCGCTCCGTGCAACAGCCCCCCTCGGACCCGAACAAGCAGTGCAGAAGCGCAATGTGTACATATGTATTGTGCAAGCCCACGGCTTGCTAAGCCTCATCGCCTGATCGCCCTCGTCATGTAGTATTTTCTAGGTGCCAACGGGAAGTGCGTGCCCCGGAGCCATCAGACCCGCCGCACTGGTAATCGGACGCACATCTGAGTGTTTGCTTCCACAAACAGAGTTCATCACTTCAGACCCATACAGTTTGCCTGCCGGCCGACCCACCCAGGTCTTGTCGATAAGCCTTCCTTGCGAGAAATTTCTGGAGCAGCAAAGCAAGCACCGGAGCGCAACAACGCGCTGGGCCCCCAATACGTTTCAAACCACTCAGGGCCATGTTCTTCATGGACTGATCAGTCGAACCCGACTCTTCCCCTGGGAAGCCACTTCTCGCTTCTCGAAGCCGTAGGCCACGCTGGTCCTGACTAATCACGGCTCCAATGATCCGCTCGTCGATAACTTCCCCGGCCCAAGCCATGCTGTGCCACGGCTGTCGCAGCTTGGGTCGGGCTCGGGCCATTGCCATGGCTACGGGTATGGATTCGACTGTGGGGTTGGCTTCAGGCTCCGTATCAAGGCCTTCACCACCATTACGGTTCCAGAGAAGATGGATCGGCCAGAAGTACCTCCTCAAGGAAAAGGATGCCGAGAAGGCCTGGGAAGCTCAGGCAAAGGAGATAAAAGCTGGCACAAGGAAGCACCTTTTCGACGAGCTTCAGGACAGAGGTTTTGTAAAGGACGTTGTAGGGTAGGTAAGCACCGCGCACGGCTTGCTAGATCGGTCAGCACCTCGCGCTCGTACCCATCTGACGGAAACAGCACCAACGACCATATACGCGAGACAATGAGGCGGAAAAGAATCAGTGCCTACGCGGGTGTGGACCCTACAGCCAGCTCCCTTCACCTTGGCCATCTCTTGCCATTTATGCCGCTGTTTTGGATGTACATGCATGGCTACGGTGCTTTCACCCTCATCGGAGGCTCAACCGCCCGAGTTGGAGATCCCACAGGCAGGACTGAGAGCCGTCCGCAATTGACCAGGAAGGAACTCATCCAGAACCTCGCCACTATCCACTACCAACTTGTCACGATCTGGAAGCATGTCGAACAGGCGGCGGCGAGGTTTGGATTCGAGAAAGAGTGGGCTTGGCGCCGTGGCGTTGTCAACAACAACGCCTGGTGGCTCAAGCTGCCGATGGTAGACGTCATGAAACGCTTGGGAACCCAGATGAGGATGGGACCCTTGCTGTCGCGCGACAACGTGAAGAATCGGCTGCAGGACGGCTCCGGAATGTCGTTTGCCGAGTTCTGCTACCCAATGATGCAAGCCTGGGACTGGTACGAGCTGCTCAAACGTCAGGGCGTCCAGATGCAGGTTGGGGGCTCAGACCAGTATGGAAACATCCTCACAGGCTCCGCCTGTGTCAAAGCTTGTGTTGAAAACGAACCCGCCGTGGCTCAAAGGCTTCCCAACGGCGAATTTGACCAGCCCATCGGCTTTACAGTGCCCCTCCTTACCGACTCCTCCGGGGTCAAATTTGGAAAGAGTGCTGGCAACGCCCTCTGGCTCGACCCTTTCAAGACCACCCCATATGACCTCTACGGCTACCTGGTCAGGCGCCGAGACGACGAGGTGGAACATCTCCTGAAGCTCTTCACGTTCCACCCTCTGAGCAAGATAACAGAGGTGATGCACGAGCACCAAGCCAACCCGCCGAAGCGAGTCGCCCAGCACCTCTTGGCCTATGAGGTGGTCTGGCTGGTTCACGGGCACAAGGTCGCGATTGAGACCCAGGCACAACATCAAGCCGTTTATGGCGGCAATCTATCGCACCAAGCTCCTGTGGGCTTGCCCCAAGACCCTTCGCAGTACGCGGCAAATCCTGTGCAGACAAATCATAGCAACAGGCCCCGGATAGACATGAAGCTACCCAGGCATGTCCTTGGGCTCACACTCCCGCGAATTGCCCGTGCGGCAGGCCTCGCAGAGAGTGTTTCTGATGCCGACAGAACAATCAAGAATGGGGGCATGTATATCGGCGGATCTCCAGGCCAGAAAGGCCCCAGCAACGCGGGCATGAACAATGATCAGTTGCAATTTACCCCCGCCAAGACGTGGGATATTGAAACAATGAAGAGGTTCCTTATCGAAGATCAAATTCTTCTCTTACGCAAGGGCAAGCACAACATCCGCTGCATCGAATTCATACCCGACGCGGAATGGGATATACTAGGTCTGGAGTATCCGGGCCAACCTCGTACCGGCAAATTCCGCAAAGCTATGCAGAAACTGAACAAGATGGACAAGATGGAGAGTGAAAATGCTGGAGTCGCTGGGCCCGTGGAAAGTGAGGATGTTGCAGAAGGTAAGCCTCACCAGACAAACCCTTTGATTGCGTCACAGGTCTTCATGCCAACATCTCGATACCAGCTGGAGAAACTCGAGCGGACAATGAGAAAGACTCCAAGCGGACGGGGGAATAGTCGGGCAAAGTCACAGGCAAGCGGGAAGAAATTGAGCGATGAATTCGAATGGTGAGCTGCTGAGGTGCGAGGGCCGATTGTGCGTTCAGCGTCAGGACTGTACATCTAACTTGATCCCCGCCGCGGAGGAGGATTTGAGCAGCCAGCCACACTGGCTGACCAGCTCACGTGTATGTGGAAATGTTGGAGGCTGCAGCAGTTTGTTGGCATGTACAATATCAGACTAGACTAGACAGCATTGTGTAATATACCCACTCTCAACCAAAGGCTCTTCCGCTTCCCCTCTTCCTTCAGCGGTACAGCACCGTCAGATCTCCCGTGGGACCGGGGAAGCTCTTCAGTCTTTCCATGATCTCCCTGTCCGTCACGTTCTGCTCCGTGATGACCTGGTCGAAATTGTGGCACCCGTCCATGTATCTCTGCAACGGATCCCCTGCGGCCCGACCATCCCGCGCGGCTAGGGGCCGACTCTGTCCCGTAGCAAGGGCCGCAAGGTACTGCTTGGAGACGACATATTTGTGTACCCTGTAAAGGAAGCCCTTGATGACCCCGAACTGGACCAGCCGCCGCACGTCGACGTGGCGCAGAACATCGAACCCGCCGTCCATGTGCAGGCGCAGCCACTCGCCCACCGTCCGGCCGACACAGAACGACGTCATGAGCTTGATAAGTTGGTAATCAGAGACACGCTGGCCTGAGGACATGATGCAGACATAGTTGGCACACTCGTCGACGATGCCCCCACCAACAGCGCTGCCCACTGCGGGCCCGCCGGCCGCCACAGGGCCATCCGCGCCGCCAGGTCCATCCATCATCGTGGTGGAGTCTGCGGTGGTAGTGTAGTAGCCGTCGTTGGCGCTCACGTCCGTCACGAAGTCGTGGATGCCGGGCCTCGGGGCGTAACAGGAGCTGAAGAAGAACATGTCCAGGAGCAGGATGGTGTCATAATACAGGAGGTGGCGGAGTGCGATCTTGGTGAGTTCCAGGCTGACGTCGGCGTTGAAAGCGATGCGGCGGACGTCACTCACGCCGTCAATGTGGGTGATGACTTTCTGGAGCGTCAGGTCCCAAGTCGGGTCGACCACGTCGCTGAACTTCATCTTGGCCACTGGGACGTGCCAGCCTTTGACCTCTGGAGGAGGTCGATGGTGTGGGAACAGCTTCATGTTGATAGTGTTGGCGTCGTCTACGTGCACCAGGTGTCAGCAAGGGGCATGACACGGTGCGAGACAATGGCAGGAATGCGGAGGAATGGACATACCCACTGGGATCATGCACTCGCCGTAATTGTTCAAATCCTCCTTGATGATCTCCAGGAGGCTCCCAATCGGCCTCCTGCCTCCATCGTTACTCCCACTCTGGTCGCGGCTCAGATATTCGTTCTGCTTCTCCATCTCGGCGAACGTGACGGCAATTCGCCGCACGACCCTCTCATAGGGGATCTGGTCGACATCGCTCTCCTATTGATTGCATGCTCATTTCGGGTCAGAACCGGTTTGTAACCCGTGTCTATCACCGCGCAAGAACTCAGTGATCACGGCGACCGGGAACGGACCGGGCAGGGGGGCAGGGGGGCAGGGGGCAGACTGACAACCACAAGGCCGAAGTTGAAGATGAACTCGTTGCGCTGGTATTTGGGGTGGGCGATGGCCACAGGCAGCCCCAGCACCGTGTACTTGCCCTCGGGCTCATTGACGGCGACAAAGCGGTTGAAGAAGGCCTTGCGCGGGATAATGTACTCCTGCATTACGTCGAAATCGAACAGGCAAGGCTTCCTTTGAGGGCCTGCTCCCTCTGGCACGATGCAACCCGGGGGCGACTGAGCAACGATCTTGGTTCCTGGCACGTGTCTCAGCCCAACCACTTGTCTAAAGGTCTACTGGACGAGCCATGGGATCACTCCATGTGGTGTCAAAGAATGCCGTCTGACTGACCTTCCTGGGGAAAGAACCGTGCGTAGAAGATGCCCTGTATCATCTTGCCTGTTTGTCCCTGCTCTTGAACATGTCGAGGTCGGTCACGAATGAGCTGGTAGTCTCATTTTCGCGTGCCACTCTCAGGTACGGCAGGGTATTCCCTGAAAATGCCAATAGAGGAGGCAGTCACCGCGTCTATAAGGATCCAATCGATTGCAGCAGAAATGAGCCGCGAGGAAGAAAACTAATGTTGGACAGCCAAGTGCTGTCTAACAAAGACTGTCAGTTACCACCCATGCTGGAGCATGAGAAGCTGGGGTCTGAGCAGAATGACGGGCCAGAAGGCAAGCGCATAGGGTTAGACCCTGGACCGGCCGACATACTCGATCGCCCATCTTTGGCGCGATACATTATCTGCATTCACCTCTGTAGACGGCATCTCTGCTGCAATCCCCGCTGCAGCATTCTCGACACCGGGAAGCTAGATCTACGGCCTTGAAGCCCCACACTCTGTCATCCCACGTTGGAGTAGCACAATCTCGCAAGACACCAAGGACAGTGCTTGTACGCGAGGCTTTGGCGACCGGGGCCCGGTTTCTCATCAGTTCCGAGGCTCTACGTCCTGATATCGTATTGCTCGGCTACCCCAAGTTAAAGACTCCTGAACTCCCACCCTCGCCACATCCAGCAATGCTTCGTAGAGACG
Source organism: Diaporthe vexans (assembly GCA_021188095.1). Lineage (NCBI taxonomy): Eukaryota > Fungi > Ascomycota > Sordariomycetes > Diaporthales > Diaporthaceae > Diaporthe > Diaporthe vexans. The sequence continues at coordinate 1,860,312 of JAJLLZ010000010.1, forward strand.
CGCCCACAACCAAGAACTGTCTGAATCAAGCTCATCCAGCGGCCAATGCTTATCCCCCTAGGAGAAAGTTGACCGCGCCTTGCACATTACCACCGCTGCGGCGCAGCGCTGCTACGTTCTGGTCAAAATCGTAGAAACCCATCTCGTTCAGCTGGCTCAGCTGCTCAGCATAGCGCTCCTCAGGTGGTCGGGTGTCGGCTGGGGCTGCAGGCTCAGCCGCACCGCCCATGAGATTCTGCATCACGTTCTGCATCATCTCGGGCGTCATCCCAAACGGGTTCGCAGCGCCTCCTTGTGGTGTACCTCTCATCATTTGCGCAAAGTTCTGCATCATCTCAGGCGTCATACCAAAGGGGTTCGCAGCGCCACCCTGTGGGCCGCCGAACAGTCCGGCGAATGGATTTGGGGGTTGCGAGTCGCTGCCAGATTGCCTAGGCTGTGCCGAGCCGGTGTCCCCAACAGAGGCATCTCGCTGAGTAGAGTTGTCGCCGGAAGACGTCTGCGTCGTGCTGGTAGCAACAGGAGCACTACCAGCCCCGCTGCCTGTCTGGGGAGCCGCCGGAGCCGTGGCGCCCAAGGGGTTGAAAAGCGCAGCGAACGGGTTGGCGCCTTGGCTCCCCGCACCACCAAAACCTCCGGCCGCACCCGCACCGGGGCCGCCAAACATCCCCGGCATCATGAAGGGGAACTGCGAGGCTTGTGCATTGTTTGCTCCGCCGGCACCGGCACCGGCACCCGCAGCGGCGGCATCGGCCGGGGTCGTGTCCGTTGCGCCGGGAGCTGGAAATGCCTCACCGCCGGCGCCACCGCCCATGGACCGCCGCATCTGGGCGACTGTACGTAGCATATCGGGGTTGGTGAGCATGTTGCGGAAGAAGGGCGACTGGATGATCTCGCGGGCGTTTGGGTTGTCTCGCAACATGGGGTTGGACTGTATCATGACGTCGACCAATTGGGGATTGTTCAGGGCCTCATTCATGGCTTGGGCGACATTGGGGTTGGAGAGCATGTCTGCCATCTGGTCCTCACTCGGAGGTGCGCCCATCTGGCAGGAGGGGTTGGTCAGTATGAGGCTGGTAAGGGCTGGCGGGATGGTAAGAGGGGCAGAGGGCATGATGCTTACACCTCCATCAGCACCAAACATGTTGGCGCTGGGCAAGTTGGCATGGCCGGCAAAGCGAGCTCCGGTCAGGCCGGCCAGGAGGTTGTTGGCCGAAGTGCCGGCTGCCATGTTGCTTGGCACGGCCTGAGGAACGGGCGAGGACGAGGAGGCGCTCGGGGTAGGGGTAGGATTGCTGGCGGCGCTCTTGACGAGGTGTATGGTATTGCCTGGCTTGACCTTGTACGAGGCCAAGGTGTCCTCGTTCTTCATGACGCGTCCCGAGTAGATGAGGCGCTGTCGCTCGACGGGGATATTCTCATACTGCTCAGTGGCAAGCCTGGTCTTGAGCTCGCCAACGGTGGCTGCCTCGGCCATGGTGATCTGATGGTTCTTGTCGCCCGAGGCCTTCACCTTGAAAGTGATCTGAGCCTCGGCGGAAGTGGCCTCCTCCGCCTTGTCGGACATTTTGCCTGTGGCAGTGCGTATTGGGACCTAGGGGGAAGGTGGGGGTCGCGCGGGTGTTGTTACGAACGGAAGGCTATCGTGACGTCGTGGGCTCCGTCGCCTCGCGGGGTAGCAGCCTGAGAGCAGGATCAGGACTGTGTGGATGGGGCCAGCGGCAGAAATGGGACCAGTATGTATGGCGGACGAGAATTAGTTTGTAACGAGGTAGCTGCGGTCGTGAAGATATCTGCAACAGGCCTGGCAAACTTCTTAGGATGTGGAAAGACGAAGTGATGAGAGGATGCGAAGGCAGCCAGCTAGGCAGGGCGCGGGACGAAGGGCTGGAAGAATACTACCGAGGGCTGGGCTGCGGGTGGCAGGCATGGATTGGGGAAGACCTGGTCTGCGTTTAGTGCAAGGCGGAGAGAGGGGAAGCGGCTCGAGATAAATGAGGCCAGCCCCAAGACCTAGTTGATGCACGCAATCCGATCGGCCGGCCTCCAGAGGCCCACTGCTTGTTCGTTCGCCATCCACCATGTTCCATCTATTCCTCTCTTGAGTGGCCCAAACCGGCCGCTGGAAGCTCATGATGCCACGTCTCAATTCACTTGGTCAAATCGCCCGGTTCCTACGCGGCAAGCTCTCGGTGACTCAGTTTCCGGCACACCCACTCTTGTCTGACCATCTGACTCTACCACCCGAGGAATGACACTGGCTCTCACTCGGCTCTGTCCCCTACAGCTCAACCCCGACGCCCACATCCTGGTTCGTCAGTCTTGCTGCTCCAAGTGAGCGAGCAGGATTGCCGGGCCGACCAGTCCACTCAAGATCTGTTTTTTCTTTCTTTTCTTGTTCTATGTTGCCACAACATCACGCTACCTACCTACGTGGGCAGTAGGCGTACGGGCATGGACCGCCAGGGGGCACGCCGGACCTTCCCAGCACAAGCTGCTTGATATTCAATCACGGCAGACCCCCGATTAACGATACTGTTTCCCTCGTCACCTGCGACCGTGTCTTCCCGGGCTTGTTAGAGAGAATCCAGGGCCGCCGGTCCCAGAACTCATCTCTGATGATATCTAGGTGTTCAATCACAACCTTGGCCTTGGCACGCTTCTTCTTCTCCTTCTCGGATTGGCTTTTGGATAGCTGAGCCGGCTCGGCGGTGCTCTCTGCTTCCGCGGCAGCGTTGTGGCTCCCGGGCTCGACCAGCTCGTACTCCCTGGATATGACGCTGCCCTTCCTATAAATCTCCGGTTCGTTGTTGTAATTGATCCCGAATCTTGAGAACAACAGCTCATTCTTGTCCCCGGACACTGTACCTGCAAGTGCCTTCTCCGCTTGCTGACTGTCCATCCCCCCTCGAAGGACCAGTGACCAAAATGCTGTGTTGTAAAGGTTGTTGATGTGGCAGTCGGCTTGTCGCCAACTCATGTAGTCCCGCAGGTTGGACACGGAGGGGTAGCAGACTGCCCTGCCGTCAAAGCTGGGGAGAGGAGGCGACAGCGGCCGGTCCGGGAAGTACTGTGACCAGAGGTAGATATAGTAAGATGTAAACGTCGACACGATGGTGGTCACCAGCTTGCTTGTACGTGTCAACAGGACGTCGCCTCCGCGCGGGTTTGCTCGGCAGGTTTTGGGCATAGGCTCGGCTCGGCTCACCTCTCTCGTCTTTCGAACAGCGAGCAAGTCTTGTGGAAGACGAAGCTATACTCGTCGCTGATGCCATATGCGACAACCAGGTCTGGCATCTCAGTCACCACTGCCTTTGCAGCATCGTTCATGAGATCCAGCGCCCTCCTGTCGTTGGGCTTTTCCCACGAATACTTGCTCGCAAATCTGGCGCTTGTCAGTCTGTGTGTGGCTCGACACATAAAATAATATGTTAAATTCTGCCGGCTCGCTGGCTTACTTAGTGAACCCACGACCGTCTATCCTCACCACAATCCAAGTGTTCGGCAGCAGGTGGTCTGGCTGTTCAAATTGCTTGACATACTCCCATCTGCACAGCGGTGAGTCATGTCTACAACTTCGAGCTCAAGATGAGATGGAGCGCACTTTGAGTTTGCCATTTCTATTGCCTCGGCGGTTGTGATTCTCCTGAAAAATGAGTGAAGAAGGAAAAAGAATTGTAGATTTGTATGCAGCAGGGCTTCAGGAAGTCGTGGCCTTATTTATACCTGCATGAGTTCAGAAGTGCAAAATCTCTAGTATTTCCTTCGTCTGGGTGTGGCCGGTCCGCTGCTAAATTGTCTCCGCACGAACAGAACAAGTCCTCATTACTGTGGTACCACGACCCCGAGCTGCCACGAGCGGCTCCGGGTTTTTGGGATGGAGCCCCCCCCAACGCGGCATGTGGCAGCTGGATCCCTGCATACTCCCCACGCGCCAATGGGTCTTTGGGGCCTGACCCTGCATTATCGCGTCACTCAAAATTTCCAACCCGCCAGCCCAGCCATCGATGATCGACCATCCCCAGCTATTCTCCTTGCAGATCGGGACCGACCCTACCAGGTGCACCACAAAACACCGCCACGTCCATGTCTCAGGGTCGCCCTTGGGCCAAGGCAACCCGCTGCAGCTCTTGAGCCTACACACAGGGCATACAATTCGCCAGAGATGAATCTGTTGCTCTCAGACGACTATCTTCTCCAGGATTACCCAGAAAACATCACCAACACCATCCGATCTGGCCATGCAACATGTCTGCGCTTCAACCACAAGGGCGACTATCTCGCGTCGGGCCGCGTTGACGGCACTGTCGTCATATGGGACCTGGACACCATGGGTGTCGCTCGCAAGCTCCGGGGCCATTCGAAGAGCATTTCTTCCCTGAGTTGGTCCCGCTGCGGGCGATACCTGTTGTCCGCGTGCCAGGGGTGGAAGGCAGTACTGTGGGATCTCAAGGATGGGAAACCTCACCGCCAGGTCCGTTTCAAGGCGCCCGTGTACATTGCAGAGCTTCACCCTTGGAATCAGTCAGTACACCCACCATCCCAGGTACCCCCACCGCAAGGCAGCACTGACCCGCCACAGCCTTCAGTTTGTCGTTTCCCTCTACGAAGAGCAACCACTGCTTGTCGACATGTCTGAGCCGGTCGCACAGAAATTCGTCCTAGCAACAGCACCCAGGCGCGTCAAGGTCGAAGGAGACGCAGAGAAGAGAGCACGCCAGAAGAAGGATGACGCGAGGCATATGACCACAGTGACAATCTACACCAAGTCCGGCGATCACATTCTCGCGGGCACGAACAAGGGCAACCTTAACATCATCGACGCACGAACTCACGAGATAATATACACACAACTCAAGGTGTGCAGCGGTGTGGTGACAACGCTCAAGCTGACGCGGTCAGGCCGAGAATTGCTCGTAAATGGCCAGGACAAGGTCATCAAGACGTTTCACCTACCCGACCTCTCAGCAGAGGACCTCGACTCTGATACGATCCAGTTGCCTATCGAGCACAAGTTTGAGGATGTGGTAAATCGCTGCTCCTGGAACCACGTCACTTTCAGCTGCACAGGAGAGTACGTGGTGGCCTCTACGTACAACAACCACGAGCTATACATCTGGGAGCGTGGGCACGGGAGCCTCGTGCGGATGCTGGAGGGGCCCAAAGAAGAACAGGGTGTCATAGAGTGGCACCCCTCCAAGGCCTTGCTGGCAGCATGTGGGCTAGAGACTGGCCGTATAAACATCTGGAGTGTGACGAGCCCACAGCGCTGGTCGGCCTTGGCACCGGATTTTGTTGAGGTGGAGGAGAATGTCGAGTACATGGAAAGGGAGGACGAGTTTGACATCCATCCCCAGGAGGAGATCAAGAAGCGCAAGCTGGATCAAGAAGATGGAGAGGTTGACGTCATGACCATTGGATTGGCAGGTGTCGGCGACCATCCGGGCGGGTTTGAGATGCCGATTCTTTTCAATCTGGGAGACTCGGACAGCGAGGAAGAATTTGTTGCTGTATCCACAGGGACTGTGAGACGGAGAAGTCCTGGGGACGGTGCGGATGCGAGCGGAGAGGTGACAGGGGCAGAGGAAAAATCAGGCAAAAAGACAGGCAACAGAGGAAGAGCCAGGAAGAGGTGACTTGTGTTCTATGATATCCTACAATGCCGGCATACCATAGCCTCCGGCGTCTACCCAGTGAATTGAGGTGCCCCTGGCATCTGGGACCTGCCAATTACGGTGACACAACCAGGCATTCTGCTACGTACATATTCTGCTCTGCAGTAGATGGGTGAAGTACCTGAGTGCCTGAGTAGGAACTTGAAAGTAAGCGTCGGCCAACAAAGGGGCGAGAGCGACGGCGGGGAAATCGCTAGGTAGTGAAAGGATCTGGCACTACGGGGTGGCAGCTAGTGCCCAAAACATGCTGCATGGAGTCGCTCCCACAAAGGGGCACGAAGCTAAGGGGGGGGTCTTCTACAAGTACAGTCGCCCCAAGTCTCTTGCCACCCCCAACATTGAAGTACTGCACGGGACCCACTCTTTGCCGCCGCGTGTAGTTAGTGCAGTGCACAGGCCAGGCCTCTCACGTCCAGAGCCGGGCTAATCACTCCTCTGGATTTTCCAGAGTCGCCTCAACTGCCTGGCCATTTGCCAACCTCATCACAACCTCTTGCCAGCACGCGTCGGACCCCACGCATCACCATCCTGTGGCCCTCCCCACACCGCATCTGAATGACACCATTGTCAAAAATTGATTTTCTGCCTTTACTCAGCGATAGCGACTGCATCTGAGGTGGCACGACCGACGAGTCGCTCCTCGGGGGCCTTGGCCGGCCTGGTTTGGGAGCGCGGAGGACAAACCCCCATCCCGTCCATCAACACATCGTTTTCGCCAACTTTGCTATCGTCAAAAACCTTTCACACGCATCTCCTTCCGATTCTATTCTGTCTGGGTCGCTCTTGTCTTTCAGCTCCAGAACCGCAGGCGACTCACTCCGTTCTCGCCTCGACAACAAGTTCGGACCACGATCCCTAATCAGTCACATCCACACCGTCGCGCCCCAGATACGCCCCGCCCCGCCCGACCTGGGGCCCATCACGCAAGATGGCCAACCTTTATTTTGCGCACTCTAGTGCGCCCCTCAAGACGATTCAAGAGATACAGTTTGGAGTCATGTCTCCCGAGGAGATCAAGAATATGAGTGTGGCGCACATTCAGTATCCCGAGACTATGGACGAGACCAGAACGAAGCCACGACAAGAAGGTCTCAACGACCCTCGCCTTGGCTCTGTCGATAGGCAATTCAAGTGCAAGACATGCACTGAGAGCATGTCCGAATGCCCTGGTCATTTCGGCCACATCGAGCTGGCCACGCCCGTCTTCCACCCTGGTTTCCTGAAGAAGACCAAGAAGATCCTTGAGATCGTCTGCCATAGCTGCAGCAAGGTGTTGGCTGATAGGGTTGGTCTAGCTTGACTGCTGTGGACGTCTAAAGGTCTGCTGATTGCTGATTCCACCGACTGTAGAGTGACGAAGAGTTCGCGGCCGCCGTCTCGACACGAGACCCGAAAGCCCGATTTGCCCGGGTCTGGGAGGTTTGCAAGAAGAAGAAGCGCTGCGACAACGAGTCTTCCAAGAAGGACGAGGAGTTTGATCCGGAGAACAAGAACAAGCCTCCGCCCCATAACCACGGTGGATGCGGCAATGCCCAACCCGCGGTCCGGCAACAGGCTCTGCAGCTTCAGCAGCATTTCCAGCGCGAAAACGAGGAGAACGGGGGCAAGACCATCGAGAAGAAGCCCTTGCCGCCAAAGCTGGTGCACGAAATCTTCCGACGAATCTCCGATGCTGATCTCGAGGACATGGGGCTAAACAAGGACTATGCGCGTCCCGAGTGGCTGATTGTTACAGTACTTCCTGTGCCGCCTCCTCCCGTCCGGCCATCGATCAGTATGGACGGTACTGGCCAAGGTCTTCGCAACGAGGACGATCTGACTTACAAGCTCGGTGATATCATCCGTGCTAATGGAAACGTGAAACAGGCGCTGTCCGAGGGCTCTCCAATGCATATTCTGAACGACTTCGAGCAGCTCTTGCAGTATCATGTCGCGACTTACATGGACAACGATATCGCTGGCACGCCGCGCGCGTTGCAGAAGAGTGGCCGACCAGTAAAGGCCATCCGTGCTCGCCTCAAGGGCAAGGAGGGTCGGCTCCGAGGCAATCTAATGGGCAAGCGTGTGGATTTCTCCGCGCGCACTGTCATCACTGGTGACGCAAACATTTCCTTGGACCAAGTCGGTGTGCCTCGAAGCATCGCCAGAACTCTGACCTACCCGGAGACTGTGACTCCTTACAATATTCACCGCTTGCATCAGCTTGTTGAGAACGGCCCGAACGAGCACCCAGGTGCCAAATACGTCATACGCTCCGACGGCACCAGGATCGATCTGCGCCATCACAAGCGCGCCAGTCAGATCACCTTGGAGTACGGTTGGAAGGTGGAACGCCATCTCATCGATGGGGACTACATCATCTTCAACCGACAGCCCTCGCTACACAAGGAGTCCATGATGGGGCACCGCGTCAAGGTCATGCCATACTCCACATTCCGGCTGAACTTGTCCGTCACCTCTCCATACAACGCTGACTTTGACGGCGATGAGATGAACCTCCACGTTCCCCAAACGGAGGAGACGCGTGCTGAGGTTCAGAACCTGTGCTTGGTGCCCCTGAACATTGTCTCGCCTCAGCGAAATTCCCCACTTATGGGGATCGTGCAGGACACTCTAGCAGGGGCGTACAAGCTCTGCCGTCGCGACGTGTTTCTTACCAAGGAAGAAGTCATGAACCTCATGTTATGGGTTGAGGACTGGGATGGGGTCATCCCGACCCCGGCCATACTTCACCCATCTCCCCGGTGGACCGGAAAACAGATCATCAGCATGGTCATCCCTAAAGAGGTCAGCCTGCAGCAAGGTAGCAGCGAGCTGCCTATCGATGACAGCGGGATCAGGATCCACAATGGCGATCTTGTGTACGGCCTTCTTACCAAGAAGATCGTGGGTGCTGCGGCTGGCGGCATCATACACATTACCTACAACGAGCTCGGACCACATGCGGCAATGGGTTTCCTCAACGCCTGCCAGCGTGTTGTGAACTACTGGCTTTTGCACAACGGCCACAGTATCGGAATCGGTGATACTATTCCTGACAAAGACACTATCATCAAGATTCAGCAGGACATTGACGGACAGAAAAAGATCGTTGCGGAGATCGTGACCGAGGCGACTGAGAACAAGCTCGAGCCACTCCCGGGAATGAGCATTCGAGAGACTTTTGAGAGCAAGGTATCCAAGGAATTGAACGCTGCCCGCGACAAGGCCGGTACAACTACGGAAAAGAGTCTGAAAGATTTGAACAACGCTGTGACCATGTCTCGGTCAGGCTCCAAGGGTTCTTCCATCAACATCTCTCAGATGACTGCTCTAGTCGGCCAGCAGGTCGTTGAGGGAAAGAGGATTCCATTCGGATTCAAGTATCGGACACTGCCTCACTTTACGAAGGATGACTACTCGCCCGAGGCCCGTGGCTTCGTCGAGAATTCTTACCTGCGTGGTCTGACACCCACTGAGTTCTTCTTCCACGCCATGGCTGGTCGTGAGGGTTTGATCGATACCGCTGTCAAGACCGCTGAAACTGGTTACATCCAGCGCCGACTAGTCAAGGCGCTAGAGGACGTCACGGCGAAGTATGATGGCACTGTTCGAAACTCCTTGAATGATATTATACAGTTCATCTATGGCGAAGACGGCCTCGATGGCATGCACATCGAGAAACAGAAGGTGGATTTCTTGACCATCTCTGACAAGGACTTTGAGAAGCGCTACAAGCTTGACCTCGTCGAGGACTCCCACACGTTGACCAACGCTCTCGAATATGGAAGTCACCTTGCGAGCAACATCGAAGAGCAGCAACTGCTGGACGCGGAGTACGAACGCCTGTCCAAGGCACGCCGGGCGGTTCGTGAAATAATGCTGTCACGGGGTAAGGACGAGACTATGATGCAGCTCCCTCTGAACATCATACGGTTGATCGACAGCACTATCTCTTTCTTCAAGGTCGACCTCACCAAGCGAAGTGATATGAAGCCTTCCGACGTGATCCCGGCCGTCGATGCGTTCATGAGGCGCATGGTGGTCGTCCCGGGTGAGGACCCTATCTCCAAGGAGGCCGATGAGAGCGCAACGATCCTCTTCAAGGCCCACCTACGCTCGCGACTGGCTTTCAGGCGTCTCGCAGTCCAGCTCCGCCTCCCTCGCATAGCCTTCGACCACATCCTCGGAGAGCTAGAGAACCGCTGGTCGAGATCAATGGTCAACCCGGGAGAGATGGTTGGTGTTCTCGCCGCGCAGTCCATTGGAGAGCCCGCGACACAGATGACACTCAACACGTTCCACTTCACTGGTGTTGCCTCCAAGAACGTCACTCTTGGTGTGCCTCGTCTAAAGGAGATCCTCAACGTTGCCAGTGATATCAAGACTCCTTCGATGCAGGTTTTCCTTGAAGGTAACGATTTATCACAAGACGCAGCGAAGACGTTGCGAAGTCTTACTGAGCACACGAACCTGAGGTCCGTCACGTCAAAGACGGAGATTTTCTATGACCCGGATGTTCGGGAGACCATAATTCCCCAGGACAAGGACATGATCGAGGCTTATTTCCTTCTCGAGACCCCGCAGACGGAGGACCTTGATCGTCAGACTCGTTGGGTCCTTCGAATCTCCTTGGACCGGCAGAAGATGCTCGACAAGGAACTGGGGGTCGAGGACGTTGCTCAGCGACTCAAAGATGAGTATTCTGATGATTTGGCTGTCATCTTCAATGATGACAACGATGAGGAACAAATCATTCGCATCCGCTCAATCCGCGACAAAGCCGACGCAGACGATGACGACATGGAGGAAGACGTCATGCTCAAGCGACTGGAAACACATCTGTTGGACAAGCTCACCATTCGCGGCGTGCCTGGCATTGAAAGGGCATTCATCAATAAGAATGCCCGTCTGGTAGAGATGCCGGATGGCTCACTCAAGGCCAAGCAGGGCGACGCTGACTGCGAGGAGTCTTATCTCGACACCACCGGTACGGCCCTGCGCCAGGTTCTCGCCGTCGACGGCGTCGACACGAGGCGGACAACAACCAACCAGCTGCACCAGATCATTGATGTCTTCGGCATCGAGGCGGCACGATCTGCTTTACTATCGGAGCTAACGAATGTGCTGGCGTTCGACGGTTCCTACGTCAACCACCGCCATCTGGCTCTCCTGGTCGATGTCATGACATACCGCGGCAGCATCGCTGCGGTCACGCGCCATGGCATCAACCGCGCTGACACTGGTGCGCTCATGCGCTGCTCCTTCGAAGAAACGGTCGAGATCCTTTTGGAAGCTGCAGCCACGGGCGAGCTAGACGACTGCCGTGGTATTTCTGAGAACGTGATGCTCGGCCAGTTGGCTCCAATGGGGACAGGCCACTTTGAAGTGCAGCTTGATCCCAAGATGCTGGAGACAGTAATATCGGACAACTCGCGCATGGGTCTCATGCCTGGCATGACCGTCAAGGGCAGCCCGATGGAAGGCGCAGCGACACCATACGACACGGGCTCCCCTATGGCGGACACGGGCGGCTTCCTGGGCATCATGTCTCCGGCGCCAGGCAACTTTTCACCCATCATCGGCGCAGGGTCTGAGACACCGGGAGGCTTCAACACGGAGTACGGTGGTGGATTCGGCCTGGGTGGAGCCTCTGGGTACTCGGCAACCAGCCCACGTGCTACGAGCCCTTTTGCCCCGACCTCACCGACGTCTCCGTATGGCAACCAGGGGGCAGGGTATTCTCCATCATCTCCCATGGGTGCATACTCGCCCAGCTCACCAATGATTGATGTGGGCTCCCGCTTCGGTGCCTCGTCTCCGACCTTCAGCCCGAACTCGCCGTCATACTCACAGACGTCGCCATTGATGCGGCCTACCAGCCCGGCCAGTCCAAACTACAGCCCGACCTCGCCGAGCTACTCGCCAACATCTCCGTCGGCACCCAAATACTCGCCCACGTCACCGGCTGGGAACTATGGGGGCTCGCCGACTTCTCCGTCATACTCGCCGGCGAGCCCGAACTACAGCCCAACATCGCCGAACGTCCACGCCACGTCCCCTCGATATTCCCCCGCGTCTCCCACGTGGTCTCCAACCTCTCCTGACGCGTACTCGCCCACAAGCCCTACCTACCAACGGTCGCCCGGGCAGAACGTGTCTCCGACCAGTCCGAGCTACTCGCCAACCTCGCCTCAGTATCACGCTCCGACTCCTGGACGAGATGGCAGCGGGCACGATCAGTAGTAAGTCGATAAGGATGGCTGCTCCACCTTGCATATGAGCAGACAGCGATGCTAATTCAGTTCGTAGCTCACCAACCTCGCCCACTAATGATTAGCGTTGTTGAAATGCCGACGAGTGGATGATGGAAGACTGCGGCTGGCGCATGTGGTGGATGCAGCCTGGGTCAAGCCATCTGAGGAAGCCCCGCATGATTCGGGCTCAAGCAAACTGCTCTAGATGGGAAGCAAAACCCGAGAGTGAAAGAGTGAAGATGCGACACGTACCGGCAGAAAGGAATTCAAAAGAAGTCGATTGGGGAGGTGAGAATTGGGGGCGAAGTAATTGTACCAACATGGAGGGGAGCCAGGGCGGGAACAGGGGTAGCGATAGGGCAAATGCAGGCAGACTGACAGACACCGCTGGACAGGATGAGATATCGGCGGTAAGGACATCTGGGGCGCCTTAGAGACACAAAACATGGGCAAATATAGGCAGGTAGACGGGGGCTTTGCATAGCCTTGAAACATTGACTTACAATGAATAAAAGAAGAAGAGAAAAAAAAAACGGATAAAAGAAAATGAGCAGTACTTGGGGCCATGACTGCCAAATCAAGGTGCCGAGAAAAGTCCTAGAACGGTGGCTTGGGATCTCTACACGGCGTGACCGAGCAGACGGGATATTGCTTCCTGGTCCAAATCGTACAGTTACCTAGGTAGTTATGTACCTCCGTATGCAATTACCGACTCAAGGCGCTAGGGAGCGATGCTCTAGACGGAGGTAGGGGGCTGTACGAATCGCAGCCCGCCCCAGCCGCGTTGGGGGGCGGGGGTCGGCAATCAACACCTGGACTCTCTTGCTGGAAACCAAGCATTCCGTCCGGTCTCTCTATCAACCCCGTTAACGTCATTGTCGCCCACACCAATACGGCTTGCCTTTCGAACCACGATAGGACGCGCCGAGGCAGAGCTAGCCCTGCTCAACCCAGCCAGCAAGCAGATATGGGCCTCGTGGAGTACTCGGACTCTGATTCCGACGGCGAGTCGCGACCCGTCTCGCCGCCCGCCGCCGCCGCATCGCAGCCTGCCAAGAAACAAAGCTTCCAGAAGCTCGTCGACGAGTCCAACCCAGGCAGGATCCGCGTCAACCTTCCTTCCGTATCCGCCGGGCCAGAGGACGCGACAGCCGTCCAAGCCCCAGCCGCAAAACGGCTCAAGACTGGCGGCAGCAGATTCAGCGGCTTCGGCTCTTCCCTGCCGCCACCCAAGGCCATAAAGTCCAACTTGCCTGGGGGAAGCAGCGGCAAATACGCGCCGAAGGTCGGTGTGAGCTTGAAGACAAGTGGCGAGGCAGCGTTCAGCAGGGACACAAGTGTCGACCGCGGCCATGGGCCCTCTGGGACAGGACAGCCGGGCTCGTTCTTGGACTCGCAAACAGCCACAGCCACACCTACGGCACCGGCACAGCCGTCTATACCGCCTGAACAGAAATCCGAGGACGAGGTCAAGCTCGTTGGGAAAGCCCTGATGTTCAAGCCACTTTCTGTAGCTAGGAAGCCCAGCAAGAAAGTCGGAGCGCCGAAGAAGGCCACGGCGGCTCCAGTCACGGCTTCGCACCGCGGCGCGTCAGAGCAGCCTGCTGATGCAGGAGACCCTGGATTTCCCACAAAAGAAGAGTCACCGGCAGTCCCGCAGGTTAACAAGAAGAAAATCTCCTTGTTCTCGGTAGAAGACGATGCACATGGCATGGGGCCGCTCCCGGAGGACAGCGACTCGTACGGTGCCGTGACGTTGGGTCATGATCAAGACACGTTCCCAGAAGGAGACGTCCTGGATGATCATGCCAGCCAGCAGCATCACGCGGGCTACTCACAGCCACCGGTGCAACGACCTGGCTGTCCTGAACCCACCTCGCTCGATTCCATCGCGGACGACCTGAACCTCGACCCAGCAGCACGGCGGGAACTCTTCGGCCGCGGTGGCGCGCCGAGCATGGCGACAGCGAAGTCCGTCATCAACTTCAACCTGGACCAGGAGTACCAGCACAACGAGAAGCTCCGGCAATCCGGCGCGCTGGACCAGCAACAACACAATCCACTGCGCGCCATCAAGCCAGGCAAGCACAGCCTGCAACAGCTGGTGAACCAGGTGCAGAGCCAACGGGACGCGCTAGAGGAGAATTTCGCCAAGAACCGGGCGACACAGAAGCAGTCAGGGGCCAAATATGGATTCTAGATGGGAAAGTATCAGGCCCGCCCGGAAAATACCTCAACTCGCCTCACCTGCCCCGATTGGAGGAGGTTAGTGGTTGAAACATGAAACATGAACGCGGTCACGAATCGGAACCATGTGCGACAGACACACAGAGACGATGGTTGTGGGTCAGCCCAGTTTCGCTGCAACTGGATACCCATTGCAAGAGCCAACGCCATCTCGGCAAGAGAAACAGGCTTTTCTACAGCCGCTCTGCAGGCGGGTATGTCCCTCACCGTGCCTCTTCCTACGGTACCTGGGGGCCGAGCTGCGGCGGACGAGTATCTAAGGTAGGCAATCAGACAGTCTTAAGACAGACAAAGGTCTACATGCGACCAGCTGGGCTTATGACGGTTGGGGGGGGTGCCCCGACGCACATGTGGTGATCAGGAGTCGCTGTTGGTGCGTGTAAATATATCTTTCTCTGTCCACGGGTTCTTGTGTGGGTCCGTTCATGGCGCATGATGGTATGGTCTGCCTGTCGTGGTATTCATGCGTGTCTCGCAAGATATAGAAACATGCCGTGAGGCCACTGGACAGTCTTGTTGCCCGATATCTCGATTTGACTACCTTGTGTGGAGCTCCGACGGCAGGGCCTGATCTATCATGCGGCTTCTTGGCCCACATTTAGAATTCTTCCACGGCGGCATTCCGACTCCGCCTTGAACTATCCAAAGCATGGAGTCTCGGTGAGACGTCAGGTCCACCCAGGTACGACGGCTCCTTTTCTTGGCCTCAGCTTGGCGGCACACCATGGTTCTGCCGGCCCAGGACCGCACGCGCGTCACAGTAGCAGTGCAACGAACCCAAGGGGCCAAGGGGGAAGACATTTGGGGGGTGGGCTATAGCGGGAGCGAAAACGACGCAGCCAAGACGGAGTCTCAAAGGCGAGCGGCCAGACTGGCTGACGGAGAGGGGCGGGGCAGGGCTTTTGGCAAACAAGCAGTCAGAGCAGGGGGCAGCCACCGAGATGCCTTTGGTGTGGTGCAGCGGCGCGGTCCGAGACATTGATCGTCAGTGCTTCGGGGGCTTGGCACCTGGGCGCTCGTGGGCGGCCCTGCAGCTTGTTGCAGCATGCAGCATAGCAGGGCCAGGCAGGCCCTGGCAACCAGGATGCAGCGCCGAGAGATCTTGTGTGGCTGTTGTTGTTGTTGTTGTTGTTGTTGTTGTTGGTTGCGGTGATGATCGTCATGACGATGCTGATGCACGGCAGCACGGGGAAGAGGGCCCGTGGGGGTTTGGTCTGCCGGGGGACTCGCTATATTTACACCACGCACACTAACATACCCGGCCCAGAACTCACCGTGGGCCATGCAAAGGGACGAACAGGGCCCACGAGTTTCAAGCGTTTTCCCAAGCGCCTCACCGCCCCGGGGGCCCGCGCCGATCTGATAAGCTTGACTCACGGCAGCTTGCATGCTTGTTCCAACGGCTCCTCTCTCTGCCCCCCGGGTCATGGCACAAGGGGTCCCCTTCGGGCGACAGGTCGACTCGACGGGTCGACGAGGCCGGCAAACGCTCACTGGCTTGGTGCTCCCCTCTTTCCGTGCTCGTGTGTGACAGGTGTCCTGCCGGCTGACCCGGCTGACAAGCCATGGTGCCCGTGGGGTCAGGCACGACTGGCAGGGCAAGCTAGTAGTAGTACACAGGAGCAGTTTAGATGTGTACGACGTGGTGGCCGGGGAGCACAACCCGTCCGTCCCAAGACTCTTGGCCTTGTTTGCCCTCGATTGGGACCCATGGCTGACGTTTCCTCCCCGGATGGCTCCCATTGGGGGTCGGGCAGGGAAGACGCCTGAACCGGGACATGGGCGCACGGTGGGGTCCTTGGTTCTGTTCCCAAAATTCACTCAGCTACCACACGACTCTACGGTACGGGCGGGGGCGACCTCTGCATACATTCTTGGCCTTGCACACATCATGGTTCGAAACGCGGGTGTGGAGGAAACATCAATGTATTCTTAGCACACAGTCTCTGCAAAGCCTGGTCACTATCCTCCTTGTGCCCCCGTGAAGAAGCCGAAACCATGTCCATCACTCCGCCCGCTTTGGCTGAATTGACTTCATCTGAGCCTTGGTAGAAAGAACGCCGTACTAGACCGAAACACTGCGCTAATAGTCACACAATCAAACAATCAAACAATCAAACAATCAAACCCAGATGGGAAGCGGCCCTGCAGCTTTTCTTCTTCTTCTTCTGTCCCCCCCCCCCCCACTTCTCTCTATCTTGCCGAGAGCTGCTGTATTTTCCCATTCGCTAGTCCAAAAGTCACAATGACAAGAGACACCACGGGGGCATGCCCGGTCATACAAGGCATGGGGATCGGAGGCGGGGGCCGTAGCGCACCGGCTACCTCACTCGGCAAGGGCGGCGGCGTTGTGCCAGTCGTCCTGGTGGTCGCCTGCGTGCTCGCCGTAGTGAACAGGGGCGACCTTGAGGACGCGGTACCCCGGGGCGGAACCCTTGCCGTCGCTGCTGAGCGAAGAGCTCCGCCTCTTGTGGCCATCGCCAGCCTGCTTGGGCTGCTGGGACTTGGGGAAGGACTCAGAGGTGACGGGGCCCAAGGAGAGGAAGGTCAGGGGCATAGAGCGTCGAGGGTCGGACATGTTGGGTGGCTTGGTCGGCTGGTGCTGTGGGACAGGGACAGAGCAAAGGTAGGAAGGAGCTCGGTGAGGCTGCTGACGGCTGCTGACGGCTGGTAATTCTGGCTGACCTGGGTGGGCTTGCTGGCTTGAGTGATGAGGATCTTGTGTGTGATGGTGAACAAGAAGAGACTGAGTGCCAGGACAAGAGACGACGGAGCTTGAGGACGGGGGGGGGGGGTTTATATCCTGCAGAGGGGTGTGCGTGCGTGTAAGTTTGTGCACATGTGTGTGGCTCCCTGACCGAGTCTGTTTATCTCTTGTGACACGGACGGGCGAGCGGACAGGGCGGGGGCAGGGGGATTGGAGCGGGAGTGGATGAGGTGTGGGTATCGATGCTGCAGCTCGCAACAACAGCCCTCATCCCCTTCTTGTTCTCCTGTCCCGCCAAGAGCCTGTGTTTGGCATGCCGCCAGGGCTGCCCAGCAGAAACAGCGGCGGGCACTTGGACTTGGCCATGTCGTATGAGGGTCTGGCGTACCTACATCTAGGTATTGAGCCAAGGGGGTGGTCCTCTGGGTTGGGCCCTGTTCTGAGGCCCTCGTCGACTGGCAGCGAGCGAGAGAACCAGAGAGACCTCGGGGGTTTGTGACCCCTCCTACTCCTCCTCCTCCTCCTACTCCCTCCCCTACTCCCTCTCTCTCTCTCTCTCTCTCTCTCTCTCTCTCTCTCTCCGGAGCTACCTCCCTTCGCTTCGCACCCGCACCTGTAGTGTCATGTCAAGTGCGAGCCGTGCCGGCCTGGACTATGGCTCTGTGCCGACGCAGCCCACACGTGGGGTGGGGCATTGGTGCTGGGTGAATGGAAGGACGGAGGCACAATGATGTGCAGATGGGCCTTGGTCGTCCGTCCGAGCTCCGAGCGGGGCAAAGTGGCCCTTGTGCCTATCCCCTATCAGAGGGCAGCATGGGATTTGCGCCACCGCGACCTCGTGCGTTGGAATGCGAGCGCGTGTGCGACATGGAAGCAGCCCCGAATGGGTAGCCTCGGTCAATCGAGATTGATCAGACCAGTCGGTCGGTCAGTCAGTCAACATCAACATCAACCAAGGTCACATATGTGGAGAAGACGATGCGGCTCTGCCGGGAAACCACTGCAACACAATGCCCTCCGTCGCCTTGGGCCCCGGCTCCAGAAACCTGGGGTCGGCTGTACTGCCCTGCCCCCATTGTCGCCCGCCCATTGGTCCGCCAGCCCGCCCCAAGAGGATTTCCCGGGTCCGGCCTGCCCAGAGTCTGCCCAGATTGCCAGAGTCCCAGAGTCCCCCAGACTTGACCACACGCCGCCGCACCAACCGACCACTCTCCGACCGTGTACCCTTCGGTCCAACGGCACCAGCCCTTGTCTCCGGCAGCAGCCGCCCGTAGGGTAGGGCTGATGGTGCGGGGCCCGCTCCTAGCCGGCTCAACCTCCCAAACCCCCGTCTCGCCGCCCGCCTTCCTCCTGTCCCCGGTGCTTGTCGCCCCGTCCCACGGCTCTTCACGGCTCTGCTCCCTCCAGCTCTGCTCCCTCCAGTCTCTCCCACCACGCCCTCCATTCCCCTGCTGGCGTCTTGTCAGTCGTCGGCAGCACCCGCGCACCCGTGCAACATCCGGCCCGGGTACGTTGGCGGCTTGCCAGCCTAGTCGGCGATCCAGCCGCATAACAACTCATACCCTTCCGCTTCGTGCTACACGGTACATTGCGCCCCATGGCTGCGATCGTGCTTGCTCGCCCTCCTGGCTGCTTTGCCCTCTGCCCGCTTCCCTCCTCCCCGCCCTGGATCAGGTCGCCCATGTTGCCTTTGCCCCAGCTGAGTTCCCCGGTGCCCATACTCACGCCGGGTCCTTTTTTCCATAGCATGCGCCAGGCGTAAAAGACGACGATCGAGTCAGCAACATGCGTTTGGATGCGGTTGGCCTGCAACTTGGTTCACACCGGGTCTCGCGCTTGGTGCGCCTGCGGTGCGCCAAGTATCGACAGGTACTTCTGAAGTCCTCCGGCGTCAACACACCTGTCTGGACAGTCTCCCAAGACGGTGTTGCCCGCCCAGTTCCAGCCCAGAACATCCCTCTTGCCCAGCCCCCATTGCCCAGGACACAGGTCTGAGCTTGAGCTCCACGGGCACTCGTGTTGGCGATCGGCCTTGCAGCTCGACGAGTCGCTTGCCGCGGTCAGCTGTTCCTGCTTGCGATTCGGCAACCCACGACATTATCCATATGGCTTGCTGAGAGACGGTGAGCCAGGAACCCCCGGTGGGTCGCAAGGCACGTCAACACACCTTGTTGTCTGCAGGGTGACTGCGCTATCGAGGCACCACCGGCTATCGCCTGTCGAAAACCTGTTCAATGATGGAGCGCACCGCCAGTGCCGTGATGAGCAACCAACGTAGGACTGAGGCGCAGAAGATGGAGTGGTCCTCAGGCTTGTTCATCCCAGCCTTTCGTCGCAGGCGCACGGGGGCGGGGAGCTCGCCCTTTGGGGCAGCTCAGCAACCGGCTGATGGCCGTGTTGTATCTGGCTTTGCCCATGGTGCGTGCCTGAACAATCCCATTGCATCGCTGGGGTGCTGTTTCTGACGGGCCTGTCTGCAGGTATCGGGCTGTACGATGCGGCCATGATGTACAATGACGGGGGGCGCGAGCTGGACACACAAGTTCGCCAGCGGGGCGTCGAATCCATCAGGCATCTAGGGCCCAAACCATATTGCAGACTTGTCGGTGCATCCATCTCCCGCTGTAGTTCCAACTGCGGGTGTCACGTTTGGGTTAGAACGCTACTGTTAGATGTAACCCTGCCTGTTAACACTAACCATGCCCAGAAGGTGTGGGTGCATCCATTTACACTCTGTGGCCAAGTCTCTGCTCCCTCCTGGGCACACCACCATGGGCATGGCCTAGGAGACGTCCTTCTAGCCGAATGGAACTCAAACATGATTTCTGAGGGGCGTGTCTGGCTCACGCGGAAGGTTGGAGCCAGTCAGTGGGCCAGTCAACCCTCTTTCCCCGACCGAGCACGACGAGAGCTGACCGGAGGCGATCATGGATTCCTTTCCAGCCTGTGTGTGATGTAACCCAAGCGAAGTTGGTCCTCAATATCACGCCCTAGTGAAGGGACGCACGCAGCCCACGTCAAGATGTCATGGTTGTGGCAGATAGAGGCACCCCGCTGGGCGCACGCCCAGCCGCCAAACAGGCATAAAAATTGGCAATAAATTGAGTGAACAAGTCTCCGTTACCAGTACCGCCAGGGTTCCTGAGAAGGAAAATCCGAACATCCGGCCACTCTCCTTGGGACAGTGCTTGGCTTGCCATCAGGAGGGGAGGGCCAGGGGAGGAAGAAAAGTGAGGAACCGTGAAAGAACGGCTAACGGCGCAACAGGAATCCCAAGGCCCTGGAGACGCGCGCATCTTGCGCGTGTGAGTAGACCCCTGGTAGCCCTCCAGTGAGCCCCTGAGGGTTCCAATCAGGATATCAACGTATGGCTAAGGGACGGGGCTCGATCGGGCGCCAAGATTCACGCCCATGATTGGTCTGAAAGCGCCCTGCTGCGCTTCTGGTACGTTGGTCACAAAGCCGGCGGGACTTTGACGCCAGACGCCGCCCTTGCTGAGTCGCACGCGGCGGCAGTGTTACATCGGACGAAGATCTACTGCAGGCCCCGTGGACGTTGGTTGGTGGGCTCAACTGCTACCAAGCCGCCGCCGCCGGGCTGAAGCCTGAATTAGGATGTATGGGTGCAACCCTCCGACTTGAGCCCACTTCGTTCGCTTTCCGGGTCCAAATGTATTGCGATGTCTGTCGTCGCCGACTCTGGGTTTTAATCAACGTGCCACTCGTGGGCACCACCGCCAGAGCTCGAAAATGAGCGGCATCGAAGGGCGAAAGGCGCTGGCTCGCTGACTCGCTCGTCCACTGTCTGTTGGAACTACCGTGGCAGTGACAAGCCAACAACATGACCAGAATGTCAAAGTCTCGGCGGCCAATCGTTTTGATGCCGAGGAAACGAAAGTCCAAGATATGCGATATTGTCGTCAGAGCTCCGTTGGCCATTCCTCTTGCCCACAGGGCCACAAGTGGCCGGAGCCTTTCGTGGGAAGCTTGGGTCGAGACGACAGGAGGCTAGCCCTGCAGAGGTAAGATAGGATAAGAGGCGAAAGCATGAGATGTTTGCACAGCATGGCGCAGACCGCAAAATCTGAGTCTGAATGCGGCTGCATATGGTCTGTACTGCCCCTGTCCAGATAGATGATGGCTTGTAAGGTTCATACAGTACTAGGCATGTATGTAGCCAAGTTTATCAAAAGACCACAGGCGATGCTCGACTGATGCAGTTGGCGACCCAGGCAGGTTATGCCGATGAGATGAGGCAGACCTCCACTCCGAGCATGAAAACAAACACGATGGTACAGCGGGGTGCCTAGTCCCCGGTGGTTACAGCCCCGGTTAACCCTCTGGGCCAACGTCGCTGCCACCCTGCTCTGCCGATCCAGCCTCAAGAAATGCAAATCTGCCCTGCGCTGCAACGCATCGTCCTCTCGTCGAATGGATGCCGGCCGCTGCGAATGGGCCAACCAACACCATGTGGGCAAGGGAGAGACACTGTGCTGCAGCCTGAACAGCCGAGACAAGCGCTTGATCCATATAGTTGCCATCATACGATGGGGGAGAAAACGCTGGCCAGGGGTCGGGGGCAATGGCCGAAGCGAGGCCCCGCGAGACGGCACTATCGCAGCGGGCTGGAAGTACGTAGGCCGTGCTGGCTCTGGTCTTCAACAAGGAGAGCGGGGCGCCCCCTCCCACAACGACTGTCAGCCAAGAGGAAAATGGATGCACCCACATCCTCAAGGCGTGGGTTTGATACTTACATGGGACCGAGCTGGAGTTTCTAACTACGATCTGTGTGGAAGAGCACACAGCAAAGATACGTCTTGTCATGCTTTGGGCCGACGCCAGCGGGAAGGGGAGAATATCCCTGCGCACAGGGCAGCCTTGTCGAGGGCGAGACGAGATGAGAAAGAGTTATGATGAGCACAAGATGAGACCAAAGGGACGGACAGTGCTGCACTGTGCATCTCTCAAAAGACCGCGACGCAGCTGGACGCCGTGGGGAAGCTTGCCAGCAGACTTGGGGGGGGGATCATCGTGGGCAGGGAGACCTGGTTGCCAGCGAGATGAGGAACAGAATGTCGGTGGATGCCAGCAACGCCATGGGATGGAGCTGGGCTCGACCATGGCCACACAGTACCTACCTAGGTTGGTAGACGCCCATCAAACTACCTGCCCAGGTACTCGGGCACCCACCCACCTAGGAACATGCTTAGGTAGGGGCCAGGGGCGCGGTGGACTGACTGTCCATACGGATTTTGACAGTTGGGATGGGATGGAATGCATGGAATGGAGCATGAGTTACGGCCAGGGGAGCTAGCAGCAAGAATTGGTCCATCCATCCTGCCCATTTCGACATTCTGCTGCATCCCGTTATTGCTTGAACCGTGCCTGCCTGCCTGCCTGCCTGCCTGCCTGCCTGCCTGCGTGTCTGCCTGCCTGCCTGCCCTACTGGACGGAACCACACTCGCAGAACACGCAGGTAAAACGGGCAGCCTGGCAGGTAATCGCATGTTGTGGTACGCACGGACGCGGACAGAAACGGTCGCCCATACTGTGGTGGTGCACAGACCTCGTACCTCCATCCTCTCCGTCAGTCACCCTTTGAATCTGTTCGAGGAACGCGGCGCTCACCTGCCACCTGCAAGCAAACCGTCATCTCGCAGACTTGTTGAGCACACCTTGAAGATCCGTCGAGACTGAAGTGGGCCGGCATTGTGCGATGGGGCTGGAGATGGAAATGAACATGAGCGGCGGACAAGAAGCCAACGAAGACGGACGGGGTCGTGGTCGGCCGGAGAAGATAGTCAGTCTAGGGACTCATCAGTCTTCCGTCACGACGACCATCACCACCCTCCTCCTCCCTCTACCTTCCTTCCTTCCTTCCGTCCGTCCTCCCAATATCGATCCAACGTCACTTGGCAGCTGCTGGCTCGCCTCAGTCTCGAGGCTCGATCTTCAACTTGGTCCAGCCACGGCTCCACTCCCTGCCGGCATCGAAGGCAAAGGTGCGACGGGTTGCGCTCCCTTCCACCCCAATCTCTCTTGTCTTTCCCCATCCGTTCCCTTGTCGTCTGCAAGGTGGCCCGGGCTCGGCTACCCCTGCCGCTGTGCAGCACAGAGCGCGGACTGTGCCTGCCGCAATTGCGCGCGTACACTCCCAGTGCAGCGAGAGCTCTTTTTCCATCAAGCATCGCCCAGGTATCCAGCCACCTGCCTGCCTGCCTGGGTAGGCACCTAGGTAGGCAGATAGGTATACGGCAGTGATGCTGTCGGTTGTCACTAGCCAAGGGAGCTTCGGAGGCAAAGACGTCTGCAGTATTCCCCGACCAGGGCAACGCCCAAGTGCATCTGCGGCAGACTGATCCACTCTGCCTCATCAATCCGGCCCCCCATAGACGTTGCAACCGTCTGTGCGTTGGCCTAGCCTCAAGCGCCGTCCCGATGCTACAGTACGAAGTACCTAGGTGCTTTGGTGCCTGGGTATCTCGGGACATAACCTCCAGGGCTGGCACCACAGCGCCCCCTCCATATCGGATCCGATCATCCTGTTTTCCTCCCCATACTGGCCCCTACTCCTTGGTTGCGACACAGCTACGTCGGGTGGGCAGCTAGATCGAAGGTGTCCTGGCTGTCGAAACACGCACTGCGCCCTCTCTCGGTGCACATAGTCTTCTACTGGGCCCTGGCACCTGACACCTGTCACACCTGCCAGATCAATTCGCCCATCGTCTCCGGCCTCATTGTGTTGGACTAAGCTGTCCTCTCCCGCTGCCCACCTCGCTAACCGACGCGTTCGTCCCGGGCCCTGCGCGTTGACAGGCGATGAGTACAACCACACCATGTCGTGTGTCGTGGGACAAGCGGGAACAGCTCGGGACATTGAAGGCTGCACCACTGCCACCCTGGGTACTCACGTAGGAAGGGAGACGGCAGCATGAGCTGGGATCACGGGCTGGGATCACGGGCTGGGAGCAACGCGGGCCTGCAAGAACCCTGCCCTGCCACCCGCTGCTCTCGACAAGATGTGCACGTCCGTTTGAGGCTCCTCCAAGTCCCCAGCCCTCTATCAGCCAGCGCTCTGCCGTTGCCCATAAGTCTGTAGAAGAAGCATGCCCACCTGTGCTGCTGCGTGTGCGAACTCATGCGGCCCGCACACACATGTTCACTTGTCTTCTCACACCGCAGGCACGTCCTGGTGACCAACACAACAAGTGAACGCCTTGTTGGCTACTCTCAGCCATCCCCAGAGCATGCATTGTACCTTCTTCTTGCGCGCAGATGTTGGTCTACAACCAACGGAGGCTTCGGTAATGAGCCTCCTGGCCATATAGAGTGAGTGGTTCGTCAGCTGCGGGAAGTCGACGGGTGCCGCACCTGAAATATCAAATTGGACGGCAGGTCTTGTCTAGTCTGACAAGAGGAACTGCGACCATCCAGCCTGGTAGTGGGTGCCAGATCCAATGACCCGCTGATGCTACCAATCGCGGCCTTACTAGCTGGCTACCTTGTTCTCAATCGAGCAATGTGCTTGATACAATGGGCCAGGCGATACCCTGCCAGCAGAAACCTGGAGACCTGCAGGAGTATCATGACACGACACTAATTTGGATAATGAAGCGACAAATTCCCCCAGAACTCTGTGGTGACGCTTTCTAGAAATCCTCTCACGCCTCTGTCACTGGGGAAGCTGGCTGTTCTAACGTCTTGGACTCGAGTACAACGCTCCACCATCGACAGATGGGTTAGACCCTGGGGTCGGTGTAGCTGAATACATGCTTGGAAATAGCCCACAACAACTTAACGAAACTTCACATATGTCCTCAACCTAGAGCTGCCTCGATCTTTTTACCACGTGGAGGCCACAAAATGCTGTGGAACTTGCAGTCACAGGCTGCCCTCAGTATCTCGGACGGGTTCAAAATACTGTAGATGCGTCGCCCGTATCGGGCCATCAGGAGGTTGTGGGTGAGAAATCACTTTCCGGGGGGCAGTTGGATGGGAAAGTACCGGGCTTGCAACAAAATCAGCACCTGGGCAATGATATCGTCCGCAAAGAGAATCCAAGTAAGCGATGCCGAACAGCGATGACCGCGTGTAGTACTTGTGTTGCCGTAGCCTGTTGTTTTTGTCACGTCGGCTCCGAGTGCCCTTTGTTACAGGCCAGATCCCTGTCGGCGGGCAGTAGCTCTCTAAGGCAAGTACATCGGCCACAATTAGCGGAGCTGGCAGACAACAAGTTAAATTACAAGAAGATGGCTTCATGTTGAGCAGTGACAAGATCCCGTGTTGACGATTCCGTTTAGGAAATTGGGCAGATCCACTAACAATGACCCGCAATGCCTTTACCACCCCGGCAAATCGATGGGATAGACCTGGGTTATTATCTGAGCGACCCAACATCGCCCCCCCCCCCTCCAAGGCTTACTCTGCCACGGCGGACCGTACAACTCTTTTCTTGGTTCGGGTACAGCCTTTGGACTGCCAGGTACTGCTCAGGTACTCCGCCGCCCTCTGCCTGTCCATGCCGTTCCCACAGCCTCTCCTGAGTGTCTCCAGAGAGCCATTCGCTATGCAACCACTCTGGTCACTGTCTCAACCGCATGACGTACCAAGCCGGACACGCTAACAACCAACCGCAAGGAGACAGAGTCACCGGCACCTACAGCAGATAATTCTGCCTTCTGTAGATTGCTTCGGTTGAACTGCTGAGCGGCATGGCATGGACACCAACAGCTCGCGCTCGTCTGCTCCACTTCACCACTGCACACACACTGACCAGAGGCTCATATTCTGCTTCCTTCCGTGCTCTCAAAAGCATATAAATACACAGAGCAGTTCCTCCTGCTCGATCCTCAAGTCCAGCATCACCATCAACATCACAATCCTCGTACCCACCATCATCAGCACCACCTACCTCCTGTATTGCGGCCTTCACCTTCGAGGCCTTCATAAGAATATATCTGGGCCAGTCTCAACTTGGATCATAAAATCATCTTGCGAGATACAAGCCTGCCGGTCTTTGGTTGTCTACCAGAAAGCATATTTCTCGCACACGTCGTCGACTCCGCTGGAGAATCATTAAACCCTACAAGACTCCAAGGCCACTGACCAGCCACAACCATCATGTGCCGACTTGAGCATCACCATTACACTTGTGGAAATGTGGTCGAGTTTCGTTACGAAGTCTCCAGTCGCCTGTGTAACGGCCATTGCGCCACATACCAGTGCACAGTTGAGACCACAGTGCACAACACCATTTGCCCGGATCGGACCCATTGTGGTTAAGCTTGACTTCGGCCAGGGAGACACCGGCGTAGAAACGCCTGGTTCTGCCGAGTACACACTCATGTCTAAGCTTGGCGGGCTCGGTTCGACTCGACTCTGACTGATAAGCCTGCTACGGTGATAGCTGGGGAGTTTGTGGTAGATGACACGGGCGACGAGCAATCGTCCACTGCCTCGTGATTCGGATTTTCAACCAGGTTGTCCGATATCGCAATCAACTTTTGTGTGGAATATGATAAATGTCTTGTATTTTCCTTTCTTCTTTATTTGGTTCTTTTATCATTCTGTTCTCCTTTCTCACCTTGTTGTCTGGGGCCTTCACCGCAAGATGCAACGATGGCAGGATCTGGCATTCTCCACCCTCCAGCACACGACAACATGTCGACACGATGGCCGGAGATACCACGACCAAGAGACAAATGTGAGCCGGATGGATCTTGCGAGGGCCTACTTTGAAATTTGGTTGAGAGCTGGTCTCATCCGGTGATCCAGTATTGCGGCTGCATTTTTGCTAATTTGGAACGGGCCTTTGTTGGTTTGTACGGCATGTCGGCAAGATAGAAATCATAGCACCAGCCCTGCACAACCCATTCAGATAACTGCCCAACCCACAATGACTAACTTACCACACAATAACCCCGTGCAATTATGTGTATCCTATGGCTGCTCCATTGGGTTGATTTCCTGTTCAGTGCTTACCGAGTGCCTGTGACGCGCACTTAGTCACCGTCGTGATTGTAGATTCGACTTCGGGTGCCGGGCTCAGGGGCTCAGGTGGTCAGACAGTGTCTGTGAGTTACTGGACTGGTGAGGCTGAAAGAGTAAGATTGAATGGGAAGGTCTGGATGCCGAACCATTGGCCGGCGGAACGGTTGAACGGCTGGTCAGGGCAGGCCGGCTAGGTCACGCTTAATGACAAATGGGAAGGGAGTGAGCAATGGTTGTCATAAGCCCGGGGTCGGGTGGGGAGGGGGGCGCCTTGGTCCGTCGCGTCTGCACAATGAAGCTTGAAAGTCTGCTACTCACAACGGAAGAAAGTCAATATCTATACCCCGTATGCACACTGTCTTTTCCCTGTCTGCCACAGATGACTGTGAGCTGTAATGTTTACCTCATAAACTCTCTAGATGTCTACGTGGTTGTGACTGACGTCCGAGTGTAGATGCAGCCGCAGGCATTTCGAGGGGTTAGGGTTTTGCTGCTGAGGACGGAGTCAGGGGTCACGCTACGGAGTATGGTTGCCTTGACTAAATGCTCTGAGATGCCAGCACGACCCAAATGTAGGAGGATTTTGCAGCCCATCGGATCTGCAAGAACGAGATGAGAGAGAGTATGCGATAGACCAATTGGGATGCACAGGATCATGCATGCAAGAAGGTGAGGTGTGCAGCCGTGTCATTTGGGTCGGTGGCCCTGTGGCACGGTGACACGAGAAGTGTGCATTTGCCATGTTGTGTAGCTGTAGTCACTCGGTGCACGGTGAGACATGCCTCCACGGGTCCAGCCGTTGATTGTGCGTGCACATGGCACTGTTCCTCCTGCCTGTCTGCCTGCTTGCCTGCTTGCCTGCTTGCCCATCACCAGGCGGTCGTGCAACCTATCGCATGCCGACGGGCAGGTGGTGGCCGTGCACGGCGTTGCCTGTGCCTGTGCCTGTGCCTACGCCTTCGCCTGGATGAGTTGGTCTCATCCGCCGCCTGCTGTTGGCTGGCTTGGAGGTTGCAACGACTCTTCCCAGGTACCACTTCCCTGCCTTGTCCTGTTCCCCCTGGAGCCTCCCATAGGGCTAGCAACGTGCTCCTGTCGACATTGCCCCCTGCGTCCATCTACTCTGCTACTGCGTACCCGGCAGGCGAGTGCAATTGGGACTCGTGGGTGCAAGGGTGTTACCGTCCAGGTGTACACTAGATGTACATGCGAGATGTGGTTAGCTTTGTACGTGCCTCATTCAGATGACGAGACCCCCTGTCGCCCACCTGGTCAAACCTCAACGGCCAAACCGCTTCTCCCACTCTCCACTGTGCCTGCAGCCCGTCCTTTGCCAGCCAGAGCGACTGGCCGGGGTGGTTGCTAGTCCTCTGCATTTTGCTGCTTTGCTCCTCGCGTGCCGTGCCCGCCACTCCCTTGCTGCCCAGGTAGGCCTGAGCCATGAGATGGCGGTCCATGGCCCTTGACTGTCGTCGAAATTGAAGCAATGCAGCTCGCAGTAGCACGCATGATGCGTTCATCATGTGATCCGCGGACGGTATGCGGCCCAAAATGTTCCTCGCCGACGGGTCAAGCACACCCAGCTCTGGCTGCGCTGGAAACGCTTCACTTGTCTCGGCACCCATGGCCCAAGGTGCAACGGGCCTGAAGAGCCCAGCCGACGGCACAGGAAGGAGCCAGGTGATCCGGACGGTGGTGGGGTGTGCATCGCAGGTGCAATCATGGCACGCTAGCCAACGCTGCATGGCAGCATCTTGCTTGGCGGTTCGGCAGCCTGCTCAACCAACCTCCCACCACAGACGCAGCACCTCGTATGTATGCACTCAACCTTGTGACGCGACGCGACAGGCCACTGCTGCTGCCGCTGCTGCCGATTCCTAATAACGTTGACCCGCAGACAATCAGTCGTGTGCGTCCTTGTCGGCGGCCACAAACCCATCAGGGCAGCCACTCAAGCAGGGCCCCCGCTCTTTTGCAGGGGCTCCGGCTCGGCCAGCGGCGAGATACACGCTGGTCAGGATCAGGGCGTTCTCTGGCATCTACTTTCGAAGTACACTCCATCGTCGCCAATCCTAGTGGCCTCGGCCTTTGCTTCGAACACGGCCAAGCATTTTGCCGATTCCTGATCTTTGCGCCCGCTAAACCATGAGCTTCAACTGCGACCTGCCTCTCAAGGGCAGGTCGATCAACCTACAGCCCGCCAATGCGTACATGTGCCATTGCCCCCCCCCCCCAAACGGCGGCCAGGGAGTGGTCTAGGCACACTGCCCTGCTCCTGCTGCACCTCTCCTGCCTCCTTCTCCTCTTCGAATGTTTTACTCCACTCGAGTGACTGACCAACCGTCGAGGAGGATCCATTGCTGTTGGTGTGTGCGTCATGCCCAGCGCAAATACATCGTAGAATAATTGCTGCAGGTACTCATCAAGAGTCATGCTTGGCCCCCGGGGTCCTAACGCTCCAGTACGGCACAGAACAGCCCGATTGATGGAATCAACCCCTGGTGCTGTGAGCACATTCTGTTGCCCTAACAACTCAATCTCTGTGCACATCCAAGACCGGCTGGCAGCACTGAGCAGAGGCTAATACTTCGACAGGGCGGCTTCTACAGGAGTGATCAACCTGCGGCCAAGTGAAGATCTGCATCTGAGTCCTATTGGATATTGTTCATCAACCAATAATAACCAGCGTCTAAGCAGGATCCATGGACAACGGACATCAAGTCAGCTCGGTACACTCTGGATGTTTTCTGGACAGCAGCAATGTGGCCTCGCAAGGGGCCAGCCTCATGCACTTCCCACTTGCTGACAGCACTGCAATGTAACCTTGGTGTGCACACAGCAATCGTGAAAAGGATGGATTTGGGAAATCATGTTGCAGCCGTCAGCGGACCCGACCGCAGTCGCTTGGGCGCTTCACCACAGTGGCGGGTTGCATTTTAGAAACTCTTTGCTCGCATTTCGGTCCAATCTTCCTCAGGAGGCGCGTAGAGAATGGACGAGGCGTATAGCCGATGTTCTGAATGTGGTGTAATTGGAATTTGTGTCCTCTTTCAATCAGGTGCATCTCTGGGCAGCATATTGGGCCTAGGGACAACTGGTACTGAGGTGGTGCTCACGTCCTATGCCGGCAAATGCACAAGACGAACGTATAGGATTATTGATTGACAGATATGGTTGCCTTACTGCCAGGCTGCAAGGAGCAGTTAAAGCTGCAAGACGACAGTATGTTGTGTTGGAAGCCAAGCATGACCTTCATTTTGTACCTGTCTTCTTTTCTGCCTGGGCCTTCTCGTAGATCCAGTCGTTCAGCCCTTTCCGATTTCTTGCAATTTCCACAGCATAAAACTGCATTCGAGGCACTACAGGATTGGTTAGCACATGGTCGTCTTTCCGTCCGCCCTGCCTTATTCGTTTACCCAGGATTTCTCAGGTATTTGCGCCACTACAGAAAAAGATTGGCTTTGTACCTGTTGGCCAGCCGATGTGCATAGTGGCATCCGGAGAAGCCCATCAAGCTTGACTCAGGCTGTTGGAAGCACGGGGAGCAGAAGGGGGAGCAAGGGAAAGAGCAGCCTCCGGCCGACTTACCGAAGATCGTGCCGTGCTGTGTGTATTCATCCCTTGGACTTGAGCGCAGCATGGTGCCAAAGCTGTAGTCATCAACCTTTTTCTCGTATGCCATCATGAAATCACGCCACCGTTTCTTCCCAGCAGGGCTCTTGAGCTTGTTCTCATCTATGGTCTCGGCGGGGTCGAATTCCGGGAAGTCCTTGCAGAGATGGTCGTGGATCTCATCGTCAATCTTGGTCAGGCGAAGGGTGCTGCCCTTCACCTTTTCCAGGATGGCCCAGTATGTTTCCAGATGCTGGACGGCTGCAGAGCGACACGTTAGAGTCCATTTAGGTTGGTATGACTGTGGAGGGCCATTGTCCAGCAGGTGGGTGCCATACCCTTTACAGCAAATTGCTTCTCGATCTGGTGCCAGCAATCAGTCAGGCTTGCACCAGGAATACGGGCATGTCTTTGCCTTATCTGGCCAAAGAAAAGGGGCTTACATCTTCAAGATTGTCTGCCTCGTTGGCATCAAAATTGGCCGGCACACGCTGTGCGCCAGCCATAGAGCTCTGGATCAGGTCGTCGGCCATGTTGATGGTGGCAGGTGTGGCAATGCCACAGCCTCAGGCTATTGGAGAGTAGTGGTTGACGGAGAAATAAGGAGGGTAAAGCTGGACCAAGGGTTGAGGTTAAGGTTCAGGTTTGGATCGCACCTCAACTCCGTTGGCAAGTTTTGGTGGACTACGCTAGAATGGCCCCCGAGTGAACGGAAATCATTTGAAGCTTTGATGGCGGGGCACTCAAGACAGGATGTCATCGACAGGGATACTGTCTGCAGCTCTGGGCAGGCAGCACACGTGGGGCTGGCAGGGCTCCAGGGTACCTGGTACTTGGGGAAGTCTCCCAGGGTACACCTACCCAGGGTTGACTGGTATTCCATATCTGGATCCACTGAAACTCTAATCGGTTCCGACCTCACAGCACTTCATGACAGCCGTCCTGCTAGCCAAGGTCATCCCTTCCTCTCTTAGCGGAGCAAGCACCCATCAACTGTCATCTGGTTCATGCGGAAAAAAAGAGCGATGTCATCACCCAAGTGGGAGGAGAGAATGATGGCTGTCACTGAGGTTAGGGGTGGGTCAGGCCCTTACTTCATGGGGACTACCACTGAGCTCGCTGCTGCACACCTTGCCAATGACGACAGCCCAAGAAATGCAGTAGAGTCTCAAGTGGACGAGGGCCAACTCCAAGTCCTTTGGCATCAGCAATCCGGATGTCCTTTCTCTTTGTATCGTGTGGCTTCTCCTCCTCTCCCCTTTCTTTGGCCCACCTTCTTCTATTGGGCAGATACCCAGCCACTGTGGTTTGATGAAATCTATATATACACAAGTCAAGAGTGTCCAAATTCATCTCACTGCTATCAAGTCAAGCCCTGTATAATCTTGAGCCTTGTGTTTAACCAGCCTCAAGATTGTCGGGGCTTGGTAGTCTCGTTGGAGTATTTATTTGGGTTTACCAGATCGGCCTTTGGGGCTGGGTTTGTTGTGAACTCAAGGCCATAATCCTCATTGCATAGAATCTCCAAGTCTGACAATTTTCCGGGTCGAGTCACACAATGCACACCTTCTCACCCATCTCAACCCAATATGAGATTGAGAGCTGGATATTCCCTCATCCTGGTGTCAGGCGGTTGCATGAAGCCAGGAAGCCGGACCCTAGGAGCGACCCTCACAGGCACTCTCTGCACCCTGTGATTCCACAGGGGCGGCCTTCTGGTGAAAGAGCAGAGAGGTCAAGGCTGAAGAGAGGACATCGGAGATGGCATTCCAACGAGCACGATATCGTCTACAATGATCTGGAAAGGAGCAAGGAGGACACAGCTAATGCAAGGGGCCTGACGACATGCAGCCTCAAAACCACAGTGGAGAGGTGGGAGCCTTCTGGCCGGCCACAACATTGTGAGTCTATGCATGATATGCCACTACAGACAGTGAGCAACAGCGGGAGTAGAAGTGGCAAGACTTGTGTCAGACCAAATGAATTGCTCAGTGCTGTTTCCTCCCCACATCAACCAGATAAACAACCTTGGGTGCAAACACAATCAACACAATCAACCCAGCTGCCTCTGACCCGACATGGCTCGCATGCCACTCGAATCAAATTGCTGCTACACCCAACAACCTCTTCTCAGGGAGAATCCACAACAGCCCATATGTCTGATGCAATACAATCGAAGGGGCTGTTGAGTTCACTCTCTCGTGAGTCTCAGGCTATGGAGGCCTGGTCTGAACCATCCAGAGGCGCTGGTGAGTCTCACATCACAATTCTGGGGCTTTTTGTTACACATTACAAGCCCACATCCTCGATTATTTGCAAGGCCCCTGGCTTGGCCAGGCTTAGGACCTTCAGCTGACATTTGGCAGACCCGCCTGCAATCTTTCAGGCCAGGGGCTCTGCTCGTAGAGATATTCAGAAAGGCTCCGGAGAGGATTCCCCTTGTCGGGAAGATATGGCCGAGGACGAAGAGGAGCTGGATGCGGCCTTGCTAGGCTCTCTCGATTACCACAGCTTCCTACATACCTCTTCTGAAGCAAAGGAGACTTCTTCCCCAAAGACCTCTCCCCTGCCGGGCACAACCATTGCTGCTGATGCCCACAGATTCACAGAAGCTGGGGCTGATCTGTATGCCTGCAATTCTCTCACAATTCCACCCAACAACAGACCCGCCAACACGTCTCCAGGTTTGAGCCTTGCCCACGAAGCCACACAGTTCTTGTCCCACCAACCTTTCCCAGAGATCAGGTGGGTTCCCAATTGACAAGACTCGACACTGTTTCTCAATCACTAACAAACCTCCCTCACCTGTAGGAAGCCTGTATCTACTATTCGTGGGCATCGGGAGGAAGCCCTTCTGAGATCGGGTCAATCTGAACCACTCAAGGAATCGCCCTGGCCTACATTGTCTGTCTCGACAAGAACTCCTGCATCTTTGACCTTCTCGACCATCAGCACTTCATCCTCACTTACAAATACACCTCTGCTTCTTGAAAGAACTTCTCGAAGCATCCCTTCGGGCCCTCTTGGTGCTATTTCCTCGAAAGAGGTAGATCCAGACAGGCTTCAGCCTTTCATCGGCCCTCTGCTTCCACAACCACCCCCACCGGATCAGCCCCTCCCCCAGCTTCCATTTCCTTCGCCATTAAAGAGGCTAGATCCCTGCAGAACATTGTCTGTCAGCATGGCAGGTCAGGTAGATGGAAGCAAGCGGGAGAACCGGGAAGGCAACTTCAGAAGGGGTTTGGAGCACACTGCAGAGAAGCACGTCAACCAGAAGAAGGCCAGAGGTCTTCGAAAGAAGATTTCAAGACTCTTCTCAAGTGACCTGCCTGAACCACCAGCAGATACTCCTGCGGCCACAACCTACCAGCCCCTGTCGCTTGCAACCTCACAGGATGCTGAGCGCCTCTCCTTGTCAGAAATATTCGATGGTGTTTATTATGCCGCTCGAGATTCACTCAAGCCCGGTCGAGCCTCTCAGAGCTCTCAAAATTCAGGTCGCACCTCGTACCAGAACATCCGTCATTCCATATTTGCCCCACCGGGAGGCGTGTTATTCCACAATGGTGTGCAGGACCCCAAAGCGGATTTCACAACGGTACCCAGCCCCCCATACAAGGTCGATGCTCCTCCTCTGATGGACCATCCAGCCATCAAGGACGACTGGGAGATACAGCAGAGATTGGGGTTGACTGGCAACAAGGTGGGGCCCACACCTACCCCTCCCACCACTGACCATCCCTTTGATGTTCCTGGGCTGCCGGTCAGCCCTCGCCGCCCAGCTCAGACAGACAGCAGCGCAACCTCCTGTTTCGTTGGACAAGCCTCAACCGTGAGAAGGTTTCCAAGCAGGGTAAGACTTGGGGAAGGAGAATCACAGGCCACCATCACTACAGAGACACACCAGGACAATGACCCCTTTCCAACTTTCGATCGCACCGTAGACCTTGCATGGTACAGGACCGCAAGAAAGCAGAGGGGAACGATCATTTGTTCCATTCCCAGACCGTCTGGCAGATTCGATCAAACGTTAAGCCTTTTCGTTGCACACTTTACCAAGGGACGTCCTTTCAAACAATATGATGGAATCAAGAGGTTTCCGTACTTCAATCTGCCAAGCAAGATTCGGTTTAAGATCGTACGGTACCTTTTCGCTGATACCGACGCCACCAAGCCAATATTGCTAAACAGTGAACGCCAGGCATGCCCAGCTTGGCCAGCTGACGCCTTCCTCAGCCTGAAATCTGTCTTGAAACCCCTGCGGACAGCTATGTGGGCCTGCCCGCGTCTTCGAGCAGAGGTCATGGTCGTGTTGCTGTTGACCCGAAAGTTTCACGTCATCTTTAGCCCCTGCGTGAGAGAGTGCACGCAGCCTTTGCCCACCACGGTCAGTACCACGCTTCTTCTTTCACAAGCCTTCCATCTTTCGTGTTTGGAATGTTCCCGAATACACCATCCCGAGACCCATGGCAAGTGACTAACACATGCCAGTGGCTCTTTCGCTATCTGCATCTGATGGAGGATGTGAGCCTCGAGATAGACATGACGAAGCTCGGATTCGGATACAGATGGGAGTCAGCCTTGATGGAGCCAGAAATGGGAAATACCCGCGAGCTGGTTCGCAAGTTTACGGCGGAGATTCTCACCCGTAGTCCAGCCAACTCCATGGGCTCATTAACTGTTCACTGCCGTCGGTATTTCGGTTACCGCCAGGGGCCAAACACTTTCCAGGGCCGACACGGCGCCCACGGATACTTGCCTGTTGGTGGAGAGGATGACGAGCCTCGTGCCACTGTCACTGGTCAACCACATAACTATAACCGAAAAGCCCCAAGCCTGCCTCCCTCGGCGGCAAAACCATACTCTGGTCACCTCCGCCACCACTTCGACGGGCACCATCGTGTCCCATACGTCACTGAGGATCAGCTTGAGGTTGCCAGCCCGTTGAGGACACTCACCGGGAGGGTTGAATCTGTTCGCATGGTAGGATTCAGCGAGCAATGGACATATGCGACTCACTTGGCCATGTAAGCAGCTTCTGGATACAGTGTTTACCCCGTTAAGACTAAACATACCCCATTCTTAGCCCATATAACAAAGACTTCAAGGGCTTCGAGTTTCCATACATACTATGGCTACCTTATGGCCTACTCTTTGTTGTGTGGGCATGAAACTACTCCTTTATTGTTTTGATGGCTGACTATAAATGCTGTAGGTGGCCTGAGGCAGAGCGGAACGCCCTCTCGGATGCCGTCAAGCAATATCACATTCACCGCCAAACTCCTTCTCCCTATTCGTATGCCGCTCCGGGCCACGCAGTCTTTCTTGACTATGGATCTGCACATGGGGTGCACCGCTATCCTCCATTGCCAGATTCGGAACCTATGGTTTGTAAGCAGTCCCTGTTGTCTCTTACCTCCTTCACCCTTATCCGCTACTGTACAGCGAGTCTTCTTCTTTACTGACGGACTCCCAGGCGTAGACTACGATCGCCGGAATGGCCTCTTCGTGGAATTGGGCTCGGGCAATGTAGTTTCTGTCACCAAAGGCGGGACCGAGTTTCATCGCCGTTCCTCGGACCCGCCAACCCCATCCCTCATATCTGGGATTACACCTGGAAACTTCACTTCACCGGCTTTTCACGAGTCTCTTCCATTCGTCCCGCGCACTTCACGAATCCCGAGGTCTCGCGGCATGACTAGCCCAATGAGGGCGATGCGTACAGGCACCCCAGTGAAGGCAGCCGCAGTTCTCGGCCTTCCAGGTACCTTGATGACAAGCAGCGAGGTTGAGCGCTGCGATACACCAATCAAGCCTCGACCGATCCGTGCCGAAACTGACGGTAAGGCAACGAATCCTCCTTCCCGTGGCATCCGCCTTGGCGAGATCGCCGACCAAAAGAGTCGATCTGGCTCAGGCGCCATGAAGCCGGGTGAGTTACCCGTAAAGAGGTCTTTCCACTTTCTCGGTAGCAAGATTGGCTGAATTGGTACCGACTCTGGAAGCCACGGACTTCGAGATGGACTATGGCAACGATTCCACTCCACTCTGTTGGAATGCAGCAGAGAAGCAAGGAGATTCTTCCCCGCTTCACCGCCACGAGCTGGCAATTCGGTCTGTTGTATAAATAGGTTCGGTGCTTAGGTCGGGGTGGTGGCTAGCCATTGCCTCAATACTTAATTTCACTTTGACGTCTGGTCTCTCTTGTGATGATGTTGCCTCTTGCGAAGTCATAGAATCATCAAGTCTCCGAAGATCTGGAAGCGACGGGGCGTACATCACTTCTCGCGTGGAATGTCTGGGAAGAAGGGAAGGGGGCGTGCATTGCTTGATGCGATTCTTCTTATTAGCACCTAGGTACGAAAACGTCCGCTGGATCGCAAAACCAGACTTGAGCTACGTCTATAATTGCCAGCGAAGAAGTCATACGTAACATCAATCCAAAGAGATGCAGACATGGGAGATGGATTTTTTATTCTGCCTGAAAAGAACATCTAGTCACCCAGTCACCCACGCCCACACTCCCACAGACCTGATAGACATCAGGGGTTAGGATTCCGGACGTCCGTAGCTTTTCCGCCGAGCTGCGGAGCACGATGGTGTGATGCTACGCAACAGGCTCAGCTTCAACAGCAGTTTACCATCTCGCGTTTCTGGCCCGTCCTGGCGGCCGCCTGGTGCGGGATAGTCAGCACATCCGTACCGGTATCTTCAGTACCGTCAGATTCCGACAGGGAAGCTCATCGCTCCTGCACTAGGGCAGAGTTTGTAACCGGATACTTTCAGTGGGGAAACGGCTGTGTTATTCATCTGGTTTTAGCTGTGGGGTAGGATTCCTACCAGGTTGCTTGAGCAGATATTCGCGATGATATGGTATTCGACGGCATATAAATTCCTGATTGTGTTCGCACAAAGGCGTGTGGCCTCCCGTGGGCGGTCCGAGACGCTGAGAAAAGCACAATCCATTGCGCAGGGTCGGCATCATGAGCTATCCAGACAGAGACATAAACATCCCGGGGACTGAGGTGGTGTATCGGCAGACGGACGACGACTCCTCATCGTCACAGGAACTTGTGCTGGTGCCCAATCCCACTGACAAGGCGGATGACCCACTGGTGAGCTGACTTTTACTTGTGCATTTGGGTGTTTCACCCAACATTCTGACATGTCGACAGAACTGGAGCACAAAGTGGAAGACCATCGTGATCGTCAACCAATTCGTCCTTGTCTTCGTCAGCATCTTGACGCCTCTTTCCACTGCGCCCTTGACGCAGATATTCGAGGCCGATTTCCACAAAACCATTTCACAGGTTAATCTGCTGGTATGTGATGGAGCTTGCTGTCCAGGTGGGAACAATCCGGCCGTCTGACCCAAGCTTCATACCTACCGTAGCGCCCCCTATAGGGTTCCTGTAGACTGTTTCCTGACTGATATATAGTCTGGCGATGAATAAAACGGAAGGTACGACTTCCTCTTCCTAAGGGACTTTAGAAGAGGATGGTCTTTAGAGGTCTTAAGAGTAATAGGTCTTAAACTCTTAGATCTTAAGCTTCTACTTTAGTATAAGACTAGCTAAGATACCTTTTCCTACTTATTTTTCTAGTTATATTCCCTCTACTTTAAAGGCCCTAGATATCCCTCTACTTATTTAATACTTAACCTAAGCCTAAGTAGGATTCTCTCTCCTAAGAGGAAGGAGTATTCAGGGCTCTTCTAGGTAGTCTTAAGAGGGAGGGAAGGTCTTAAAGAACCTCTAGTCTTAAAGGTATAAGAGTTTTAATATATCACCAGGCCTATAATAGGTGTAGGAGCGCCTTCCTGTAGGAGGGACTGCCTTCCTGTAGAAGGGACCGTCTAGGGACTGTTTTCAGAAACCCCTATAGGGGCGCTACGGTAGTGAGTTGCGTGCTAGTTTGTGGTGGCCATTGTGTTGGACGCGCCTTCTACTTTGCTGTTTGACACCGCAACAACACGTCAGTGACAGATATGGGCGAACCTTCCCTCCTCGACCATGGCTAGGTACCAACTTCTTGCAACTTCCCTTAGCCCTTAGCTCCTTCTGAGAAACACACACAACAACGAGAACACCTTCAACTGAATTGTCTGCATTCTCCTTTTGGTTCCTTGACCGACTCTGAAGACATCTCGTGTGTCGCGTCACATGGTGGCGACAACCGATTTCCGTTCTCTTTGCCTTTGACGCAGAGAACCAATCCCCAGTCATCGCAGATTGCACGCAAACCATCACTGCGACCGAATCCCCCCACGTACACGAGTCTTTCTACGAACGCTCAAAGCAAACCTGGCCTGGTCGGCTGGAGGCCCTGATCGAATTGCGACGATCAAAACGACCATCGAAGAGCGCAAGGCTCACCGGGCGTTAAGCAATGCTGGCCCAACAGTCCCGATAAACTTCCAGCCGTCGGACCCTCTCAGTTGAAACCCCTCCTTTCTCGAATCCGCTCTCCTTGTCCTCACCGTTGTCCTCACCCATCATCTACGGCCCCCTCAGTTAGAACCACGCCTTTCTCAGATCCCCCCTCCTCAAACTCGTACATCATCTACGACTACCGCTTAGCGAGACAGCCCGCCATTAGCCTATGGGCAGAACAATGAGGAACGGCAGCCCACCCCCAGAGACCTGAAGACAGTACGATACGTTCGAGCCAAGCCTCCTAATTCCCCCAGCTATTCAGCCCTTTCTGAGCAACACACACAACAAGAACACCTTTAACTGAATTGACTGCAAGAACCCTTCTCTTGGCTCCTTGACGGAGTCTGAAGACTTCTCGCGTGTCTCGTCACCGGTGTACATTTTGTTTGATCAAGAAGCCATCCAAATTACGACAACATGGCGCTGGAGGCTACCACCATCTTTGAGCTCATTATCATGCTCAGTTGGGAATGCCTCTGTGTTCCAGCCACCGGAAAGAATCCCCGCTTTTCGAGCGTGTTTTTCAATAAGACATCCTCCACGCCATTGCATCTGCGGCGTCCCTGACCTTCTGCCCTGGACTGTGGGATGTCATCCGTTCGCCAACTCCACCAACGATTGACTTCTTCAAAAATCTCCCTGACAGGGTCCTTGGACTTTGGGGTGTCTATGGCCTCGTTCTTGAGAAAGTCGGTCATGAGAGTCTCCTCTACATCGGGTCAGCCACGCACAGTGACGGTAGTCTCGCCACGCGGTTCAAGACATACGATCGGTCGAACATCAATGACAAAAACCTCCCCAGCAAGGTCAAGAAATCCATCCAGAAAGGCTACAAAATTATCTCGAAATGGGTCATTGTCTCAGCCCCTATCCCCTCCGCAAAGGATATACCACGCTCCTGTTGTCTTTTCTTTGCGTTAGAGGCTATGTTTAGCTTCCTCTTCTGGAAAGTGTGGGCTCAGTCTTGTTGCAACTCATGGTTCCAGTTGTCACACATGTCTTACGACGATTGTGTTATGATCGATGTTAACAGCTGGAATAGTTTCGGCAGTGTGCAAAGCAGAGATGGGAATGGGATCAAGAATTGGAATATTGCTTTCGGCGTAATAGAAGCCAGTGTGGGTTTAAAGAGGCCGTAAATGGGTTGTAGCTAGGAGTCACAGCCAATAAAGCTTGCTATGTCTATCAATGCGATAGTCCATTCAACAGCCTACAAGGCAGTCAATATCATCCATGAAAAGCTCTGCTTCTTGCGACTGGGCAAATAGCTCGCGCTTTGGGGGCGCGCGGTCCGTGAGCATCAGTCTAATTTGTTGTCGTGCCGGCTAATTTCTGCAGAGTCCTCTGACGAGGATTATTACCGTCAGCACCCGACTCTTCGGAAACAGACGGTGACACAAGTGTTGTGGCATCGTCACAGGTGCCCAGTCGACTTTTTGGACCCCTTGCGCTCGCAGCCTTGGTATAGTCAGAAGGAAGCCAGGCTCCGCCACCCAGCAACGCAGTGAAATTGCCCCCTTGGGCCAGCAATTCCTCGAATCCGCCTTCCTCAGCCACAAACCCCTCATCCATGACCACTATCCGGCCGAGAGTCTTCATCATCTCCCTCGAATGCGTGATGATCACGATTGTGAGCCCATCTCCCTGTCCACCTTGCCGGCTCCGCCCCATCAGGCCCCGGATAGCCTTCCTCACACCCTCAGCACCCTCAGCATCAAGAGAGCTGGTTGGTTCATCCAAGACAAGCAACCCGGGCTTGCGAACAAGTGCCCGTGCGATGCTCACACGCTGAGCCTGACCGCCCGACAGCCCTAGGCCGCCCTCGCCTACGAGGGTGGAATACCCCTCTGGTAACGAGACAATGAAGTCGTGTATACAGGCCAGCTTGGCGGCAGCCACAACGGATTCCAAGTCACGACATGGAGAGTCTGTGTGAAGTCCATATACGATGTTCTCGCGGATTGTTGCCGGGAAGAGGAAGGGGTGTTGGGGGACGTAGGCCGTATGCGTGCGCAGGACAGACGTTGACACGTCCGAGGCTGGCACGCGCGCATAAGACAGCCCTGCAGGGCCTAGGTCTTGTAGTGTATCATGAAAGGGATGCGAGACGTGGTGCTGAGTGTTCCTCCCGGGCGGTTGGTCCTCCGACGGCTCGTACAGCCTCAAGAGAAGATTCGCGATGGTGCTCTTGCCGCACCCAGAAGCACCCACGATACCAACGCAGTCACCACGGTCTATGCGGAGATTGACATTGCGGAGAACCTTCTTGGGGACCTCTTGACCACCTTGGGCCACGGGATATGCGAATTGCAGGCCTCTCATCTCGATAGGGAAGGGCGTTAACACCCTCACATCACCGCGTCCCTCGTGGCTACTTTTATAGCTCAAGGTGGCGTAGTGCAATACTTGGATAGACGCCGCCTTTGCGTGAGCTATCTGGGGAATACTGTCCAGCATTGCTGCGGCAGTACCTATGCTGAAGAGCAGCAGGTTGATGACCTGCATGATGCCCGAGGCAGAGATGGTCGCGGCTGGCGATGTGAGCAGCACGGCGGCGTACCAAAAGACAAGTGCCGTGAGCCAGTTTGGCACGCCCTGGTTGAGACCATAGAAGAAGCCCGTCCACAAGGCCCTCTGGACGCCGACTCGAAATGTGGCCTCCGTCGAGCGGGTGTGCTTGGAGAGGAAGTGGTGTTCCAGGGTGAGCGCCCTGACCACGCGAATGTTCAGGAAGGTCTCGACAGACACTGCGCCCGTGGTCTCGGCTATGGCATTGCATCTCGCCTCCCATTTCCCCGAAATGGAACCGATGGCCTGCGTAGCAGCGTATACGGCTGGAGCGGAGGCAAGCGTCACCAGTGTCAGCCTCCACGAGACAACCAGCGCCCAGATCAGCCCGCCGATCATCATTGTCACAACAATCATTATGATCGGGACAAAGCGCCCGACAAGGTTGCGCATCTCCTCTGCATCTGCGTCGAGCACGTCAGCGACGCGACCAGGCGAGTTGGTCGGCATATCAAACCACTGCTTCGGCTGGGAGAGGATCCTCTTCAGCGCCTCGACACGCAGGGATGTGACCCATGCCTGGCTGGCACATTGCATCATGTAAAATGCAGAAAATGTAGCAAATCCGTCTGCAGCGCCGACGATGGTCAGACGGATGGCCCATGCCTGCCCAGAAGACCGCATCTCAGCAGGCGGTGCCCAGAATGCGGCAACCAATTGCGCAAAGACCCAGGAGAAGACCGGGTTACAAGTGGCGGCGATGATGCAGGCAAACATTCCTAGAACCAGATGAAGGCGATTTCTCTTGTCGAGGATGGGCCATACTGTGGCCAAGATCTTGCGTATGGGGAGATTCTGGCCAGCACCACGCCCGACAAGCTGACCCCCCCTGTCTTGTCCAGGTCGCTCCTGGCCCTCCTGCTTTTCACTTCCATTGTTCTGTCGCTCCTGCCGCCTGGGTGTCTTGTCGGTAGGTCGACGGGACCTGGTCATCTCCCCGCTCTCCTGGACCATGTCCAAGCTCGTCTTCCTTATGGGGTTCAACGCCCTGCTATGTCTCCACGAGGTTGGTTCCGCGAGTTTGATCACCGTCGACCGCTCCACGCTGGCCCCCAGGGACAGTCGGAAGAGTCCACGGCTTCCGGTCGAAGCAGATGGCTTCCTCGCAAAGGCTGAAACCGCGTCGTTGGTGATGCCGGCCGGGTGCGGCGGTGGTGATGAGTCCCAGCCCGGCTGGCCTTCACTGTCGGTGGAGGACAGCAGCGACCTGAAGACGCCGCCCTCATCCCTGACTAAATCTTCTCGAAGCCCGCGTTGCACGAGGGAGCTCTGGTCCAGCACATAGATGTAATCCTTGTCGAGTATCTGTGATACGTCGTGCGTGATGATAATCGTTGTCTTGCCTGCTCTCCACACCCTGATTGCCTCGAGGATGAGAACTCTGCTTTGTGAGTCGAGGCCGCTCGTGATCTCATCAAGGATCAAAACCGGAGGATCTCGCAGGCGAGCTCGAGCAAGAGCGAGCCGCTGTCTCTGCCCTCCACTCAGGTTGTGGCCCCCGATGCCGAGATTGGTGTCGAGGCCGTCGGGCAGACTCGCGATGGTGGATTGGAGTAACACGGTTTCGCATGCCGCCCTGACATCCTCCCTGGTTGCCATCAGCGGATCGCGTGAGCCAAACGCGACGTTCATGAAGAAAGTATCATTGAACAACACGCTCGACTGCTGGATCAAGGTGACGTTCTCGCGAAGCCACTTGTAGTCCAAGGTCCGAATTGATTTCCCGTCAATGAGAATATCTCCGCTGAGAGGCTCGTAGAACCTGAGAAGCAGATTGGTGATGGTGCTCTTGCCCGACCCGCTTCTTCCCACCAAGAAGGTGAGGCCAGGGCTGAAGGAAAACGAGGAGCGACTGAGCACTATCCGGGTCGGATCTGATGAATATTCCAAGGTCAGTGAGCTTGCTTAAAGTCTAACTTTCAGGTGATTATTCTAGAAATATGGTCCTTTTGGAGGAGGGATATCTGGCTGTTTTGTCTGGTGGTGGACCAAGTACACAGTAGTCAAATGCTCGACTTCATTTCGCCCAGGCGAGGTGACCAGAGTAGCGAGACTGCCAGGTCTCCCAAAGGACTGCATATTTTATCGTCGGAGAACAGTAAAAGGAACACACTGCGGCTTACTGGACGGATAGGCAAAGCTCACATCATGGAGTTCGATCACCTTGGCCGAGGCCTGTGGCCGGTGAGCTATTTCCATTTCGGGCATGCTCCCAGCATCTGTCGTGACCAACACAATTTTCTGGAGCTGGCGGCCGGCCGACATTCCCTTGGCCAAAACAAGCCACTGGGGTCCTACCCCTTCTATGGCCTGGAAGGCCGTTAAGATGGAATAAAATGTTGTCAGGGCCGTTCCTGGT
Source organism: Diaporthe vexans (assembly GCA_021188095.1). Lineage (NCBI taxonomy): Eukaryota > Fungi > Ascomycota > Sordariomycetes > Diaporthales > Diaporthaceae > Diaporthe > Diaporthe vexans. The sequence goes on from JAJLLZ010000010.1 coordinate 1,904,141, forward strand.
GTGGCGATGTTTTTGCTCACGAGGTATCCGGCAAACCAGAACCCCACGACGAAGAGATTGATGACCCACAGCTTGAGAAAGCCCATCTGCATCGAATTCCTTAGTGCCTGCCGAATATAATACCGCATAGATCCCCTCGCTGCTTGTAGATACTGCCAGACCTCGTTATCCGTGGCGTCGTAGATCTTTACGAGATCGATGGCTGTCACGGCAGCAATGATGATCTTGGTAGCTTGCGCGAGCTCCCGTTTCTGGGAATCAATAGCTGACTGGAGTCCTCGACTGATGAAATGCAGGGCAAATACAGACACCGGTATAGTCGCCACGAGGACGAGGGCGAGTTGCCAGCTATTGTAGAGGGCGACAATGAGGCAGCCAATGGCGACAAAGGTATCAGCGACTAGGAATCCCAAGACCTGTGAAGTTGCCATCTGGAGCTCTCGTATGTTACTGCCAGCCTGTCAGTGGACGAACGGACCATTCCAACAAAAAAAAAAAAAAAAAAAAAACTCAAATGGATCTCTTACGCCTGCATGCCGGATAGAGCAGTGCTGAGACCCTCGCGGTGGCAGTCAAACCAGGCCATTTCTCTGTCCAGCAAGTGCTCAAAAAGACTCAGTCTTGCATTCTTGGCGACCAATTCGCCGAAGATGATCCACAGTGCCAGGAGGGCCGAGTTGAAAGCCCATGATGCCAGACCAAGGCCAGTCAACACAACACACCAGATCGTCAACTCGGACATGGCTGTACTCGCATCGATTCTGCCGGCAGCCAGGGGACTGACAATATCCATAATCTTGCCGATGACTACAGCGAAGACTGTCTTGACTGCAGCAACAAGCAGGGATGCGACGACGGCAAGACTGAGGAAGCCGGTCTGGTGGCGCTTAGTGAAGACGAAGAGGTGCTTCCATGTAGCGCCACCAACCTCGGTTTGTTGGGCCTCTTCCGGCTTCTTTCCCCGATATGTAGCCGGTAGGACTTCAGGTCCGGGGGGCGTGGCCGGTGCGACACCTTTCGTCAGGCGTCGAAGTTGGTAATCCTGCCGTGGGCCCATGTTGCCGTATATTTACTTCCCTGGCGAGTTTTGGGTCAAGACGAGCCACACCAATGCGTAGATACTTTCGGAGCTTGAACACGATTTGCAATTGGTGGGTCACGACATGGCACGAGATAGGCGGCTGAGTACGAGCTTTCAATTATGTTTAAATCGGTCAAGGACGTTCCATTTAAAAACACAGGTCGCCCGGCTGCAATTGATGTGGTTGAGCCGGCAAAGTGTGCAAAATAGGAATTTGGTAAGGACCTGGCCACACCGAATGCTGAAAGGTACCTTTGTGCGGTCAGCAGTAGGATTGTGCCTCAAGAGACAATACCAACTTCGTCAATATTTGCACGGATGCGGCGCCACCCACCTCGCAGGTCGTACTGCAGAACCATTCCTTGGAAGATTCTCCAATAATCTGGGGTAGCCAGCCCTGCATAACCTCAAAAAGACACAGAATGGCCCCAATCGGGTAGCCCTCGCCACACGATCTTCTATCATATAGCTTCCTGTGAAATAATCTTCCGTGGGATTACACTTTTGAGCCAATACCATCATAGCGGTACTTCTTAGGATGCAAGCATGCTACAGAGGCTCTATAGTGATGTATCAGTTCTCCTTCTCGTTCTTCCCCCTGGACATGAGCTTGTATTACTGTCATGGTGTATTTGAGATGCAACCAACCACACAATAGGAGAACGGGTTAATTTACCGTCCACTAAAGGCACTCTGACTGGCACCTTACTGGACCAAGTAGCCGTACCTTAACAGGTTACGGCAAAAGCGCGTCGTTACGGAGCATTGATCCCAACCAGTCGCGAAAGCGCCATAATCTAGTTGATTGGTCTTCTGTGGGTCTGTGGCAGACTTCGCATCCCTGGTTCGCGAACAGGTTGAAATCAGATGAGATGAGTTTCTGGTCCTGAAATCACCTGAGGATAGTGCTCCTTGCGGCAGCATCGACCTTTAGGCGGCTGATGGGCTTGTCGCTGCTCTATCCTCGAGGATACTCATTATGGCCTGGGGTACAGGCGCGTAGACCATAATATCGTTGTGCCCTAAAGTACATCGGTAAGCCCGCCGCCTACATATAATTCAACCTCTGTAGGTAATCGAGGGGGGCTCACCTCCAAATGCAAATTGTTCATGCGTGACTGTGAAGCGTTAATACGGGTTGTGCAAGCTTTTACGTGAAGACAACGGGATACACCCAGTTGTCGAGAGCATGACAATTGGCGTGTGGCATCAAAACAGCAACTAAAGCCCAAGGTGGCTGTCTGACAGGACCGGAGTGCGAGTGCCTCGGATGAAGAGCTTACTGGTGATATCGTTCTCGTTCCACACGATCTTGAATGCTTTCTCACCCCTCACCTCCGTCCTCGCTTCCTTCGTCTCTAAGAACTTGGAGCCATCCATGTCGTCCCCGACTGAAGCCCGCGCCATGGCTTCGAAGATCTTGGCGCTTTCGATGCATGGTATGTCCTTATCGTCGGCCGCATGGATTATGCTGACCTTGAGTGTCCCGTTCCGCTCGCGGTTCTGCGCGGTAAGGGCGGCGAGGCGGTCCAGAGTCTTCCACTTATCCACCACGAAGCGGAGAAAGAAGCGCAACAGGGGTGGGCATATGTTCAGAGGCTTGAGCAAAGGGACTAGCCCGCCCAAGGAGTAGTTCGCCAACATTGTGGGGAGACTGCTGAAGGTCGCGACAAGCACCATCCCGGCGAAGTCGACACCTCTTTCCCGCGAGAATTTCTCAGCAACTGCTGATGACACCGCGGTACCTAGGCTCTGGCCGAGGATCAAGATGCGGCTTGGTGGGACCTCAAGGGTCGTGATGGCGTAGTCGACCAGCGCGGTGGCGTCGGCGATGAGCCCCTGCTCGGATGGCGAGCCGGTGCTGTGGCCGAAGCCGCGGTAGTCGAGCGCGATGACGTGCCACTTGTAACCGGTGTCGGTGAGTAGGCGATACTGGGGGGCGCGAGTGTTCTGGGCGACGTGGCCGGCGTTGCCATGAACTGGGCCAGGGCGGTTGAGCATGAGAACGGGGCAGTGAGTGTTAGGGATGACTCACAGGACAGGATCAGGCGCGCGTCGGGGTCGTCTCTCAGGAGTCTGAACGCTTCTGACGATGCGTGCTTGTCTAATGGGACCGGTGAGGCCCGGCTGAGGCCGGCTTCTTTCCGCAGGTACACGGACAGGGGCAGGATGTGCCAGCAGTACAGGACGGGGCCGTCAGGAGCTTGCAGGGTGAAAGGGGTGACCTGGTTTTCTGACGATCATTGTCAGGAAAGTCTGCTGGCCAGGCAGAGGTCGGAGTGTCAATCCGTGACGACGACTCACTCGCAAAGCCCCATTTCTCGGGTTTCTCGACGTCGTTCCACCAGAGAGTGTGGAATTTATGGGCGTACAGAGCCCTGTGTCGGGATTAGCGGCGGAGTCTTCATTGAGAGCCTGCACCACGAATCTCATGTACTTGCTGTTTCTGTATGAAAGGAAGGCCGAGCAAGGCCAGTACGATTCCATAGATGGCCAGAGGGCCGAAGGCAGCGAAGGCCCAGTATGCCTTTGTGGACTCCGAGGACCGTAAGGAAGGCATCGGGGAGGTTCATGAAGAGAGTGGTCGATACAGGGGCGTTGAGTTATTTCGAGGAAACCCTGCGAGGCAACGAGTGTGAGGCCATCGCAACAGCAGGAAAGCGACCAGAGTTGGGCGTGCACGCGTCAGAGCCCGCGGGCGCGACCGAGGGTCACTGCCAGGTATGCGAGTCCAAGGACAAACCAGGTCACAATATGGGAGGCTACCCCAGGCTAACAGTGGGGTCTCTTGAAATGGGTATTACCCAAGCGGCGGCTTAAGTACCGGGCAATAGCTCGTGGTGATCCCAAGGCTCGACGACGCCTCAGACTACAAGTGCCAGGAGCATCAAGCGTGAGCCTCATTTCAATTTGTCCCGAACTTCAGATGAGCATTTCTTCTTCTTCTTTTTTTTTAGGGCGTCTTCTCTGCCCCCCCCTCCCTCTCTCTGATCTTCTCCCTTTTATGAATGTCAGACAGGCGCAAGTATCTATGCAAGCAGCAGGAGGGCTGGTTCTCGCGGCAGCCTTCTTCGTCTGTTCAACGGCCGCGCTGACGGTCTACCTGATGAGAAGCGATCCTCGTCGCTCTACCGTGCGTGTGGCGGGTAGCCACGACCTTGATTTAGTAGAGTTCCCGCAAGCATACTGGGTGATCGGCCACAAGCATGGGCATGGCCGAGGGAGCGCTGATATGGTTGGATCTTAAATACAATGCTACGACGTCTGACCGTGCGTGGTGCTCTGCTCCTCTCAGGTGAGGGGGTAGGGTACCTAGGTACCGAAGCAGGTACCGACCAATCTAGGCACGGGTAGATAGCTGAGTAGGTTTCCTGTTGCTCACTGCTGGAACTTAGGTTTCTGCACTTTTGGCTCTTCCAATCTTGGCTCCCGACTCCCCTGCCCCGTGCCCCCCGTCCTCCGTTGGACTTTCTTCTTAAACACCCAGATTACTTTGGACGACGGCACACGGCACAAGGCATCGCCACCCCCATCGCCTTCCTCTCGTGCCCACCCCATCATCTCTGCTCCGCCCCCGAACCAGGCCTAGTCCATGACCGACTCGGTCGATGCTGGCGATGCGCCAATGCACTTGACATAGTGCCGACACCTCTCGACTGACCTCAGCTCCTCAGCTACACCAACCCAGTCCTGGGCTGCGGTTTACGCGCCATTGTCGTCTTCCCGCCCACGCCCTCTGCTCGTCCTCCCTCCCTCGGTCTCCTTCTCCCTCGCCGCCATGGAAAGGAAGAGGAGGGTGCCGGCACGTGCTGCTGCGCGCGTCGAGCAGGCCGCCAAGAAGAGCAGAACCTCGACGCCTCCCGATCTCCTTCCCGCCACCCCATCGAGCGCGCCAAACACCACTCCCGTGCCAGACCCCGTCGACGAGCCCCAGAAGCCCCCTCCTCCCCCCTTGCCCACCTCCGTCCACCCAGGCAAGCCTCTACCCACCATCGAGGGCGCTGCGCAATCTGCGACTCCCCCCCAGAAAGATTTCCAGTCCATACAAGAGAGGTAGGTACCCCTTCCTTTACCACCGCCTAATTCAGCTCATGCCTAACTTTGCCTCATCACAGCGGCGTCTTGGCCGAGTCGCTCTCCCGGTCTCGCCAAAGATGGATCGGTGATGGGCTATTCGAGAAATACTGGACCAAACCGACAAAGAAGAAAGGCGTCGTGCAGGAAGATGCCAAAAACCCCCCAAAGGATACCATGGCCAAGGTCGGCCAGGTCACAATCTCCCTTGAACCACACTACTTCGAGGCCACCGTCTATGCTGTCAAGGATCCGAACAGGCCTGCGCCCCAGCCTGTCTTTCGCCCAATCCTGCAGTACGGCCCCCCCAATGGTGCCATGCCTCCACCTCCCACGCCCTTGTCCAAGACCGCGGCGCACTCAACTACGCCCGTGCCCGCGCCTGATCAGACACAGCCTGCCCCAGCGCCGGTGCCGTCCGCCTCCACATCCCTGACCACGTCCTCTGCGGCTCCTCAGACATCGGCACCGCCTGCCGCACAGCTACCCGCTCTAGCTCCCCAGGTCGCTCATGTCCCGGCCACGACGAAACCGAGTACGTCCCCTCGTGCGATTGGCTCTGCACTTCCTCCTCTTGAAGCTTCGTCAGCACCGGCCGCGACGATTTCGAACCCTCTAGGTCCCCTGGTCCCGCAGGTGCCTCGCCCGCCGGCATCATCGTCAACACCGGCACCATCGTCAACACCGGCACCATCGAGCTCGGCTGTAGCCCCGGCTACCAGCGCCTTTCCCCCCCAGGGTCCGGTCCCCGCCCCCGCGCCAATGGCCGGCGTATCTACTCCACCGCAAGGCAGCTCGCGCCAGCTGCATCCTCAAAACCCCCCGAATCGAGCCCCTGGGCCCCCGGCCGGCGCGGATCCAATCATTGTCACTCTGGCCGAGAAGGCGAACGAAGACCCTCAATTACGAGATTTGATGAAGCGGGTGGCCAACGGCAACGCTCCCAAAGACGAGCTCGCCCGCTTTCAGGCGATCATTGACCAGATAACCGCAGAGAGCAAACGCAAGGGAGCACTGAAGGGCCCGTCAGCGGACCGGCTCTTCGTTGATGGCAGGAGTGTGCGCTATTTCGCTGATGAAGTGGACGCCATCGTTGCCATCGTACTCAGGTCAAACCCGAAACAGACGTCTGCTGATCTAGCGCCACCCTCGGGCAGTGATCCCCTGGTTGTCGCGCTGGTCAAGAATGCGCTGGACGACCCCAGGACTCTCGACAGGGTACGACGCATAGCCAAAAATACCCCCGAGTTTTCCGATGCTACCGACCTGAAGGAGACGCTGGATCGTCTGAAGGACCATTTCGGGCAACAAAAGCCCCAACCCGCTGGTGCACCTGCCAGACCCAACGGGACACCAGGCGCTCACTCACCGGGTGTGCAGCAAGTGCCGCAGCCTCCGCCCCCACAGCAGGCCCTTCGCTCCAAAGGCCCGCCTCCGGTGGTGAAGCCTGATGTCTCGGCTCTTGTTTTCGAGTTCGCCGGCGGGAACGGCGATCGGTATCTATTCCCCAGGTTCAGTATCGTGGAGCAAGTTCAGACGCCGAGCGGACCACAGGTTATCGCGTCCTTCCTCATTGTCAGGAAAGGGAGTACATCTGAATACGGCGGCGACCCGAAGCTCGATTACTACCAACCCGTGACAGTTAGGATGTCGTCAACCCAACCCAGAACTCTGGATCACTTCTCAAGGGTTGTAGCACCGGAGGAAGAGGTCAAGCGTTACATGGAGGATGTGATGGACAACATGACGCGTGCAGAGTACGTTCTATTGGCAATGCGCCTTCCGAAGCCCGAGAAGGATCCCAAGGAGGACAGTCACGGCTTTGAGAAGGAAAATAAAGCCGAAGATTCGAATCACGCGACTCCTGAGACTGAGGACCCGGACTTATGGAGGAAGGGCCTCACATGGAAGAAGGACAAAACAATAAAGCAGCTGTCTGCGAAACCTCTTGGGGCTAAGCACGGTGGCAGGAGGCCGGTCAACGAGGACGAACAGTACCAGAATTTTATTGCGAGCGTGAGCCGCAAAGAAACCGAGGAAAAAGAATAGAGTGCTTTGGGTGCCCGGCATCGCTTCAGATGCGATTTTGACGCAACGTGTACCGCGACCTTCCAAGGTTGGGTTTTATAAGGTCCCATACGTTCCAGGAGGCCGTGGCAGCCTCGGCCTTGATTAGACGCACCCGAATCATCATTTCGCACGCAGCCTCTTGAATTGAAAGTTGGGCCCGATAGCCCCAAGCCGTGTTAGTTGTCGGGCCGTCTACACGATAATGAGAGATCTTTCATATTGAGCGGAGACCTGCGGACGGGAAGAGACGCACCGGCTGGCTGGGGTCACGGCGCTTTGGGTTGTATAGTTCCACGGTACTGGGTCATTGGGCCAAAGAAATCGGGGAGTCCAATGAGTGATCATCAAAAGGTGTCACCACGGTTGTATGACTCAGGTGTGCAGGTGTCTCTTACCGCACGCCGCAACTAATTTCCGTCAATGGTCTCTGGACGTGACATCTGTAGCATGCTTGCCACTTCTCAACTTGGCATAGGGATATATTTTGTCTGCTGTTAAGCAGACCAGTCACAGCAGGATTTTTGAACCTCGAGTCGGCGTCTTATAGTCCCCGTGCAGCGAGGCTAAAGGTGCATTATGTACACGTTCGAGTAGGTGTGATCTCAGGATGACCCATGCCCCATCCACTGCCTTCGTTGGTCGGCCCTCCTCAAGTTGAGTACGCTTTTGGCCTAGTTTTAGGTGACAACTTTCAAGGGAACGACTTAGTTCCTCTTGGACGATGTACTCCCGATTGGGGTACCAAATGCGGTCAGTGTGACCGCGCGTATAGCTAGGACGTCGACGTCCTCAGTTTCAAGCTGCCTAGGATCCTTTGAAAAAGCCTCCACGCATCCATGGACTGTCGGTATCACAGCATTGAGTACCCCTGCCGCGTGTTCCTTCATTTCCTGGGGCTGCTTTCCGGCCACTGGAGTTCTTGATCAGCACATAGCAGTAAAGCGGTGATGGTAGTCGTCGCGGGCTATCAAATACTAGTTGTCTTTGCGTCAGAAGCGATCAAACTCTGTGCGGCAGCCGTGGCGGACTTTTGCACCTCTTCGACGGTGGTCATTGTGTTTGTAAAGAAGGGCTACCAGTACTTGGGAGTAGTCAGCTGCAAGTACAACTTTTCGGATGAGTGTTAAGGATGGGGCTGAGTGGCAGCTTGATTGTGAAGTTGAATTGAAGACAGAAATGGTTCTCCTGGGGTGGTCAGGAATGATGCAGGACTGAACTGGAGTTATTTGTAGGATGAGAAAAGTGGTACACTTGATATCATACAGTAACTACACTTTGCACAGACTCAGTGAGGTTTCTTAGATACTGTACATGCACACGTTATTAAAGACCTGGTTTTGTGGGTCACTGCCAACTTACCAACCTCTCAAATAGTAAGTCTTACTCATTTACCTCTATGCTTTATTATTGACTATGAGCTGTTGTGAAACATGTGTTCTTCTTAGCTGTGCGTGGGCGACATGACCAACCGTCTCTATACTTTATTATATTCAAGAATCAGGACTACTTCTTATTACTACTTATGTAATAAGCTACTTAACTATATATTTATAATTATTAATTAAGAGATTAGAGTATTAAGTAGTATAATATTATTAAAATATTAATAAGGTCTTATTAACTTTTACTTTTTTAAAACTTTATTATATTCTAAGTTAAGAGGTTTAAGTATAAAGTATTTTAACTAAGGCACTTATAATGTAAGTATTGTATTAGTCTAGTCTGTTTTACTAGGGGTGTTGTCCTAGTAGGGAGGAATCCCTGCTAGTAAGGCCACATTAGAACTGGTCCTCACCCCATCCCAGGTGCCGGTTGACCTCGTTCATTGCATTGACCCCGGCCCTGAAGAAGTCCAGTGCGCCGTCGACTGCTGCATGGCCGGTGTTGAAGGTTGGGTCCGCCCCATCGGCTGCGATCAAATCCTGCTGATCCAGAACACCTTGCCTCTTTGACAAAATCGCCTTGGCGATGGGCCGTGCCCACAAGTTATACCATTGATCCTCAGAGAGCGAAACATACCTCGTGCGCCCTTCGGAGTCTACCCTTGAGAAGTGCCAATCTGCTGTGACGGTGTTGAATGTCTTTGTCCGCAAGAATAGGTAAGGCCAGGAGAGCAACCACAGCATACTCACGCAGAACAAGACAAATACCCACTTGGTCAGTCTCCACTGGTTCGTCCGGCATTTGTTCCAGACCTGGACATTGTGGTCCTGTACTGGAAAAGACACCTGGAGGTGCCCTCTGTAATTCATCCTCCTTACGAGGGCCTCCAGCTGTTCCCTCATCCGAGCCTGGTCGAAGCCCACCATTCTTCGCCTCAGCGAGAAGGACTTCAAACCGGAATGCGAGGCGACGTAAAGGTGACACCATTGCGTCAAGTTCGGCTTGGTGACGGCGCCCAGTTCGATGTTGGCATTGGCATTTGGGGCACGGCGCGGGAAGACGGTGCCGCGCTTGGCCTTGTCGCCATCCTCAACAGTGCGAAGCTCGGACCAGGCGTGCCTATTGGTCGCGTCGGCATAGAGGTAAGGCGTGAGCTCGACCTTGACGTCGAAGTCGGTAACGTTTTTGTTCTCCCTCTTGCCGTCGCGGCCGCTGCGCTGCTCGCGGTGGTACCCATAGATGCGTACGAACGGGCGCGGAGGGACGGCTGCCCAGCCGCGGACACACGTCTCAAGCAGGTCTGGGTCAGAATCTAGGTCGGCGGACAGATAGTGGGCAGCTTGTGCATCGCGGAAGAAGGGCTGCAGGTCCGAGGACGAAGGGTATCCAGGCAGGGTGGCGTCAGAGAGCAGATGGGCGGTCTGGTCGGTGCTTGCGCCTGCCTCGGCCACCTCATCGTATATGGGAGGCAGGTCGTGGTGGTCTTGTGCGGTGTCGAACATGCTCGGCCCACCCGCATCACAATACCGGTCTTCAGGTTGTGTGTGCAGAGACAGGGCGTCGGGATCGGGCGACGCGCCTGGCAGCGTGGGCTTCCCCATTGCTTGTCTTCTGTCTTTCCTGTGGTTTGGCTAAAGGTCTAGGGAGAATGACTGGTGCTAAACTGCGGCTGGAGGTGACTGAATGGCGAATCCACGTGAGAGAGGAGCAACAACATAAGAAGGCCGAGACATGGACGGAAAAAGCAGGGGGCGTTCCTTAGCTGCGGCTGTACCACATAGCACTAGCCCCAGCCAAGTCACAGGAGGAGGCCCGTTAACCCTCGGCCGCTGAGGACTAGGGAACCTGGCAGTAGTCAGGCCAGGGTAGCAGGTACCTGGGTAGAGCTCAGGGAACGTGGGAGAGCCCTCTGGTGGGGTTAGCTGGTCCAATTCTCCAGCTAACTCGCCCCACTGGAGCCCCTCTCACAATTGTTCGCCTGCCTGTCTGTCTGCTTCCTTGCCTGGCTGGCCTTTCCACGTCCATACCAAGTAGACCCAAGCATCTCTCACCTCGCAGCTTCTCCAAACCACCCCACCACGAACAGGTGCTCCAGTGCCACATTATACCGGGGAAAGATGTCGGGCACAGAGTCCAAGGAGGCCGGTGCAGGCAGTGCAGCAGCAGAAAATGCGACGGGGTTAGACAAGGGCAAGCAACCCGCCGTAGCTGGTGCAGACGACGAGGTTGCGGACGTCCCCGATGACGACGACAACGATGATCACGAGGTGGATGATGCCGAAGCCCACGGCAAGGATGTTGGGGATGCTGGGTCATCAGGCAAGAAGAAGAAGAAGTCGAAAAGGAAGAAGGTCAAGGCTGCCTTGACCGGAAAGCCAGACGACCAGATGGCACAGGTCAAATCCGTGCTCGACAAGCTGCCCCAGCACGACCTCCAGGACTTGATATCGCGGAACCCGGCGCTCCTCAAAGACTACAATGGCGATTCCGCAAAGGCTGCAGAGGCTTTCAAGAAGCTCTCTCTCGACGAGGTCATGACCGGCCTGGCACTGAGCGGCAAGAACGCAAAGGACATGGCAAGCTACAAGTTCTGGAAGACACAGCCCGTGCCCCGCTTCGACGAAGAGATGCCCAAGGACTTTGAGGAAGGGCCTCTCAAGACACAGACCGTCGATGACGTCCCCAAGGAAGCCCCTAAGCTTGGGATCGAGGGCTTCGAGTGGGTCACCATGGACCTGACCCAGGACGACCAGATCAAGGAGGTCTACCAGCTGCTGAACGGCCACTACGTCGAGGACGACGAGTCCATGTTCCGTTTTAACTACGGAACCGCAATTCTCAAGTGGTAAGTTGTGGACAGTCCCGAGCCACGCGCCAGCCACACAAGCATCAGCGAACAGGAGAGGAGCACCAGCGCTGATCGCTTTCCAACCAACTACAGGGCCCTCATGTCGCCAGGCTGGTCCCCAGAATGGCACGTCGGCATCCGCGACTGCCGCCTGCCCACCAAGAAGCCCCTCGTTGCCTTCATATCCGCCGTGCCCGTCAATCTGCGCGTGCGGAAGAACATCATCCGCACCTCCGAAGTGAACTTTCTCTGCGTGCACAAGAAGCTCCGCAACAAGCGCCTCACCCCCATTCTCATCAAGGAGGTCACGCGTCGCTCTAACCTGCAGGAGATATGGCAGGGCGTCTACACCGCTGGCATCGTGCTTCCCAAGCCCGTCAGCACATGTCGGTACTATCACCGGGCGCTGGACTGGAAGAAGCTGTACGACATTGGGTTCAGCCCACTCCCACCAAACAGCAAGCCCGATTGGCAGATCCGCAAGTACACATTACCAGAAAAGACAGCCACCAAAGGCCTGCGGGAGATGACAAAAAAAGACGTCCCCGCGGTGCACAAGTTGATGAAGAACTATGTTGATCGTTTCGATATGGCCCCTGAATGGGATGAGAGTGAAGTGGCGCACTGGCTTCTGCAGCCAAGGGACGAGGGCGACGAGCAGGTTGTCTGGTCATATGTCGTCGAGGTAAGTCAACACACGCGCGCGCTCGCTCTCTCACTCCTCGGCTCGAATCCACCACGTCTCGTTCCTCTGCTGATTGCATCTTCCAGGATGAGAACCACAAGATCACGGACTTCTTCTCCTTCTACAACCTAGAATCCACAGTCATAAACAACCCACGACACAAGGTGGTCCGGGTCGCTTATCTCTTCTACTACGGTACCGAAGTTGGCCTTACTGCGCCCTTTAATAAGGCGGCCACGAAGGAGCGTTTGAACGAGCTTATCCATGACGCATTGATCCTTGCCAAGAGAGCGAAATTCGACGTGTTCAACGCGCTGTCGCTCATGGACAACACGCTGTTCCTCGAACAGCAGAAGTTTGGCCCAGGCGACGGGCAACTGCATTACTATTTGTTCAACTACCGCGCGAAACCCATTACTGGTGGCATCGATAACCAGAACAGGGCAGATGAGGACCATCTCAGCGGAGTTGGCTTCGTAATGCTCTAAGATAGGAGGCCAAGAAGAGGCAGTGGGGGGGCCTGACCCGAGCTGCTGCGTGCACACGTACCAGGCGTAGAGCATTGAAAGGAACCGCCAATGAAATATCCATCAGAGTAAATGTACTAGTGCAGGATGCGCAGATGCGACGGCACACAATGTATGCCTTGCTTTTGTCATGAACAGGCGACAGAAGATGGACCGGTCTGCCTGGCGCCTCGCCTCAGCCTATTGGCCTGACCTCCCATCTAGCCCTTCCCCCTTCCATACCCTCTCTTCAATGAGCCCATGGAACCAGTCGGTGCGCTGTAATGGGGGCACATGCCCCATATCCGGAACGATAACTCCCATCAGCCCGGGTCCCGCTTCCCCACCGAGAAATTCCAGTAACTTCCTTCCGTGGGGGATGGAGATCATCTTATCGGCCTCGCCGTGAAGGACTAGAATTCGGTCACGCCCGACCTTGTCGGCCATCTGCCCGAGCTGCTCCCTGCTCTTATGATGCCAACCTGCGGCAATGAGTTGGAGGAGGAATCCCTTCGTGGTGAAACCCTCCGAGTCGAGGCGCTTGTGCATCTCCCCTGCCACGAATCTCTCGTAATTGGTGCTGAAATGCAAATACTCGCCTTGACCACCTTTGCCGCCGGGCGGGAGAACCTTTGGCGTCGCGCTGGGGTCCGGCAAGTGGATGTCGTCCGTCCCCATAAGGTAGGGCAGTGGAAACATATTTGCTGCGCCACTCCTTACACTGGCTTCCAGACTCTTCGGAACCAACATTTGCGCACGCTGGATCATGTTCTCCCAGAAAGTGGTGGTGTTTTCGATGGCCGCGGCAGTACATAACAGGTTCAGCGTGCTGATATGCTCGGGCACAAGGCACGCAACCTCTTGTGCGATCATGCCGCCCATGGAGATTCCCAGCACATGTAGTGTCCGCTCCGGCGGAGGCTGGGTGTGCAGTGACTGAGGGGAGAGCACGCTGGGTGGGAGCCAGCCGATGTGCTCCAGGACTTCAATAGCATCTTTCGCCATCTCGCTGGTTGAATAGCGCATTAGGGGCTTATCAGAGCCACCCATGCCGCGGTTGTCGATGGTGAGCACAGAGTACTTGTCGCCGTGTTCGTGACCAAAGTATAGGGTCTGTCGCTGCCAGGCCGACTGGAACGAGCCCAGGCCCATCAAGAACTACGGATAGGCAGCTTTCAGCATTGCGTAAATCCCCACGGATGGATGAGTAGACTCTCAAGGTAGGGGGAGATTTGAAGGGCGTAGTGGGCTGACCTAGGGCGTCAGGTGAGCACATACAACCAGCTTGACGACCCCATGGCCATGGATCGCCCATGATATTTTCAAAGGGCCACCGCGGCCTTCTGCCACTGACAGCAGCCCGGTGCGCGTGGGTTCCAGGTGCCAAGTCGCCGTGGGAAAGGCCGGATGCTTCATGACATCGGAGACGAGGGGGAGCTGGGACCTGTGATGCTCATTCAGTCATGCGAGGCGTTCACAGGCCGGCGACAAGGGCCTCATGTGCAAGGAAATGGAAGCTCACCACAGCTCTTCCTCTGGCGCCGCCATGATCAATGGCCCAATGAGGCGTGAGCAGTTTATATGAACGATGTGTGACTGGTTATAAGAGGGTAACCTATAGGAGGTTATCTTATAAGAGGTTATCTTACAGGAGGTTGTCCTGGAGGTAGGGGGGAAGATGCCGTGGTCGGGGAGCAGAAGCTTGAGCAGAGCTGTGGCTCGCAGGTCAGCAGGCCTCGGGGCGGTGCGTGAATGTGTCGAAGAGGACTGCTTCGGACTACCCTTGCATCGTCGCCGGGAGCTCGACGACAGGGTCTCAGGCAGGGCTTGCTGGGATTTTTGATCAAGTATACCTCACTGATCATGCGGTATCGCCCACGATCATGTTCTGAACTGCTCGAAATGTGTTCGTCGTCAATGGAAGTTGAACCCATGAGATGACGTCGGGCGGTTCTCTAGCCTCGGCTCCGCCCAGGCCCACATGTCTTCGTTGGCCCGCGGTCCCCACAACCGATTTGGTCGATACTCATGAATTCGAGTCCTAATCAACTCTTTCAGGGTGCCTTGGCGAGGTAGGTAGGCATGTCTAGCACGCTCTTGCGGACTGGGTTCTGCGGACCGCTCGAGCTGGATGCTGTATTCGCGTGGCAAGAGCAACAGGGGGGGGGGGGTTAAGACTAATTCGGCGTCGTGGATGGACCATCGATCTGCGGCCCTCCGGCTGCACGGCCAACAGGCTTCAACATGCACTCTGGGTCAACATCACATATATACATTGCGCCCACTGCCAAGGTAGTCTCGCCTCAACCTGGCAGCATTAGACTCGTATGCACCTCGCAAAATTGTGCTCTGCTGGTGTTAGTTGATGGTAGACTTGAGCCTCAGAGGCCGTGACTTACTCACGCCACACTGGGGTCCAAAGAACAGATAAACGCCAATAACTTGATCTAACCCAGGTTGCCGCATATCATGACGCCGGAACTCCCTTTCAGTTGCAACGCGGCATATGGGGTGCGTGCAGAGCGATGAGCACCTGCGCACGCCTTGTAGCTCAAGGTGTCCCATTACACAAGGCATGCAGGTTCATTCAAGGCTCTTGACATGATCACACTAACAAACAGATGGCACTGACCGCCTGCTTCTGCGGGTATTACACCATATGCCTGATCCCAACTCAAGGAGAAGAGAGCGGATAAGTAGCAAGACAAGTTTGAGCCTGGTGGAATTACATATGTTACCTGCGCCGCAGACTGCCGACCCGCCTCTTTAAACCGTCGACAAAGTCCCTTGGGCGGCTTGAACTAGCAGCAGCACTACTGCTCCGCTGCCGGACTAAGATGGCAGGCTGCCCAGATTCCTTTGACATGTCGCTGCCACCGCGAGGCCGCTGGGGAACCAACTCGTACTCACCCCGCCTCTCGCGGACAGACTGAGACCGTGCAATGCCCTCCTTGGCCCGCCGTTCCCGGTCCATGGTGAAGCCGGGCTCCCCCTTGCCCTTAAGGTCTTCCGGGTGGTATTTCTGCGTTCCACATCAGCACGGGGGTCTTTACAGGACGCCGGCCCGGTGGTTGTCGGCATGAGGGCGATGAAAGGAAAGACAGGGCTTACCACTCCAGGCCACTGCCTGTAGGGGCCACCGCCCGCGTGGGGGTCCCTGAGCATGTCGGTACTATACTCGTAGTCCATGAGCTCACCGTTGAGGGCTCGCTCGCCGGGGGGCACGCTGGCGGTGCCGTCGAGCGGCCTGCCCTTTAGAAGTGCGTCGAGCTTGGCCTCGCGAGGCGTGGCCTTCCACGCTGCGAGATTGCCCTCGTGAACCGCAGCGACAGGGGAGAACTTGGAGTTGAGGTTGAAGGATTTCATGGTGGCATCGTAGGGCCCGCCGTGGTGGTAGGGGCCACCGAAGGGGCTGGTGTCCAGCCTGTCGATGGTGTCTGCGACGTACTTCCTGGGTTTCGGGCGGCGATGGGCGCGGTCCGACTTTGTGCGGCGCAGACTGCCGTCGTAGGAGGGCGGAGGGTCTAGCAGAGACATCTTGGGCGGGCGGAATAGATGGAACGCGGACAATGCAGGTGGGACGGGGAATGGGATTCAACGTCGTGGCAGGGCTGGATGGACCTCACACAACAGGCTAGAAAGAGTATCAGCGCTGCTGCTTGCTACCGCGATTTTCTTGTGGTGGGTGTGTTGAGATTGCACGGGCGGGACAGGCGGCACGGGCAAGACGGGCAAGACGTAACAAAGGGAAGTGCGATATATGCAAGTGATATAACTTTCAGATTGTCTGTCATCCACCGCTGGCAGGATGTACGCTTGTGTATGATGCAGGAGGAGACGGGGGGGGGCAGTAGAGAGCATTGCGTAATTACTCGTCGCCCAGGCTGGCTGTGAGGCAGTGACGTATCGTATCCCACACAAACACGCGCACGAGAAACACACTTCCAGCAGGTATAAACCGTGAGACAGGTCGGCCCAGCAGATCGCTGGCACCGCAGCAGTGTGTTGGCGTTCTCATCCCGGGCGCACCCAAACTGTAATCCCGAGCCTGCCGTTCTTAGGCCCAGAGACCCCCCGGGTCGAGTACGAGCCCGACGTCATGCTCATGCCGTGGTGGCCTTGGTGGCCCTGGTGGCCCTACACATCTGCGTAGGCTGGTGGGGAGGTAGGTACCTAGGTACCTCCCTACACGGGCGCCTTGCCTACCGCAGTACCTTTACCTTGCCTACCACAGTACCTTGCCTGCCAAGCGCCCACCTGCATGGGCCCGTGGGATGGTAGTCCGGGATCAGCATCAACACCTGCATTGCCGCAGCGGCCCTGCTTCTGAGCTGGCCCCACTGACAGGGCTCATCCTGTTTTGGGTGACCTACCTACCTCCCTCAGGGTAAAAGCTGCACAGGTTCATCCCATATCTCAGCCCCAGCTGCGACAGGCCGTGGCCGTGATCCTGACAGCTATGGCACTGGTCGACTACTCGTCCTCCGACCCGGACTCTGGGCCCGAGTCCGCACGTGCATCTGAATCTGAAAATCAATCTCAACCTGGCCCGGGACACGAAGCCGGACAGTCAGGCGAGCAGGACCACCAACGGCCCGAGCCTCGACACCGTCCAGCCAAGACAGCAGGGTCGGCACCGACTACGGCCACGACCCCGGCCACAGATGCTGCTTCGGCGACGGCGACGGCGACCTCGTCGCAAGCACCGGATGCCACCACTGCTTCTCAAGCATCTACCCAGCCACACCAGCGGCCAGTCTTGAGCGCCCTGCCGCCCTTGCCGCCCTTGCCGCCCTCGTTCCACGACCTGTACGCCTCTACCGTGCGTGCCGCAACCGCGGACCTGCCCAGCTTGCACCAGGGCAGGAGGCGCACCATCCCCCACAAGGAAGGCAACTGGCCCAGCCATATCTATGTGGAATGGCACCCCTCCTCATCACAGCACCAGCTCCTGCAGTCGCTCCTCGCCGCCCTCGCCCGCGAGCTTGGCCATCTGCTCACCCCACACGGCCTGGCCGGCTTCCTGACATCGGAGCTCGGCGCCCCCTTGCCCCTTCACGTCAGCCTGTCCCGCCCTTTTGTCCTGCGTACCCACGACAAGGACACCTTCCTCGATCGCCTCATCCGAGACACCGCTCGGTGCCACGTGCCCGCCTTTTCCCTGACCTGTTACGAACTGGCATGGCACCGCAGCCCGGACTCGGAGCGTTCCTTTCTTGTCCTACGCGTACGCGGCCCGAGCGGGTGCAACGACGAGCTATCCGCCCTGTTGTGCACCTACAACCGCCTCGTGGCATCCTACGGCCAGCCGGAGC
Organism: Diaporthe vexans; assembly: GCA_021188095.1. Taxonomy (NCBI): domain Eukaryota; kingdom Fungi; phylum Ascomycota; class Sordariomycetes; order Diaporthales; family Diaporthaceae; genus Diaporthe; species Diaporthe vexans. The sequence continues at coordinate 1,922,103 of JAJLLZ010000010.1, forward strand.
TCTACGCCCCCGAAGCATCCGGCCACGGCCGCCGGAGCAATTTACTCGGGGATGCCTTCCACGTTTCCATCGCGTGGTCCTTTACCGCGCCGGCGGCTGAGCTAACCCAGAGGACGGCTGACGTGTTTTCGCGCCCCGAGTTCCGCGACGCCATCCTTTCGCAAATCAGCATCCCTGTCGACGGGGTCAAGGTCAAGATCGGGAACGTTGTGAACAATGTTGCCCTACCCGAATCTGGGAGGACGGGCGGCAGCGAGACTGGGAGGAGGCTTTTCTGTATCTGAGCTGGTTCACCACGCCCCTGTGTGTGCTCACCCGTGGGTGTTCCTACGACGGCGTACTACTGGTGATAGGTATATTGCCACCTCACTGCTGCCTGCTTAAGCCCGGGATCACGTCGGGCAGGCCGCTCGCCCGATCCACCGCCCGCGTGGCACGATGCAGCTCATGGACGTTTGCACGCGATATGCTGCTGACTATGCTGTGGCTTCTCTTACTTCCGCTACTGCTGGGCGTTGTCCCCTTGGGTGTCCCTGTACCTGACGGGCTCCCAGGTGAGGTTGTTAGGCTTCCTCGGCCCTGTCCTACAACTCGTCTGCTTCCCGCCAGTCTATTGAGGGCCCTCCCGCCTCCCTCCAAGCAAGCTTCCAGTGACGCGGTGTGACAGGAAGGCCAATGTAGTTCTGCCACAGGTATCGCGCTTCCTGTTTTACGAATAACCATCTGCTTCATGGTCAGCACAGGCTCCAAGCCTCGACCCGGGAGCTGGTCACTCACATCAATGCTGGCAGCTCCGCCCAGCTCCTGAAAATTGACCTGAACGCCTGTTTCACACTGTCGAGCTCCTGTTGGAGCACAGTGCCCAGCCCAGGTGACTGCTTCTCTTCCTTATCCGTCTTATCGACTATCACATGGCGCGGCTTCTTCACCCGGTCCGAGATTATAGCGTGACTACTGCCGGCATCCCTCTCGGGTACCTCTGTTTCCTTTGTCTCCAGCTGTGCAGCCATCGATCTAAACCGTTGTATGGAATCCAAACTCGAGGTCAGTCGCGCGTACGTGTTAAACAGCGCCACCAGCTCGGTCCGCTTAAGGATGGGGATGTCTTCACTGTCGTTGTCGAATTCGAAGAGGACCTTCAGCGCTGTGCCGTACCCCGCTGTCTGCAGCTTGCCCCAAAGTCGGCACTTGTCGCACCCGACGCAGTCCATGAGGCGGCTCACGTTGCGGAAGCGGTTCTTGAAATCCTCCTTGAGAGAAGGGCCTTCGCCATTCTTGAACATCAAGCTCTCGTCAAAGATCTCGGGTACGGACGAGGAAGCCTGCGTCACCGCAAGGACCTTGCTCTTCGTTGTCGCGTCCTGGTCTGGGTCGCCAGTGCAGAAGGTGTAGTCCTGGAGATGAGGGCCCAGCTTCGCAATTGCGCGGGTGAGCAGGGCGTAGTTGAAGTACAGATTGCTGATGCGCTCGGGAAACTTGTGAAGCCGATGCAGGTAACACTGCAGATTGGGCTGCCACTGGCCTGTGGTCTGATTCATCCAATCCCAGCAAAGGTGTGTGCTGATGCTGGTGTGCATCCCGGACACGACCCTGTAGAAGACTCGCTTCTCGACACACTCGTCCTCCGCCTCGAGGCCCGTGTTCGCAACGAAGGGCGTGTTGGGGCTCTGCTCACGGTGTTCCTCAAGCAGCTGCTGACGGCCGGCGGCCTCCATGACCTGCTTGAAGTCTAGCGCAGCCGGGCCGTGTGCTGGCGAGGACTGGCCCAGCGCAGCAGTGTGAGGGAACGAGCTCCTCTGGAAGCAGTTCTCACGGTATATGGCGTTCCAGACCTGTTGCGCGCCCATGCCCGCGTAGCCAGTGAACCTCTCCGGATTCTGGAGCAGTGAGACGTAGTCGCCCTTTGACGATGCGGATTCGTCCTCCGGGACACAGTAGTCGCGCTCGTCGCACTCGTCGTCGTACTCGACCACGCAGCTCTCCCCGACATCCTCGCCGAGCTTGCCCTGGAGTGGTCGTTCGGGGCGCTCCCGCTGTATGGTCCTGCCCGGATGTTTTGCCAGAGGCCCTTCCAGCTTGCCGAGCTCGTGGGCTCGCCACACCTCGGGTATGTCCTCCTCGTTGTCAAGAGTCTGCACGGCACAGGCGATGTTGCCGCACATGCCATCCTCGTCGTTCCAGAACGGGCATGTCTTATGGAAGAGGTTGAGTCGGTAATGGGAGAAGAAGTCGGTCGAGTGAGTCAAGTCCTCGACGGCTGGTTTGACCCTGCGGTTCAGGTCCTCGAGCGTGGAATAAGACACGCAGGCGTCGGAGACGATAGTCTTGGGTGATATCTGGTGAGGTTGGGAAGCATTAGAGATTACTAATCGATATGTCGGAGACGCTGCTGCTACCAGCCAGCAGGCCAAGAGTGGTAGAAATGCATACTGCGCAGTCATCTTGCTTTGGGCTCTGGCAGTGAGCAACCGGGCCCCATAGGGCAAAGAGGGAAAGATAGAAAGGTCGAGCAGCTCTCATGGTGGATGCGGGTGCTCTTGTAAAGGCGGTCGGGGTCGGATGGCTCCGAGGTTGTTCGTTTCGCGTTTCGTTTCGGGTTGCCACAGGCGGTCGGGCTGCGGGCTGCAGGATGTGGGCTATGGGACGTTGGCCATTGGCCAAAGGCCGTGAAAAGGTTGTAGGTATGCCGTCGTGGATCGTGGACTTTGCAAGGAATCCTCACGGAGTCTGTACCCGTGTGTTTCTCGGGCGTGTGTGGCACAATTGCGACGTCTGCTGAGCGCCGTCCGGCTGGGTTGGGGGGGGGGGTGGTGCAGGTGCAGTATGGGTGGTGATGATAAAGCCTCCGAATATGTTCATGAATAGAAAAATAGTAACAAAGAGCGCGCGCACAAACTCCTCAGGAGAGACACGTCTGTGATTTAGGATGAAGTGCAGTAAAACGGGAGGCCTTCCTAGCCAAAGGAACAAAGAAACGACAGTTAAGGAGGCGGCTGTTTGCCTTAATAAACGCAGCGTCCCGGATGAAATGACAATGTGTCCAAATGCGCGAAGTCGGATGATGTCGTACTGTCGTTGTCAGATTCACTGGCCAAGACCGCTTTGCCCATGCGGACTCGCCCGACCCCTGGAGCACGGCGCATGCTGCAGCGCTAGCAGTCAACGGGTCCGGCCACTTTATTTAGGGTGCAGGTGGGGGGGCTCAGTCATGTACCCTCCAAGTTGGGGACAAAATAGTTGATACACCCGTCGGTTCCGTATAACCCGACAGGCCACCCCCTTTATTTCTTCTCCCTACTAATACTATATAAAGTTAATGACCTGTTGGTCCTTCTTTGTTATCTATATAGTCTTATAGTATCTTGGGAATTAGGTTAATCTATGTATTTATGGTCTCTGGGTTGAGTGAATTAAAGCCTTCTTGAGTAGTGTTTTTAAGTGTTTCCTTGTCTTAGTAAGGTTGTTGCTGTATGTATTGCTTTGGCCTATAGAAGGACTTCTCTATAGGGCTAGCTATGAGGTCTGGTGACTGTGGGTAGTTGAAGAAGTTCTCTATTCTGTGGTCTTCCTTCTATTTCCTTATGATATTGGTCTTTCTGCTCTACCTACTGTGGCCTAAATCGTTATCTTCTTTAAGGATAAAATAGTCTCTCTGAGTAATCTACTTGCTAATGATTAGCTAGAGGATATTGTTATGATAGACTTATAGGCTTATCTTCTTATTCTAATTACCTAGGACTTTGTACTAGTATAGACTATCTTTAAAGCTATTATAGCTTATAGAAGCCTAGGTATAGAATCTCTTCTATCTTTGATTAAGAGTCTTCTTAGGTTATTTTTTAGCTACTAGATAGTCTAGGTAAGAATACTCCTAGGGGTATCTATAGATATAGATTTAGCCTTTTAGGCTATAGCTAAAATAGGTTTTGTTAGAGAAGTGGAAGTTATGCTAATCCTCTTTTAGAGGGAACTACTTAAGAGCTTATCTATAGTATTCCTTATAATTAGTAGCTAATTCTAGCGATATCCACTCCTTCTTGTATACTAGGTAGAAGTAGAACTTGTAAGATTTTATTACCTACTGGATTATCTGCTCTAATGGAAGAGGATTAAGGTTAAGGTCTACTATAGCTAGTATTACTTCTTATAGTGTTATATAGGTGTTAAAGCCTTCTAACTTAATAAAATACTTAAGGATAGTGAGGTTGTTATTAGAGATAAGTTTCTTCTACCTATATATCTCTAGGAAGGTATTATAGAATATATAGTTAGTTAGATTTATCTTAGACTCTCACAGAGCCTGCTAACCTGATATATTACTAAAATTTAGCGCCTGAAAGATATTACTATAGAATAGGTGTTCCTTTAGGGTTTTTATAAATTTAATTATACTAATTAATTAGTTTTTCTTTAGTGTATTATTTAGTCTAACTCCTATCTTCTTAAGTCTTCTAGTTGTTGTGTTGGTTGGTGATAAAGTTGGGTAGGTAGAATAGAGGGTATGATAAAAAAGGGTGGTTAGGGTGGGGTTAGTGTATTTAGGTGTATCAACTATTTTGTCCCTAACTTGCCCTCGTATCACAGTCCCCGATACTACCTACTTACCCAGGTACCCAGGTACCTGGGTGGATTTATCATCACATGGATTTTGGAGGGGTATCAGTGTGATAAGATCAAACCGAAGGGGTCCCCTCGCAGATGAGGCACACAACAACGGCCATCCGATGACTTCCAGGGGCGCAGAGGATCCAATTGTCAACATGGCGCCTAGGACCGGCGACGAGACTGCCAAGTCTGCCACTGCTGGACACCCGTTTGCTGCACGGGGCACCCTCGAGATTCAGGGTAGGATACACTGAGGCGCCTCTGGGAAAAGCAGTCTATCGCCTCCGGGATGCCCGAACATGCCCGAGCGGACGGTGAGGGATGATGCCGCAAGTCGCCGCCCATTCAGTCCTAGAAATCACAACCTCACCTCAGACCCAATCCAAAAGTGGGAACCCCTCTGCGAGGCCTTGAAAAACCTGACCTTCTAATTCATGGTCTACCTCTGGGAGTTGACTACTGATCCCTGGCTTTTCCACACGCCTCGAATCGATGTGCCCCGGCGACCACACGGATCACAACAGGCCGTGGCCAGGTACGCCGCCCGTTTTCCCAGCTCTGCCGCCCAGAGAGGCTGGCCCATAAGGAAGTTGCCTAGGTAGGCAGACAAAGAACCCAAACCCTCCCAGGCAAGACCTGAAACCCTCAAAAGCAGAACCTATCACACAGTACACCATGCCAGGGGAAACGCCTAGCCGAGAAAGAATCCGGAGTTGCCGAGGATGGCAGATCTGCCAACCAGATACGAAGGACCGGTTGGGTTGGAGACCAATGTTGCGATGTTGTGATTGTTGCTGTTGTTCAAAAATGTCCATGACTATCGGCAAAAGAGTAGAGTGCAGTCATCAGGGCAGAAGCCCCGAGCCAGGCCATCGCTATGCAGTTGTGAAATGCGAGATAAGATACACGTGTCGTCGAAGCGCTGTAACCACCGTGTCCATACTGCCCCTCATTGTGCAGGTGGTTGGTAGTTAAGAGGCCGTCTGTTGCACAGGTTAGCTGCCTGCGCGCAAGACCCAGGATCAGACGCCCATAGGCGCAATGGTAGGACCTTGCGCCGAGGGTTGACAATGAGGGTGGACGAGAGGTGTGAGGGGGGTGGGGATGACCCAAGCCCAACGTACTTGAAGAGCAGGATATGCGGCTCCGGTTCGTGAACCTCGTAGTGCTCCCAGCCCAAACTCTGCGAGAAAAAACAAAAGGCGAATTAGCCATCTCCTGTACGTTGTCCGCGTCCCCACTATTTCGCGTGGGCGGCGCGTTTTAACGCGTTGCATACCTGAGTGATGCCCATTGACCGCCACTCGTCCTCCCAGAGCAGCTTCAGCGTCCCCTTTGAGGAGTCGTGGTACTCCTTTGGTATGGCCTTCAACATGGCCTTTGGCAGCTGCACGTGTCGGTATTCGAATTCGCTGTCCGAGTACCTGGCGGAGGGGCATGTTGTCAGTGGGAGCGGGGATAAGAAGGCGCTGGCAGCGACATGACTGACCGAGAGGAGTAGTGGATCGACTCAAGAAACTCCTCCAGGCGCGCCCGCTCGTTGTCTGTCAGGGGGCGCGGCTTGACATTGCGACGCGACGTGTCGATGCCCATGTCGTAGCCGGATGCCATTGTGCCGGCCTTGCTGTGATGGAGAGCAAGCCCTGTTGGTGGAGGAGAGCGCGAAGGCGGACGGGGGTTCCTCGTGGTAGTCGCGAGCGCAAAAGAGACACACGGCGTTGGTTGGGTTGCTTGGCGCGGGGATGCGCGGGTGGAATGGGTAGGGAAGGAGATGACGCTTCTGTTTACTCCCGGGTGCTACTATTATGTACGTAGACCATGTAGCCCGCTGGTTCGCTGCGGAGGGGGAGAGCAGGGAGGGCCGGGGGAGGGCAGTTGCATTAGGTATCCGAGTGCACTGTCTCATCTTCTGTCCTCAGGCGCCTTGGGTGCGGGTCCGTCCCCAGGGCACACAGGTCACTGGGGCGCGACTGACCGACCACCTACGGCCAGGTACTAAGTGCCCATTTCCGCTACGCATCCGAGTCTGCTGCTAGGTACTTAACGACCTCGGGACTGCTGTAGCTTGAATCCACAAGCAGACCTCTCTACCTTGGTACCTAGGTAGGCAGGCAATCACTAACCCTAGAGACTGGTAGCAAAGTGAGTGAGCGCCTGCTGGCCCAAGCGCTGGCACCAACCCCCCCCCCCCCAATCGCCCCCAAGGTCACCTGACCCTGGGAGCTCCCTTGCAGCTAAGGAGTCGCTCGACAGGGCCCAGTCGCGCGCCTCTCAATCGGCTGAAGAAAGCGAGACCCCAAACTTCAAGTCACTTTGGTTGGGAACGGTGCATTTTTCTCACATTCTGCAGGCCTTCGGTCGACGTTGGACGCTTGTTCGAGTTGCAGGTCGCGTACAAGGGTAACCATCACCTTTTCCACCCGCAGTACGGTCCTTCGCCCCAGAGGAGCCCCCCTCCCCCGAAGTGTTACCGTCGCGTCTGCTAGGCTCTGAAGGCAGGTCACAGGCTTGAGCAGGCCCGTCTACAAGTCTGCGGCGCCGCCGTGCGCTTCTGTTGCGCTGCACTCTCTAAGATTCCCAACAGCGCGACGTGACAGGAGAACCCGTCCCCCTCTTTTGACAACACCTCGAGCAATATTATGTTCCGCCGGATATTGGTTCTGTAACCTATCGATCCTTGAGAGCAGTCATCCGGACGCCCCTCCAATAACTGCCGACATCGTTGCATTCTCTTGCCATGGAGAACAAGCGCAAGGCGAGCGCCGCTGGCCGAGGAGGCGGCGCCGACGGTGGTGAGCCGGCGGCCAAGAGGCGCAAGTTACCTTCGGTGAGTCTGGTCCTGTCCTTTGTGAGCGGCGACGTTTGATACCTTCTCGGGTGGTCCGCGCCGTGGTCCACCGCCGTCTGTCAAGCCCGCCGGACCGGAATCCCCATATCGGTCTCGCATGCGTCCTGGGGACAGTGCAGGTACCTTCGGGCCCAGTTACGCGCCCTCGACCGCACCTCTTCCTGCCCTGCTCCGTCCACCCCAAAGGGCGCGTGGACCCCCTTTTGCATGCCATCTGCCTTTGTCTTGCCCCTGCCCAACGCGGCACGCATCAACGGCATCGCGACTCTCTCGCACTGCATGCAGATTGAAGACACATCCACGAAGCTGCGGCTAACCACCGTGACACCCACGACAGGACTTCCCAGACCTGGCAAAACATGAATCCCCCGAGTCCACCACCGCGTACGGCCTGGCTTTTCTCGAAGCAATACGAAAGACGGCCGACAAGCAGTACGTTTCAATCCCCCACCTCCCATGCACTGCTGCTGCGATGCACTGCGGCCAGGGCAACGCGCGCAACCTCCCACAATCATGACTCGCCGTGGCACCCTTTGATATGCGCGGCTCAATTCTGCATCGTCCCTCTTCTTTCCGACATTCTGACCTCGCAATAGTGGACGAGGAGTCGCGGGATACTTCGAGAAGCTCCTGCCTAGGGAGGGCAACGAGGATTACTACCGGAGGATTCACATGCCAGTATCCCTCAGGGTCATAGAGCGCAGACTGTACCGACATGAGCTGGCGAACATGACCCAGTTGGAAAGCTGGATGAAGCGCATGGTCAACAACGCAAAGGAGTTCTACTCGCGTGGCTCTCAGACGTACGAGGACGCCGAGCGCGTTAGGAAAGCCACCAGCAACTACATGGTGAAAACGAACCCTGCCTACAAGAAGATATCAAACTACGCCGCGACCCCGGCTGCAGCCCCTCCGGACTGGGACGTCGACGCCGAGATTGCAGCGGAGGACATGCCATCAGAACTGGCAGCCAGCGACGAGGCCCCTCGGCCCTCGCGGCCCCCGCAGCCCCAGCACCCCACCGGCGAGGAGGATGCTGAGGGAGAGGATGAGGATATGCCCGATGCCGACGCCGACGCCGACGATGCCGAGGGCGACGCAGACATCAGCCGTGGATCCAACACTCGCATAGTGCTGAAGAGACGCGGTGCGCGATCGAGCGGGACAGAGGGCACCCCTGACGCGCGGTCGGCAAGCGACAACAAGGGCGCCGCACAGTTCTCAGAGGTGCCCTACCAAGGTCTCAACTTCCAGCAGGCTCAGGAGAAGCTGGTGGACGAGTTGTCGACGCGCCAGGAAGAAGGGTACGTCGTAGAACTCGCGCAGGCGTAGCATCAATCGGCTGACAGAAAACAGTGATGAATGGCCATACTTTGAGCCCTTTATCAACTTGCCCCCCAAGTCGTTAAAAGACTACTATCAACTCATCGACGAGCCCATGTCATTGAAGAAGCTCTGGCGGGCCATCAAGGGCATGGTTGGTAGGGCTGGAGCAACAGGGGTTAGTGAGTTCAAGAGCTGGGCTGCTCTGGAAGAAAAGGCGAGTCTTCTCTGGAACAACGCATTCTACTACAACGAGGAGGGGAGTGAGATATTCGAGCTGGCGAAAGAGCTCAAAGTAAGCCAGAACAGCACATACCTTAACCCCTACACGTTGCCCGCGGCTCTAACATGTCCCAGGACGCCTTCTATGAGCAACTCGATGAAGCCAAGGCATGTGTGGAAGAGCCGCCCCAACCCAAGATTATCTTGAGAGCGCCCTCAGCGCAGACGCCACAGGCCCAGTCGGGGCGACCAAAACGAATCACCATCCATGTCGGCGGCGGCAGGGAGGGCTCGCAAGGCTCCCCAGCGCCGCAGGCGTCTCAGCCCAGCCCGGCGCAGGGGCCGGGCGAGGGCGCTGTCAATGGCAACACCTCAAGGCCACCACCAGTCAACCCAACGACAGCGAACCTCGTCCAGGTCGCTGGACCCGGCACACCATCTGCGGTGATGAAGCGCGAGGATTCCAACAGGGCATCCCCGACAGTGGCGCCACCTGTAAACAACGGCTACAGCTCCAGTGCGTTCCGGCCTGTGATACTACCCCCGGCCAGTGGCCTTGGCCAGTCCGCGCCGCAGCCCGGCGCCCCTAACGGGTATAGTGCTGGACATCATCAACATCAACAACAACAACAACATCAACATCATCAACAAGCGGCTGCATTGTACGACTCCACGTTCCGGTGTGCGGGTACCGGTAAGTCTGGATCCCACGACGGCCCACGAGCATCCCTTTCTTAATTGACCCCATTACAGGTCTGTCGGAGGCGATTCTGGCCAACCTGTGTTTGCGGACACCACCCGACAATGTCGCGGAGAAGGAATTTGTTTTCAACGTGCCTCCGCATCCGAAATTGCTGCAGCAGTCTTTTACAGTAAATCTCGCGGCCAACCAATGGAAACTTCAGATCGTGCCACGGGTCTCGCCAGCCCTAGAGCAGCAGCAGCGCCCGTATAAGCTGTACGTGCTTGTCAATGGACAGACCCTCGCACGCGGGGTGCCAACACCACGCGACACACTCCAGAACGGAGAACTTCTGTACGATGCACAGCTCCACCAAGGTGTCAACACGATTGTGCTGCAGATGATTGCTGCGCTGCCAAAAGGGCAAAAGGTGGCTAACGGCTCCGACGCGGTGCTCGAGAAGATTACTATCCTTGCGAATGTTATGAAGCAGTACTAGGAGCCTGTCTTCCCTTTTGCCCCGTGGCTGCGTGCCTGGTAAATGATTCTCTCCCCCGACGGCGTGTGTGCCCGGGTGCCAGGCTGCTCGGCAGAGGGCAAACCAAGGCGAGGGAGATGAGAACGCAGAATGCTAGAGGCGCAGGGCGGTCTTTTTGGGTGTTGTCGACGAGGCTCGGTCATTCGTCATCTGGCAGGACGGGCCAAGACCCAAATTCGCCCTCATATTTCTTCTACTGTGCAGCGCTGGGATGTAGATGGCTGAAGTAAAAGCAGCTCAGCTCAGACTTGACTTGTGGCTTGAGCTGTATGCACAAGTGGATACCTGCAGTGGGAAAGAGCAAAACCTGGTAGAATCCGTGTAATTCCAAAACAAGTCGCCTCGGACGGGTTCGAAGGCACCTTCAACTGTGAACCCTTACTGTACCTACAATAGACCAGTTTCAGCAGTAAAGCGACCGCCCAAGCCCAAGCAGTCCAGATATTACCAAATCGGCGTTGGTAGACCATAATAGTAGGCCTGTCTGTCTTGCAACACAGAGGGGAGGGGCAGGCAAATCTGTGTAGGGTAGGCGGGCGGGCCAGCCATGGTCCACCCATGCACAGTCTCCGTGCTTTGGACTCCGCCGACTGATAAGATAAGCGGCGACAAGCCAGTGTGGGCAGGTATCAGGGTGCCCTTGGTGCTGGGTACCTGTAGGTAGCGAGGAGTGAACGACCCTTGGCTCGTGCACCTGGTTTGAAAATTTTCAAAATTTCCTGCGCACTCTCTTTTGCCGCCAGCCCCACGTTTTCGACCGGTTCAAAACCCATCATCCCGCCCTCTGAAAACTTGCCCTGTCTTGTGCAGTTGTCCATCCCAAACCTCCCCCTTCTCCCTCTCCGACAACTTACATTCTTCTCATTCAAAATGGCGGAAGAAGTTTACGACGGTGCCATTGGCATTGACCTGGGTACGTTCCAGCCGGCACTCCTTCGCCGCGCACCAGTCCTGGTCGGACAGGCGAGGACCCGCGGCGCCGTGCCATAAAACGGCCTCAACAGACTACTGACCTGCAACCAACAACAGGTACCACCTACTCTTGCGTGGCCACCTACGAGGGCAGCAATGTCGAGATCATCGCCAACGAGCAGGGCTCTTTCACCACGCCCTCATTCGTGTCCTTCACGGCTGAGGAGCGGTTAATCGGTGAGGCTGCCAAGAACCAGGCCGCCATGAACCCCATCAACACCGTCTTCGACGTCAAGTACGGCCCTTCTCCCCTGCCCACCCGCTCGCAGCTACCAGCTCAAGTACTGACCTGCTCCTCACGCTCAGGCGATTGATCGGTCGCCGCTACGATGACCCCACCGTCAAGAAGGACCAGGAGTCATGGCCGTTCAAGGTCGTCGATGACAACGGCAGCCCCAAGGTCGAGGTCGAGTACCTCGGCGAGACCAAGCAGTTCTCCCCCCAGGAGATCTCTGCCATGGTCCTGGTCAAGGTATGCGCACCCCGCGACACAGCCGCCTGGCAAGCCTTCGATGCTGATATGTATCTTTGCAACAGATGAAGGAGATTGCCGAGACCAAGCTGGGCAAGAAGGTCGAGAAGGCTGTCATCACCGTCCCCGCCTACTTCAACGACAACCAGCGTCAGGCCACCAAGGACGCCGGTTCCATCTCCGGTCTGAACGTCCTCCGTATCATCAACGAGCCCACCGCTGCCGCCATTGCCTACGGTCTTGGCTCCAACAAGTCCAACAAGGAGCGCAACGTCCTGATCTACGATCTTGGTGGCGGTACCTTCGATGTGTCCCTCCTGAACATTCAAGGAGGTGTTTTCACAGTCAAAGCAACTGCGGTATCTCTACCTTTTTTTAACCCCAGAAAAGGTTTTCGAGGTGTCATGATGACTGACACACACTAGGGAGATACCCACTTGGGTGGCCAGGACTTTGACACCAACCTCCTCGACCACTGCAAGAAGGAGTTCAACCGCAAGACCAAGAAGGATCTTTCCGGTGATGCCCGTGCTCTCCGCCGTCTCCGGACTGCTTGCGAGCGTGCCAAGCGCACCCTGTCCAGCGGTGCTCAGGCCACCATTGAGATCGACTCCCTGTTCGACGGAGAGGACTTCAACATGCAGATTACCCGTGCCCGTTTCGAGGACCTGAACGCCAAGGCCTTCGCCGGTACTCTTGAGCCTGTCGCCCAGGTACTCAAGGACGCCGCTCTGGAGAAGTCTGCTGTTGATGAGATCGTCCTCGTCGGTGGCTCCACCCGTATTCCCAAGATCCAGAAGCTCCTGTCGGACTTCTTCGACGGCAAGAAGCTCGAGAAGTCCATCAACCCTGATGAGGCCGTTGCATACGGAGCTGCCGTCCGTAAGTCTTCTTATCCCACGTGGAATAAGAATACCAGCTAACGTATAGCAGAGGCCGGTATCCTCTCCGGCAAGGCCACCTCTGCCGACACCTCGGACCTCCTGCTCCTTGATGTCTGCCCTCTGTCCCTTGGTGTTGAAATGGAGGGTCGCATCTTTGCGTAAGTCTCAATGCATCCAATATTTTGATTGAATTGTTATTAATGTGTTGTGTGCAGCCCTGTCATCCCCCGTGGTACCACGGTGCCAGCTCTCCGAAAGGTCCGTGCACGACTTTTCTTTTGAACTCCCTTCCGTCCCTCGTACTCCTACCCCAAGATGAGCCAAGGTAAAGTATGGGCCTATCTATGTGGCCCGCCCTACGACGAGGTGTGCAGACATCCCACCCACCTCTAACTACCCTACATCCGTTTGTGCGGGTGTGAACCTGGAGAGTATCCTATGTCCGGTTGTGAGGTTATCCTACGTCTGGTTGTGAGGTTATCCTACGTCTGGTTGTGAGGTTACCCTACGTCTGGTTGTGAGGTTATCCTACGTCTGGTTGTGAAGTTATCCTACGTCCGGTTGTCCTTGGTACGATTGGGAGGCTGCCCTTAATCCGTTTGTACTGCTTCTGGTTGTCAGGCTGTCTGGCGTCCGGTCATCCCACGTCTGGTTGTTCTTCCGACGGACTTCCAACTCTCCGGAACGATTTAAGGTGCCTGGGACCGTTCTCCACGACATCATTTGCTCATCATCGTTACCCGGATCACCTTTGGACTCCGTCCATCACCACGGATCTCATTTGCTCATCTGTTCCACTGTTTCCTACTTTCCCTTTGTTCAACGCCATGGGTTTCATCAGTTCATCATCGTCATCCATCTCGTCGACCTCTACGTCGTCGCCGCCCTCAGCTAACGTAAAATCTCCCAGAGAACATTTACGACCGTGAGCGATATGTACGTACCTCCCTGACCTCCCTCCTTCCATCTACACATCACTGACAACCTCACAGGCAGCAGACAGTGAACTTTCCCGTGTTCCAAGGCAAATATCACCCTTTGTCGTGCTTCTACGGTTGATACTGACTGAAAAAACAGGTGAAAGGGTCAGCTGCGAGGACAACACTTCGTTGGGCGAGTTCACCCTCGCGCCGATCCCGCCGATGAAGGCGGGCGAGCCGGTTCTCGAGGTTGTGTTCGAGGTGGACGTCAACGGCATCCTGAAGGTGACTGCGACTGAGAAGACGTCTGGGCGCAGCGCCAACATCACGATTTCCAACTCTGTGGGCAAGCTTTCCAGCACGGAGATTGAGAACATGATCAGCGAGGCCGAGAAGTTCAAGAGCAACGACGAGGCGTTCAGCAAGCGGTTCGAGGCCAAGCAGCAGCTCGAGTCTTACATCACGCGCGTGGAGGAGATCGTGTCCGACCCCAGCCTGTCGCTCAAGCTCAAGCGCGGGCAGAAGGACAAGATCGAGCAGACGCTGTCGGAGGCCATGTCTGCTCTGGAGGTGGAGGAGTCTACTGCGGAGGATCTGAAGAAGAAGGAGTTGGCTCTCAAGAGGCTGGTGACCAAGGCCATGTCTGCTCGCTAAATGCGTTGTTGAGGGTGGCGTTCCATCATGACAAAAAGGTTTTCCCAGTTTGGGTCTCACGTTTCTACGATCAAGGTTAGGGCAAGGTTGGGTCTCGTGTTGCTGTGAACAAAGATAGGGCAAGGATAAACGTCCAACGCAGCTGCAAAAAGAAAAGTTTACCACATCCGCTTTCTGATCTCGCCTGGTTCGCACTCATGGGATGGGGACTAGACAGATAATGGTCTTGAGAAGGATCCTGTGCTGAGGAGAGTACTTATGAAGCTGATTTTATTTGGCCTGGCACACGGCTCGCTCGATGTCCCAGAATACCATGCTGAAAAGTTAGGAGAGGTCGGGGTCCCATAGCTTTACAGTAGTGAGCAGGTGTAAGATATGATATGCCACGGTGGTGGAGGGACTTGACGATACACTCCTTTTGTGAGCCCAGCGTTCTCGGGAAGCTGATAATAGAGGCTACTCCATGCCTGCTTCAAATTCAAGCCTATAATGCCTCGAGTCACTCAAGACATGGTTTGCAGAGGCTAGCAGGTCCAGACAAGATCATAATTAATATGTTTGGACTTAAGCAATTACCACGACTCCAGTGATGCCGTGCTGCTTGAGCACCGCACCGGCAAGTAGAAGTCAATAGGACTCAGCTAGAAACGTACTGGAATGGAACATTGGTGTGAACAGTGCATGGTTTACCATCTTTCTTTTAGACTTTTGCTAAAGTGAATCACAGTGGTGAGAGAGGTGTGATGACATGGCTATAGGCATCCCTGAACAATAGACGAACAGTTATTTATTATAGATCACTTAGCCTATGTGTATATTCATTAGTTAAATATTATATAAATTTTCTATAATAAAAGATAAAGTAATAATAAGTATTTAAAGAAGCTACTACCTTTTATCCTTAGTATATTTATTATAATTTATATAGTATTTAAAAAGAGTAATTATATTATAAACTATTTACTTATTATAATAAAATATTTAAGTATTATTAGATATAATTATTATAAGAATATAAATTTTAAAAGAATAATTAAAGAGAGTTATTATTTTATAATTTTATAAAATAATAAAACTAAAGTATTTATTATATAAGTTATAATCCCTTTTAAATATAAAATCTTCTTTTATTATTAATTCTAGCTTAATAAAAGAACTTAAAAATATAAATAGTTAATAAGTTAATTTTTATTTTATAACTATAAAGTTATTAAGTTTATATATTTAAATAATAAAGTTATCTTACTTAATAATCGTTTTTATTAGAGCTATAGACTAAGTATATATAGGACCTAGCTAGTAGGTCTATATACTCTACTTAGCTAATTAGCCTAAATAGCTACCTATATCTTTTATAACACTAGATCGCAGCTTTACTACTCCCTCTATACTATTCCTTAGATAACTATAGCTTTAAATTAATAATTCTTTAATAACTATTTAAGCCCTTTTTACTATTAAAGTCTTAAGGACTATCTTAGTTTTAGCTTTAATAGTATAATAAGTTAAAAGATTACTTTTAAGTAGTTTTATATAAAAAGATTATAATAGGTAAAATCTTTTTTAATAGTATATTTTAGTAAACTTATAATTAATATTAATAATTTAGTTACTTAGTTTAATTAAATAAATATATATTTAAATAAAGTTAAAACTTATATATATTTTATAAAATAATTAAAATAATATTAGCTTTTTATATTATTATTTATTTTAACTAATTTAAAGCTTTAAGTTATATAATAATAATATTTTTATATAATATTTAATAGTATTAGACTAAATTACCTATAGTCTTATAATAATTAAAGCTTTCTAAGTTTTTAAACTAAAGATTTATATTTAAAATATATAATAAATTAAGTTAAGTAATATTCTTTTAAAGGTAATATAATATAATTACTAGTTAGTAAGAGTTATTTAAGTAAATACTTAGATTAATTACTAAAAAACTATTTTATTTTAATTCTATTTACTAAAAATAAGTATATCTATATAATTTATCTTTTTAGCTTAGCTTACTATTAAATTACTAGGTTTACTATACCCTTTTAATAATCCTAAGTAATTTATAAGGTTAGCTTACTAGGCTTACTATTAAAGCTTAATAATCTAAGTAATTTAGCTTAAGTAAGTAGGTTTTATAAGTTATATACTTATAGCTTATTCCTCTTATATTATTTAGTTAATTAGTATATTAACTTTTTATAAAGTTTTATTTTAAATAAAACTAACTATTATTCTTATTTTTATTAAAGTTATAATAAGTTTATAATAACTTTAACCTTAATATTTATTAATAATATTAATATAAATTAAAACTAAATATAACTTAATATTATAGTTATTAATATAAAATAATAACTTTTAATTATAATTAAAGTTATAATTATATTTTATATTTTATATTTTATATTTATATATAGCCCTTTTAAGTATAAAGTTAAAAACTTATAGTTTTTTTTTAAATAATTTTATTTAATTATTTTAAATCTATAACCTAGTTTAACCTTAGCTAAACCTTTTTTAAAGTTTTTAAATACTTTCTTCTCTACTAATAATAACTTTATACCTCTTTATAGCTTTACTTTAAAAATATATAAGTTTTAATAGTATTAAAGTTTATATTATATATTTTTAGTTTATTAATTAATAAACTAAACTTTATTAATATAAATATAATATTTATAATTTTAAATTTAAAGGCTTTTTATATAAAGATATACTTAGTTATTAATTATTATTTTATAGTTATTTATATAAAATTATTAGTTTTATATATTTAAATAATAAATTATAATTAATTTACTTATTATTTTAATTTTATATAATAAGTTAAAAGATTACTTTTAAATAATTTTATATAAGAAGGTTATAATAAATATATATTTAAATAAAGTTAAAACTTATATATATTTTATAAGATAATTAAAGTAATAGTTTATATTATTATTTATTTTAATTAACTTAAAGTTTTAAGTTATATAGTAATAGTATTTATATATAATATTTAATAGTATTAGACTAGCTTATAGTTTATAATAGTTTTAACTTTAATAATATTAGTATAAATAATATTAAAGACTAAGTATAACCTAATATATTATAGTTATTAGTATAAAATAGTAACTTTTAGTTATAAATAGGTTATAAAGAATTATAAAGTTATTATATTTTCTTTTATTATATCTTCTTTTATTATATCTTCTTTTATTATATCTTCTTTTATTATTAATTTTAACTTAGTAAAGAAACTTAAAAATATAAATAGTTAATATTTATATATAAGTTTTTTTATATATTTATATTTATATTTATATTTATATATTTTTATATATTTATTAACTATTTATATTTTTAAGTTCCTTTATTAAACTAGAAATAATAATAAAAGAAGATATAATAAAAAGATATAATAAAAGAAAATATAGTAAAAAGATATAATAACTTATAATTCTACTTATAACTTATTTATAGCTAAAAGTTACTATTTTATACTAATAGTTATAATATATTAAACTATATTTATTTATATTAATACTATTAATAAATTATTAACTTATTAAAGTTAAAACTATTATAAATTATAAATAACTTAGTTTAATACTATTAAATATTATATATAAATATTATTACTATATAATTTAAAGCTTTAAATTAATTAAAATAAATAATAATATAAAAGCTACTATTATTTTAAAAGTTTTAACTTTACTTTATAAATATATATTTATTATAACTTTCTTATATAAAACTATTTAAAAGTAATCTTTTAATCTATTATATAAAACTAAAATAATAAATAAAATAATTATAATTTATTATTTAAATATATAAAACTAATAGTTTATAAATAATTATAAAATAATAATTAATAACTAAATATATCTTTATATAAAAAGCTTTTAAATTTAAAACTATAAATACTATATTTATATTAAAAAACTTAGTTTATTTATTAATAAACTAAGAGAGTATAATATAAACTTTAATACTATTAAAATCTATATATCTTTTAAAGTAAAGCTATAAAAAGTATAGATTTATTATTAATAGAGAAAAGGTATTTAAAAACTTTAAGAAAAGGTTTAACTAAGGCTAAACTAGGTTATAAATTTAAAATAGTTAAATAAAATTATTTAAAAAATAATTATAAGTTTTTAACTTTATATTTAAGAAGAGTATTTATATTTATTAACTATTTATATTTTTAAGTTTCTTTATTAAGCTAGAATTAATAATAAAAAGATATAATAAAAGAAGATATAGTAAAAAGATATAATAAAAGAAAATATAATAACTTTATAATTCTTTATAATCTATTTATAGTTAAAAGTTATTATTTTATACTAATAACTATAATATATTAAGCTATACTTATTTATACTAGTATTATTAAAGTTAAAGTTATTATAAACTATAAGTTAGTTTAATATTATTAAGTATTATATATAAGTATTATTATTATATAACTTAAAGCTTTATAAATATAAGTTAGTTAAAATAAATAATAATATAAAAAGCTACTATTACTCTAATTATCTTATAAAATATATATAGGTTCTAGCTCTACTTTATAAATATATACTTATTATAATCTTCTTATAAAAACTATTTAAAAGTAATCTTTTAGCCTTTTATACTTATAAAGCTAAGATAACTATCTTTAATATAAGTAAGGTAACTATAATTTATTATTTAAATATATAAAACTAATAACTCTATATAAATAATTATAAAATAGTAATTAATAACTAAATATATCTTTATATAAAAGAAGCTTTTAAATTTAAAGTTATAAATATTATATCTATATTAAAAAAGCTTAGTTTATTTATTAATAAACTAAGAGAGTATAATATAGACTCTAATACTATTAAAATCTATATATCTCTTAAGATAAAGCTATAAAGGGGTATAGATTTATTACTAGTAGAGAAGAAGGTATTTAAAAGCTTTAAGAAAAGGTTTCCTTAAAGCTAGACTAGGTTATAGATTTAAAATAGTTAAATAAAATTATTTAAAAAAAAATAACTATAAGTCTTTTAACCTTATACTTAGGAGGGGTATTTATATTTATATATATAAGTTATAACTTAATTTAAGTTAAAAATTAATTTTATTTTAAAAAGAACTTTTTTAAAATAATAGTTTTTAATTTAAAATTATAATAAATATAAAAATATATAAATATAAATATAAATATAAATATAAATATATATATATTAACTATTTATATTTTTTAAGTTCCTCTATTAAGCTAGAATTAATAATAAAAGAAGATATAGTAAAAGAAGATATAGTAACTTTATAATTCTACTCTATAACCTATCTATAGCTAAAAGTCGCTATTCTATACTAGTAGCTATAGTATATTAGGCTATACCTAGTCTATTCGCGCTAGTGCTGTTAAGGTTGAAGCTATTGCGGACTGTGGGTAACCTAGTCTAATACTATTAAGTACTATATATAAGTAATATCGCTATATAACTTAGGGCTTTAAGTTAGCTAAAATAGGTGATAATAAAAAGCTACTATTACCCTAACTAAGGTTCTAGCTCTACTCTATAAATATATACCTATCTAGCTAAACCAAGCAATATAACCTTCTTATACTACATTACAAGACTACTTAAAAGCAATCTTTCAGCCTACTATACTACTAAAGCCGAGACTATAGGTAAGGCAACTATATTCTATTACTATATATAGTTCTAGATATATAGACCTAATAGCTCTACTATAAATAGCTATAGAATAAAGATTAACCTATAAGTCTTTAATTATATAGAGGAAGCCCTTAAGTAGGTTCCTAAAGACAACCTCTCTATATTAAAAATCCTTAGTATCTTAATAGATTACCTAAA
Organism: Diaporthe vexans; assembly: GCA_021188095.1. NCBI lineage: Eukaryota > Fungi > Ascomycota > Sordariomycetes > Diaporthales > Diaporthaceae > Diaporthe > Diaporthe vexans. The sequence continues at coordinate 1,942,090 of JAJLLZ010000010.1, forward strand.
AGAATTCAATATAAATTCTAATATTATTAACTTCTTTATAAACCTTAAGGCTAAGTAGGAGAATAATATACTATTATTAAAGTAGGAGGAGAAGATAAGGACTATTATCTAGGAGAGGTTCTTTCTAAAATAGAACTAATTCCTAACCTAGACTAGGTTATAGCTTTAAAATAGTTAAATAGAATTAATAAAAAAAAAAACAATTATAGGTTTTTTAACCTTATACCTAGGAGGGATATTTATATTTATATTTATATTTATATTTATATTTATATTTATATTTATATTTATATTTATATTTATATTTATATTTATATTTATATTTATATTTATATTTATATTTATATATTTTTATATTTATTATAACTTTAATTATAAATAGGTTATTAGAATTATAAAGTTATTATATTTTTTACTATATTTTCTTTTATTATATCTTCTTTTATTATCTTCTTTTATTATAAATTATAGCTTAATAAAGAAACTAAAATAATATATAAAGTTTATATAAGTTATAATAAGTAAGTTATAATTTATTTATAATTATTATTTAATATAAGTAGAGGAGTTATAAAACTTATTATAAAGGTACTTTATTATACTTTATAATATTTTTATAAGTTATACTTTATATATAATAATATAAGTTTATAAGTATTAGATTTAAAGTTTAAAAGACTTTAAATTATAGTCTTTTAACTAGAATAACTATAATATAATACTTTATAATCTTATTTTAATTTAAAGTTAAAAGGTATAATTTTAAATCTTTATATTTAAAGATTAATAATATAGGGTACCTTAGTAGGTATTAATTTTAGTTACTATATTATAAAAGGTAGTTTAGTCTAGGTAAACTAGCTTAATTAAACCAATAGCCTATCTTATTAAAATTTTTAAGCTTCTTATTTACTATATACTAATTTAACGATAAATAGTCTAATTTTATAACTTAAAACACTGTTAAATAGGTTATATCCTTGCTTTTATTAGTTTTAGAGCTCTATAGAGGGCCTTAGGGGGGAATGTGATGGTATAGTCTTATAAGTGCTGGATTTGAAGTCTGGGGGACTTTGAATTGTGGTAATTTGGCTGGGACGGCTATAGCGCAGCACTCTATGGTCCTATCTCATCGTACTGGCTATACTAGCTATGTCTTTGGTTGAGGTTTGCAGTGGGAAGGTAGTTGATGGGTTAGTCTCAATCAGGAAGTAATCATTCTCCACAACCAGTCTGGGCCCTTGTGCCAACTAGCTGCTGTTTAACAACAGTCTCTTGCACAATGTAACATCCCTCCAGCATCCTATACTTCTGTATGCGGCTTACAAGTAGCCGCCCGATTAGGGTATATTCTTAATAGTCCATGATGACAGAAAGCAACAGCCAAGCCAGGCCTGGATGTCAGCAGCCTGTGGTTCCTGCTAAGCAAACCATATTATCTGCTCGACCAATCCGCAAGTCTCTGGGCGTACGAGGCAGACCTGACCCGATAGGCCGATAGCTAAGTGGTTCCGATGAATAAATCCTTCGGCAAAAGACACCCCTATAGCCTCCAATGTCTGGTTATTCCCAGCTATTTCCGTATCCGCCGGGGGCTATGTTCACATTAGTGGTGCCGTCACGAATCATCCCTACTGCGTCTTGAGAAGCCCCGAGCTGTAGGCGTCGTGTCCCCCAGCCCCTGAGCTCCCACCTCGGCTTCGTCCTCGTCTGGCCGAGAGGCCAATCAGCCAGTGCAGGCAGAGCACCGGTAACAAGCGTCGACCGAGCCGCGTGGGCATCCCCCCTCCTGCCCGGCTCACCGGGGCACGTAGGGCCACATATATGTGCCCATGAATCGTCCCGCGGGGACAGACGATGGCCCCAAATGAGAATGGAAACACCCATTTGAGAGCGTGTCCCCCCCCCATCCCCCTTCAAATACAACGCTGGCTCTGAGGTCGGCTGTGTTGTCGCGGTTGTTGGACCCGCCGTCTTATTTCCGTCCCCTGGCCCCATCTGGCTTTGCCTGCTCAGTGTTGGCCTCTGGAATCCTCGAACCGAGATAAACAAACCCCTGGGTTCTCGCTGCCTCTGTCGCCCAGGGATCTCGAGTGCTGTGACAGCGGCGACTGGATGAAACCTTGAAGGAGGGACCAAGCTTACCTTTAAGCTTAAAGGATAATGACGACACCAGGACTGCCTGGTCTTGGCGGCCCAGCCAGTCGGGACCCGAGTCTGACGATAACAAGATCTCGGGTGCCTGGCCATCGATGCTCGTCGCCTGAGGCGACAGCGAGGACTGCTGAGCCCAGCCGGCAACAGAAAGAGGCCGGGCGCCATGAGGCGTCGCAGTGCTGGCATGCCAACGCCTCGTCGCCCATCACCTATCTTTGTACGTAGATGCTCGACCAGGCAGCCGTGCTCGTCCCTGCACCTGGGCACCTGGGAACCGGCCAGCGAGATTGACATACGACAGATTTGACCTTCGACACCGCCCTGCCGCCGGCCGATATGGCTCCTGGCCCCGCCGCGCCGAACCTACTCGAGTACACGGACCCGACAAAGTGGCCCGGCCACCGCAAGGCCTACCACATGGTGCTCTGCTGTGTTGCCACACTGCTCACGGCATACTGCGCGGGCTCATACTCGCCCCCGGCAGCTGTCATGGAGGCCGAGTTCCACGCCTCTAGGACTGCGGTGATGACCGGGATAACGACCTTCTGTGTGGGATTCGCCCTGGCGCCCATGGTTCTTGCCCCACTCAGCGAGATCAATGGCCGCTATCCTGTCTTCTCCATCTCGGGCGTGGTCTTTGTCGTGTTCCAGCTTGCGTGCGGGTTCGTCACCAACCTGGCCGGAATGCTGGCCTGTCGCTTCATGGTCGGAGTCGGCGGGAGTGTCTTCAGCACCATGATCGGTGGCATAATTGCTGACCTGTGGCACAAGGAAGGGAGGAACACGCCCATGGCCGTGTTCAGCGGCTCGGTTCTTGGTAAGCACAGGCCGTGTCGGGTCTCGGAGCGTGACTGACGAAAATGCAGTGGGTACCGGGCTCGGCCCTTTGGTCGCGTCAGTCATGACCTCCCGCCTCGCGGATGATGGTGACGCATGGAGGTGGGTCTTCTGGCACCAAGCCATCGCAGCCGGCGTGCTGGTGGCTCTCATTGTCCTGCTCTTCAAGGAGAGCAGGGGCAGTATTGTCCTCAGCCGCAAAGCAAAGGCCCTGAATACCTGGTACGAGGCAAGAGAAAAGGCTGGGTACTACGGCGTCTGGCTGCCTGCGCCGGGCCCACTATCGGGCGCCGAGGCGGTGGCGAGCGACAGCGACAACGTAGCTCAGGCGATAGGGCTGGAAGACGAGAAGAGAAGCGCGACAGGGCCACCCGGCTCGACCGCAGGCTCGACCGCTGGCTCGACCGCAGGCTCGGTCACCAGCTCGACCGCTGGCTCGCCCCCAACCACGGTGGGCATCGTGCGCCTTCGCTGGCTCGTCAGGTCCGACAGTGACCGCGCCACTGTCGGCCGGATGATAATGGTATCTCTGTACCGGCCCTTTCATCTCCTATGGACCGAGCCCGTGGTTTTCTTTTTCTCGGCCTGGGTCTCGTTCGCGTGGGCTGTGCTCTACCTGACCTTCTCCTCGGTCCCCTTCGTCTTCAAGACCGTATATGGTTGGGATCTTGAGAGCACTGGATACGTCTTCACTGCCATCATGATCGGTGGGGTGTTGGGGACAGTCATCGGGGTTTTCCAGGACGATCTGCTGAAGCACCCGCAGTGGATGGCGGACGACTGGGTCCAGGACTACTCATCAGGCCCGGCCCGAGGCCCATCACCGCGCACCGCGACGGCCAGATTCTACGCTGTCCTGAGGCGCCACTTCCCCGTCGAGGCGCCCGAGTCCCGACTCTACTTCACCTGTCTCACCGCCAGCTTCCTGCCACTGGGGTTGTTCCTCTTCGGCTTCACCTCCAGGGAGACGATTCATTGGATCTCCCCAGCCATCGCCCTCTGCCTTGCAAGCATGGGCATCTACAGCGTCTATCTTGCGACGTTCAATTATCTCGCCGACTTTTACCAAGCATATGCATCATCCGCCTTAGCTGCGCAGTCGTGTTGTCGAAACCTCCTAGGCGGTGTCTTCCCCTTGGTCACCCTGCCGCTGTTCGAGAACTTGGGAATTGCGAGGGCTGGCGCACTGCTCGGTGGGGTCGCGCTTGGGCTGACCCTTGTGCCATGGGTGCTTGTGTTCTTTGGTAGCAGGATCAGGGCAAGGAGTTCATTTGTAGTGGGCCTCGGGAAGCTACCTTGAGACGGATGCCGCGAGACTGGGCATGTACCCAGCGTTGTCAAACTATGTGAGGTCTGCTCGCATGTCCGACGGCATCTATCCCACCCCAATTGCTATGGGATAACTTGCTAGCCTCATGTGGGACAACCCCCCCCCCCCCAGGGCCGCCAGTGGCCTATAGGACGAGATCCTGACCCTCTATGCAGAATCTACTAGAAGACGACTCCTTCACTTTCTAGGGGAAAGTCACCTAGGGTACCTCTGGATAGATGGTCTGCGGTACAACTTCCGGTGACCTGGGCAAGCCGTAGGAGCTCTGGTATGACAGTACATATCAGTCTGTGCTAGGTGCGGCGACGGCGACAGCGACAGCGACAGCGATAGCAAGAGTGACGTGATCACCCAATGTCCAGTTCCTAGGGAGATTGGAAGGTGCTTCTCAATTTCAATATTGTTATTATTCCGATCACGGCCTAACTACAGAAGTCCAGTAACGCCAGCGTGATAGGATTTGGGAACAATAGATACGATGGTTATGCCTCCAGCATTGTCAGTCCCCTTTAGCGGCCAGCCCAAGGTGAGGAAGTAGTCGGCTTCGCACAAAATCCTCGATTCCGTGTAAATCCACTCCGAGGGCCAATACATTCTGGTCCGGGATTGCCTTACCATTGTACATACCACATTCATTGTAGAGTTGAAACATTATATCTCTTTCTTTCCAGCCTGTTGATTCCAGCCTCTTGTAAACCGTAGGCTTTCCGGTGAGTTTCTCGACGCAGGTTATTATGTCGTTGGGCGACACCCGCGAATTACAGCAATACAGGTATTTGTGAGCCAGCTGGTCTTTCTTGGAGTCCCACTGATCGAACACCGCCTTTGCGATGGCCGAAAGGTCCTTTTCTACGAAGAGCATGGCAAGCTGTGTGTCAGCCTCAACGATAGGCTGCCGAAACTCTATAGTATCCGAGATGGCCGGGTCATAGTGCATGTGTTTTCTCAGGATCATGTCTGTGAGTGTAATCAGCATCGGTATATCTGCACAACTGATCGCCTTTGCAGGCTCAGAAAGGGTTGTACGCACTTTCGTAGAAGTTGCCCGTGTAGAGGAAACAGGCTGGGAGTTTTCTCCCTCGAATATAGTCGTCGACTCGGTGCTTGCCTTCGTAGATTTCACTTATGAAACGCCCCCCCGATATCTGCTTGGAGCTCGGCAAGGTCGACCAAAGAAGACACTCAACCGTTCCCGCAGCCGCAGCCGCATCCACCAGGTTCTTGCCCTGCTGTTCCTCACTGCTTGGGTCATCTTTGATCCTTGAGTCGTAGAAGTTGGTGACGCCAAAGACACCCCAGCATCCTACAAACGCGGGAGCGAGGGTGGGTGGGTCGGTCAGGTCAGCCTTCACGAGCTCGGCGCCCTGCCCTGCGAGGGCCTTTGCGGCGTGGGAGCCCGGATCGCGAGTGGCGGCCCGTACGAGATAGTCTCCCGGGTGCTGAAGGAGCAGTTTAGCCACGGCACCACCTGCACAGGAAGCGTCTTGTCAGCGTCAGGTCTATGGTAGCCAAGCAATAATGTAACTATTATACCTTGGTTGCCGGTGGCGCCAAATACGAGAATTCGTCTTGCCATAACTGTGGCGCACTGCTGGATATGAATTGGAGGATGAGAGCCCCGAGGTGGCTGTCAGGACTGGTCCGAATGCATGCGTACGGAGCAGGCCATCCAGTGGCTTTATGCGCGGGAATGCCTCGGGGCCTCCCGTTCCCCCTCCCCGCCGTCTCCAACCCCCGAGGTCGGGTTCTCATGCTCGGTAGTTCCGCGGAGGGTTTCGCGCAACCACATCACCGGATCGGGCTCTGGATGATTGACAGAAACTAGGTTCTAGATGCCGAGCTGCGCGCGCTCTTCTACCCCACAATACTGCACGGCGCCACATCACAACATCGAAGATATTCCCTTCTAATGTTGCCTCTCAGAAGCTTGTTGATTTAATTGACATGCTACAAGGACGGACTTGTTCTAGAAGACGGTTTCTCGTAGAAGATGAGTTCCAGAGGGGCTATTCTGTGGGGGTTTGCGCTCAAGAACAGGAGGTGACTCCGTAGGATGGATTCGCGGCCGCATAGTAGACACCCGAGCATCTTCTCGAAAAGATTGATTGCCCCGTGCTACACCTTGTGATCAGGTATCGGGTGGCCGACGGACAAGACATCTTGGGCACCAGCATTCGTGTGTACGTACACACTTGTGCTGCTCCTCAGAACGAGCTCTGCTCAGATGTCCGCCAGACGGCCACGGTATCTCCTCCCTAGCACTCCTACTAGACACATCTACACTCTCCTCACCTCGTATGGGATACCATCATATAGGACACCCTCCTATAGGATTATCCTATATAAGCTACTCTCTAATAAGATATATTCCTAGAAATCACCTTCTTATAAGAGACCCTCATCCTTCTAAGATAGTTTTATCTATTAACTATTAATCTAATAAACTACTTAACTAAAAGACTATAATAACTAATTTAACTAATTAGTTCTTCTTAGTAATATATTTAAATAAATAAAAAAGGTTATTATTCTTAAAGTAAAAATTAATAATAATTTTAATTAAAAAGATTTTTTTATAAAAAAGTTTTTTTTTTTACTTTCTTAAAAATATATTCATCTTCGTTATAATTTTATAATATATTTCAATAAAATTAATTAAAAAAAATAAATATACTATTAAATCTATATATAAGAGATATATATTAGCTTATACTATCTATTCTCTGCCTTATAAGTATCTGCTCTCTAAGTATAAACATGCTTAAGATCTTTGCTGCTATTGTATTTAGGTACTAAGGGAGGGAGGGGGTGGCCTACAGATTACCTCGGTGAACCCTGACAGATGCCGCCGCCCCAGCCCACTAGGTCGACCTGCACTCGTTCACCCCCACTTTGGATCATAACCCAGACAATATCGCCCTCATTAGCCTCATTGACAACTTGGTGCTCTGTCCACGCGGGTATGAAGGCGAAATCGCCGGGATAAAGGTTGTGACGCCGAGGCTGCTCTTCGTCACAAGTGGGTGCCTCGCCCTTAATATCTGCTCTGATGGCCCTGACAGGATCCACGGCTGGACTGGTGAGAAGTATCCCATTACCTCTTGTGGCGTAGACTATAGTCTCTGAGAGAGTGACGGGTTAGGTCGTAGGCCTGCCAATTATTGGGACTAGAGTCAGGCTTACCTTGCTCGCCGTGATGATGCACCGCCGAAGCAGATCTCGGCTGAACTGTCAGGACTATTGCAAGAGCTCCTGGTTATAGATTTTCCCGGCTACGAGTTTGGAGGAGAAGCACAAGCCAGGATAAAGAGGAGGAGAAGAGGTAAAGGAGGCCCGAGGGGGGGGGCAGAATTGGCCAGCGAAGGTGACAAATCTGAAAGGAGGAGAGGCGTGAGCTAACCTGTTGCGCACATCTTATCAGTGACACCCACCATTGCGTCTCTGCGGTAGACGGTTGGTGTGTTGGGTTGGACAGCCGAGTTCTCTTCACGATCAAGCAATTGAATGGGCTCACGGGCTCTTTCCTGGTCGGGTTGGTGCTGGTCGTCCTCTTGCCCCAGATGTTCCTGAGCGTCGTTGTGCCATGTCTGGTGATATGGAGGCGCCTCAGCGCGCTCAGCAATGGGTAGCAGGTCCTTATCATGGGAGATTCGGACTTCGGAAGGCATGATTATAGGAAACAGGTCGTAAAGCAGAGGTAGTAGTGACGCCATGGCTTTGTTGGATGCTAAGCAAAAACATCAAAACAGTTTCCTACCCTCTTTGGCGAGCTCTCCACGAGGTATGCAGAGGAAGAGCGTCTGCAGGCGAAGCTCGCCGTGCATGACAGCAGTGGTCCTGCCTGTGGGGCAACTACCTACTTAAGTACGTAGGTACCTAGGCACATAAATATACGCAGCCCAAGCCCCACACACAGTGGACCTAGGCAGGCAGCTCCCGTCCCGCCCGCAGAACCCCTACCGACGCGCCGGGACCTTTTTGGTCTCGCGCTATCCAAATTGAAATCGCGCCTGTCCCTCGACTTCCAATTGCCCGCCTCCGCACAGTCGCGTCGCCCAGCCTCAGCCAGCCACCACCTCCTCCAATGCTTCGAACTGGGAGTCTTCGCACCTATCCCACCCAACCGTTATTTCCACCCAATATTCATGCGCTAGGCAGGCAAACCTCCCACAACAGAAGTGCCGCCTACTGCGAACAATCGATTGGCCTCTTTTTCGCGTGTCGACGAGGCACTGAGGGACCACACCACGTCCACTACAATCAAGCACAGTCACGGCCAAGCCTGGCACGATGCTGCTCAAACGCAAGCGGTCGGATGACGAGCTTTCGTCCTTCAGCAGCTCATCCCCGCTCAACGCCGCCTCCTCGGGCGACGTCACCGCGCTGGACATGGACGTCGACATGGACATGGACCAATGTATCGACAGCCCCCTCTCGGCCTTGACCATCCGCTCCCCGACCCGCTCATGCACGCCGTCTCATCTTCCCAGCCGAACCTTCAAGCGCCTGCGCAACGGACGCCCCTCAGACCGCGAGGTTCACCGTAAGTCAGGCGACGGCGCCGCCGTCTCTCCCCCACAGGGCCCATTCCTGTCGTGGGGTATGTTCCCAGACTCACTCTTGCTTCATGTTCGGGCGTCTACAGAGAACACCCTGCAGATGCTGTATCGTGCTCAGCAACGGCCCCAGGAGCCCCAGCACGGACTCTCACCGCAGCCCTCCGCCAGCTCCTCGATCCCACCCTCTCCCGCACCAGCTGTCCAGCCGCACTCACCTGCGCTGCCCGCCCCCGCGCAGAGCCAGCGTTCACTGCACAGCTTTTGGAACCTCCCTTCCGGCCGCCAGCCGCCACCGGAGCCGACCCTGTCCTCTTCTCTAGGCCCTTCTGTCGAGGGCATGGTCGATCAACCCACCACCTGTGGCGACTGCGGTGTTGAGCTGGGCGGTGAAGACGCAGCAGTTGACGACGGGTATGGTTTCGAGACATATATCAGCTCCTGCAGCCTATGCTGTAAGGCTGTGTGCTTCTCGTGCTCCGTCAGTAACCTAGGCGAGCAGCGCCGGTGCCTAGTCTGCGCTGGCAAGGAGGACAGACAAAAGAGGTGGGTTGGGACCAATGGCTGGGCCTCGGAGCCTATGTCGGTTTACTAGGCAGTCACAATAGCATGGACAGGTGGACATGCTGGAGCCCGGCGTTCAATCGGGAGAAAGGTTTCAAAATCAATCAGGGGACCAGGTGTGGCGTCACGGAATCTGCTTTGGCGTGCGGTCGTACGGCCCTTTGTATCGTATGAAGACCACGAGAGCTTGCAAATGGCATTTTCGGTGCCTTGGGATAAGATATTGGTCGACACTACCTGTGCCGCTCCATCTTACGAGCCTGTGGCTTGCTGTTTTTCTTGCTGTGCTTTGAAAGACCCAATGTGCGCGTTGCGTCTGCTGCAGCCTCGCAATTATAGTTTACTCTCTGCTGTTGGATTCATTTGGCAAATATCCGTTTGGTAATGTCCGTCTGCTGCCGGTGGTACCTGCCTGCCTTCCTAGGTGCCTGGGTGGTTGGATCGTAGCGTGAAGGGTATGAGGACTACTGCACCCTTCAGCCTACCAGGAGACACTAATTGCATTGTGCCGGATGTGTGGCACCCCGGGTGCTTGAGTAGGGCAGCCGGATCAGCGCATTGCTCTCCGCCACCCAACGCAGATTGTGTGCTGCAAAGCAGTAACGAGGCCTCGCTTGTGGAAAGAGCCTTGTTGTTTTTCCTCGTTGCCAGAACATCCGCCCCTCCTTATCATCTACAAGCAAGTTGTTGTTCCAATTGGCCGTGGAGGGGCGCCAGATTCGCTCACCCCTAACCCTGTGGGCAAGGCGCGAAAGGCCGTCTGGCAGGCACTGTCACTTGTGGCAGATTTGCACTACAGAACGCTGAGAGATCCGACCTGATTCCGCCGGCAGAGGTGCTCTCTACGACCACGACACTGGGTCTTTTGTCAACAGCCTTTCGATCCAGGATGGCCAGCAAAATATCCATCGCGCGGTGTATGCGCGCCTCTTCTTCCATATCGCGGCTCGCCAGCAGCCTACGCGACCTCTACCTGTCTTCGGCATCGCGCCCGACCATCGCGAGCACGGCGCAACTTCGACCACGCGCAGACGCTGGTCAGGGCCGCTCGCTATCCTCGAGCATGACGCCAACAAGCGCCCTCTCCGTTGTCACAAGACCCGTTGCCAGACCCTTGGCTGCGGCTGCGCTCCAACAGCAGACCCGTGGGATGAAGGTGCACAGCTCAATCAAGAAGCGCTGCGAGCACTGCAAGGTACGCTCACACGTCTCGGCGCCGTCTTGGGGCAGTGGGCGACCGATTCGATGACTGACTGGTGCCATACAGATCGTACGGCGGAAAAAAGGCAAGAGAGGAAATGGGTACCGATATGTCATCTGCAGCGCAAATCCCAGGCACAAACAGCGTCAAGGGTCATAGGTGATTGCGGGCTGGATCTGGCGTGTAACATTATGGCCAGGGCCAGGAGATGTGCAGACGATCAGGAAGGGTCAAGATCTGTGTGGGCGTCACGGTCATGGTCACGGATGGATAGGGTTTGAGGGCCGGTTACAACAGAGGTGTTGCTGGGGCCAGGTGGTTAGTCAGGGACAGTTGGACGGGTATTCAACAAGTACGCGCATAGAACATGCTCGATTTATCATGGCGCTCGGCCGTGCAGAGGAGAGGCCTGACAGCCATGCATTCGACGCACACATAGTATATACAGAAGGGTTGAGACCAGGAAGCGGAAGCCACTTCATGAGGGCACTGTATTGAGGGCAAAGTATGCTACAGAGTAGCGCGGGAGCATCAAAGAGAAGACCGCGTGGCCTACTACCTGGCGGGGACGGTCACATGCCGTCAATGAACCGCTCAAAGCCCTCCCACTGCGTTTTGCCCGTGGACAGAAGGTATCGGATATGCTGCTGCAGTCATTGCCTGTCAGTGAGGATCCTGCGCCGAAAGAAGCAGTCTCGCGGGCATTCGGTGAGGCGGATAAGGGGCTGGCAGACCAGGTCTTGGACGTGGCGGTGTCTCTCGATTTCCTGCCTCGCGAATAGCCTCGTCTCGTCACGGGTCTCGTGGTCGGTTATCCTGCGGATGCCACGCAATACCGTCCGGTAGAGGGCCAGGACGCGGGAGCGTTGGAGGAACTGCAGGCACAAGGCGCAGTATCAGCGTCTTGATTCCGGCCTGCACGGTTGGGAACCGTACGTACGTGATCTAGGCTGACCGTCTCGCCCAGCCTCGAGGGGCGTACGCGACCAGGACCATGGGCATAGCAGCGGAGCTGGCGCTGGGGAAACAGCCTGAGTGCCCTCATTTGACCCGGAACCGAATTGGGAGGTGGGGGGGGGGGGCGCGCCGCTTTATGTTGTACCCAGACAGGTGGGTGTAAGTGTGTACATGTCCCATTTGCCGAGTAGAAAGGCCCGGCCCTCATACTCAGGCAATTTTCGGGCCCGCAAACGTCATGGCAACAAACCCGGAACCCGGACAGGGTTCAGCCGCCGTCCACGCGCCGGCCTTCCCTTCTCAACTCGGCGCGTCCTTATCCAGGTCGCTGATGGACAGTCCCCCACCCTGCAACCCTCCTGGTTCATTAGCTTGTTCTTGTTCTTTTGCCTCTATCGGCTCTGGCACAGATGAAACGACGTAGGCGCCTTGAGCAGGTGGAACAAGCCCTCCAGACGGCCAACCGCAAAACAGACCATCACTTCATCCAGGACTACCTTCAAATGTTAGACAACCTCCAAACCGTTCGATTTACCAAGTGCAGTGCCTGATGAGTTGAATGTTTGGAGCAGCCCCTATGCGTCACACGCGCCATGGAGCCCGACCTGGGACGACCCAAGCACAGGGGGCACCTACAGCCTCTGCCTCTGCCAGCCTCGCAACACCATGACCAATACTGAGCTCGATGCCTGTTTCTCCCTTGTGCGAGACACAAGCCAGACTGACTACGAGCGCTCCTCGCGCGGGTGGGATCCATCGGCCAAGAGGGAGGAGATGTGCCACCCGGATCTACGCTATATTCTGGTCAAGGATTCCGACTCTGTCGTCCACGGTTTTACCAGCCTGATGCCCACCATCGAGGAGGGGCAGCCCGTAATCTACTGCTACGAGATCCACCTTGAGCCCGAGCTCCGTGGCACCGGCTTGGCGAAGCTCTTGATAGGCCTACTCGAGACGGTGGCTTACAACATGGACGCGGTTGACAAGGTCATGTTGACCGTCTTCACCTGCAACAAAAGGGCTGTCGGATTCTACCAGAGGTGCGGTTTCGTCAGAGATGGGATCAGCCCTCAACCCAGGACCCTCAGGGGCGGCAAGGTCAAGATTCCCGAGTACGAAATCCTGAGCAAGTGTGTTGAGCATCGCCGGGTCACAATCACAGGCGGTGCCCTACCGGACGGTGTGCGAGACAAGGCTTCCTCTTCCAGGGGCAACAAGCGAGAAGAAGGAGCTGAGGAGTCGATCTTGGGGCCTCCCAAGCCGGCCAAGATCGCGAGGCTCGATTGCGCAAGGCCAGGTCTGTGAGCTGGTGGTGGGAGGCTGACCGCTGAGGGCTGTGATCTAACCACATGCACCCTGGTAGGCCACTGTCTGTTTGATATCACCAACAGCCTCCAACATATAGGAACCGCCTTTCTTAATGGAATCAGAGATTTAACCCTGTAAAAACACAGGGTACACCAAAGCCCTATAAAATCCTCCTATAAGATATCCTCCTACAAGTTAACTAGGCTAGTATTAACTAAAATACTTTAATCTCTAAAGTATCTTAGTTCTTTTAAAACTTTTATTAACTATATCTACTTAAAGTTTAATATACTATCTACTAGTATAAATACGAATATTATATATATCCTATTTAATAACTAAATAATCTATTATTATTTAAGGTAGCTACTATATAAAGGTATTATATATCCTCCTTATAATTAAAGAATTAAAAATAATATTTTTTAAGTTTTTAAATATATTGTGGCAGACACCCATAGGGTGCAGCCACGCCTGCACATAGATAGGTAGTTGCAGGGTCTGGCAGCTGGCTGCCAGCTGTTTGCCAGCTGGCAGGTGCACAGACCACCTCCTTCGGGCTTACCCCGAAGGGCCCTGGCAGACCTTCCTGCAGGTCTTCCTTCCTTCTGCAACACACACACGAATACAATACAATTGCACCCCAACTTGCGTACCACATATATTTCTATAAGTATTTATATAAATTTATATTATAGTTATACTAACTATAACCTTTAGATAAAATAAGTTTAAATATAAATAATTACTTTTATAAAAATTAAGTTTAAAAACTAAAGTAGTTTTTAAATTATTATTTTTTTAATAAAAATAATTATAATATAATACTTTATAAAAGTTTATTTTAATTTAAAAACTAAAAGAATATAAGTTTAAACCTTTATATTTAAAATAATTATTTACTTTAACTTAATTATCCTAGTATATAAGATAGTCTTTATAAAGCCTAAGGTAATAGGAAAAGCTTTTATTTAATAAATAACTAAGAAGTAGGTATCTATATACCTTATCCTTACTAGTAGAGTTAAGCCTCCTACTTAGTCTTTCAGGCCTCCTATAAGAGTGTAAGCCCTTCTAAGTATCTAGAGCTCTATAGAAGGCCTTAGGGGGGATTATGAGCAGTCGGCTCTTATAAGTGCTGGATTCGAAGACTGAGGTAGTCTTTGAATTATAGTCTTTTAGCCGAAACGACTATGGCGCAGCACTCTATAGGGGTCCGTTTCACTAGAAGTACTTATCTCATAAGGGTTTATCCTAGGGGGCTTAGGTGTCCCTCTGTTTTTATAGATACGGAGCTCGGATCTATATTAATATAAAGGACAGATAGTTCACCGTACTCTGGTAGGCACATCTATCGGAACAAGTGCTAATCTATGCTGCTATACAGCTATTACTATGCGTCTAGATTGCAATCCCTCGTAAACTGTCCGTTTGATGTTTATCTTGTTTAGTCAACAGTATCCCCGTCGTCGGTCGACAAGGGCTTTTTTGGGGCAGGTAGTCTGTTGTCACTGAGGTGTCTTCTCGCCTGCTCCAGAGCAGCCTCGCCGTCAAAATCAGGCTCGTTGGCGTCTGCCTTAGGAGCAACCATATCTTGGTCCTCGGGCGTGTGTGAAGTGTACGCGCGGCTGGCTTCGGGCTTCAGAGTGCCGTCCTCGTTGACATCCTCCTTGAGATAGAGAGTGAATAGTATGGTGAGAAAGACCTGACCGGTGCCCCTGTGTCGGAGAACATATCTGAGTTGATGTGAGCGCTTCTTCCTGCACAAGCAAACCATACACGTTAACCTAAGCAAGCCCATGACAACATCCCTGCAGGAGCGCGAAACCTGGTCGGGAAAACAGCCCCGTGCAACAGAAGGACGAGAAGGTAAGAATAGAGAATATAGAATAAAACGACTCACCTCAGCCCCTGGCCGTCCCAGTACTTCATGATGGGGACAGCGTACCCAGGTAGCCTCAACGCGAACTCGCTGAAGTCCAGGTAGGCGTTGAAGAAGTCGACCGAATACGTCCTCCCATATTCCCAAATCCAGTCCTCCTTGCTTTCCTCCTGCAAGGCCCACTTCATTCTTGCCCTAGCATCCTCTGGGGCGCCTACGTCTTCTCTCCACTCCCGGTCACCGCCCTCCTCGACCCAGAGCCCACCCTTGGACTCGTCCACGACAGCGGGCCCAACCTGAAGCGCGCGAAGTCAGTTTTACAAAGCTAGGGGGAATCACTGCCAGGGTGGAGTGTAGCAAGAAGGTGCAGGTGGAGCGCCGTGCCGTGCGTGGTGAGGCGTGGTGTTTTTTTTTTGGGGGGGGAGGGGGGTAATGGGGAAGCAGTCACTGACGCGGACATGGTTGAAGGAGGATAGCGCGGGCCCGAACAAATATGGGCTGTCAGCATATGGGTCACCGTCCAGACCCGGGTCAATCCACCATTTCACAATCCTCATGGCGTAGCTGAAGCCAGGTGGAAGGCGGTCGCGAATTGGGTGGTCGAAATCGTTACCAAACTGAAGGTCCAAGCCAGATATTCCTTCTGGCTCCCGGTCGTCCGGATCGACGTCGGCCTTCTTCTGGGCCTGGACAGACTGTGGGGCCTTGGGGGTGAATTGAAAAGCTATGCTGTACTGGTCCCTATTCCTGCTGTGTGGTTCCTGGTCGAAGTAAGGGGAAGTTGTCGGCGAGTTACGCGGCAAGCCATGGTAATTTTGTATGCGCACGTTGAGCTCGATGTCCATGTGCTCGGTGCTGATCTTGACTGGCGTAGGACTGTTCACATGGACCTCTGTATGGTCTGCCAGGTCGTATGATGGACCTGCTGTGACCCTGAGGATGTACTTGTCCGCCATACTGGCCTGCCTTGTTTGCGGCCGCTGGTCGCCAGAGATGTCCCTAACAAAACACGGGCCTGGTTGAGAGGGGAGAGCGAGACGGTAGGGTGTTAGCACTTAGCACTGTGTGTATATGCGTTGGTTGTTGTTACAGCTTCAACAATCACAGTGCGTCGGGGTTGTGAAGTTTCAAGATTCTAAGGGTAGCAGAGCTTGTCATTGAATGAGACAGGCTGAGGCAGATTTGCGGTCGAAGTTTGTTGAGATGACGTCGTTCCGCCTGTGGGTCCCCAGTTGAGAGGCTACATATGTACTGTTACCCACGGCACACTTACATGTCTAGGTGCCTAAGCACATTACAACATCTAACAGGACTAAGAAATATACTTAGCCTAAGTATATACCTTAGTATCTAGTTAGTTATAAAGGTAGTAACTTATTATATTAGATCTTTATATATAAAATATATCTATAAAACTATAAAAATAAATTTAAGTTTATATATAATAATAATTAAAAGTTATTAAAATAGAATTATATAAATTTAATACTTTTTATAAAAGTTTATAATAAAAATATTAATAGTTTTTAATATTTTAACTATTATATATCTATTAGTTACTATTATATAAAGGTATTATATATAGCTTTAGCTATATATTTAATAGAAATAAAGGTAGCTATAATAAGAGGGGTATTTTACCAGAGAGTGTTTTATGCCTGGTTTTCCAGTGAGCATAGCTCAGGTAATTCACTGGACAGGTGTCGTGACATCACAACGACACGCGAGCAAAGCGAGCCCACGTGGTAGTAGTGCGAGAGTCGGACAGCCGGACACACAGCCACAGAGGGCGCGCTCTCCGTGGGCACTGATGTTGAAACATACGGGGACATTTGGAGACCAGCGTGTCGAGGGCAACACATGAAAGAAGAGATCCGGGCCGAAGGACAATTCAAGATCCAATTCAGCCTGTGATGCATCCTCTAATCATGAAAACCACAACAAATCTACGGCGAGGGAGCTCGGCGGTTGGTTTGACTTGCCGTCAAGGAAAGCTAACGGGGTGCGCACGCAGGCAGAAATTCGGATCAGAACCTAGCGTCAGGGACACAGCGAAATATGCACCTGGACACCAGCTCGCAGAGTAGCCACGAGCGAGCACTCATTCGACCATGCTTGATTGAGGTCTAGGATGTACGGCATCCGGTGGTCACTTGGTGGCGAATCGGCGAACCGTCTCCACGAGTCGGTTGTAGTTATAGCTCTTGTCGAACACCTGGGCGTGGTCCAGCTCGACCCAGAGGAGTTCGACCCCTGAGCTTGTCATGGTGCTCGACTCCTTGGCCGCCTCTAGAACATTGCAAGCTTCATCGTCATCACTGGTCAGGTATCGCACCACTGCCATGGTGTCGACGATGAGATCGCGGGACGAGAGGCAGACGGCTGCTCGGCGGCCCGCGACCAGCTCCTCCTTGAAAATGATATTTTCCTTCCAAAAAAAGTGCCGCCCCAGGACCAAAGCAATCCCTGGGTCCATACTTGCAAGGTACCAAAGCTGGACTTCATTGGCCGTCCGGGGAGTCCTCCTTGTGAAGTTGTAGGCCACGTCCGGCAAGTGTAATAGAAGGGTGACGGGGTCGACCAAAACGACACCGTCCACTCTCTGGCTCAGTTCCGAGTCGTGTAGGACATGGGTGGCCATGACGGTGCCGTAGGAGTGCCCGACGAGGACGAACCGATGGATGCGGTGATGGCGGAGGATGTCCTTTAGGTGTCGTACAAAGTCCGGTCTTGCCAGGATGTTAGACTTGGTCAGCCGCATGCTGATGGGGAGTATCTCAAGGGCGACGACTGGGCTAGTCCGTGGCAGCGAGGCCAGAAAAGGCACGTAGGGGTGGAGGCCGATGCCGATGCCGTGGAGGAAAACGACGGGAAGGGTGGGCGGCGTCTCTGAGGTACAGCCTCGGGGGCTTCGGTACCAGTAGCAGAGCTCGTCGGACGGTGACTTGCGTCTGAGTCGCTCCGCCGAGGCCAGCAGACGGGGCGGGAAGACCTGCAGCAGGTTTGTGCGCAAGGGGCAGGGCCAGAAGTCGAAGCCGTGCCACACGAGGTGGCAGTGGGTAGCGGTATCAACCAGGCCGACGACCATGTACCAAACGACGCTGCGATACCTTGTTGGGACGTGGTCGAGGGTCAGTCGCATGGGCGCAGCTCGGCCCCTGCCCGGGGCAAGGGGGCGGCCGAGGAGCTCTTCGGTCTCGTTGATGTAACCCTCGAGCTCGTCCTCGATGCCGGGGACGACATCTTGGCGGTCAAAGAATGCCCAAAGCAGAAAGTCCCTGACGTTATCGCGCTTGATATCGTCGGGAAGGGCGCCCAAAGCCCACAGACTCAAGTAGCGTTCGGGGTCGGGCACATTCTCTAGGCACCGCCGGAAGAGAGCCTTCCTGTCGGCACGGTACGGCGGGTGAGTGGCTCGAAGCGACAGCCGCCGCTCAAACGGCCGGAGGATGAGGAAGTAATAGAGGGCCTCGATGGGAAGGAGGAGCCAGAAGGGAGGGGGCAGGAAAGGTATGATGCACGGTAGGTATGTGAGGAAGAAGACACAGACACGTATGAAGACGAGCTCGTGGGTCGTCGTGTTGAGCATGGCGCAAGTGGTTGTGAGGTTGCTCTGCCTGGCCGTGGCCCTTTTGGAGCGTCCGTCCCAGGGTCGGGCTCGGTCCCGCTCGAGGGCGAGTGAGAAGAACCAAGATTTGGCGTTGCGGGGCACGGAGGGACACACGTGTGTGTTTTGATATGTGTGGATACGTATATTGGTCGCAGTCTCGGTGGCCAGGTGGCGGTTGTGAACGGTGAGGTCTGGAGATGCTGATGCGGCTCACGAGGTCCTGTGTGTGCCTGGGAATATAGGAAACCATCAAATGCCTGGTAGGTAGGCAAGTGGGTTGCTCGCCGGCTCGCTTCTACCCGCAGCAGGACCGGCACTCGCACAGAGTGGGCACTTGGAGGTTGGCAGATCAAGACATCCCGGCCAGACCTAGGTAGGTACGGGTCGAGGCGGACGGCACGCGTGGTTGTTTCTCTGGTGGACATGGACCGTTACTGCCGTTGTGATAACGGGCGCTGGTCGCGCTCATCTGTGGCTGCTGTCTGGGAAAAACGAGAGTATACCCCCCCCCCGGATAAATTAGCCATTACCGCACATACCACCTAAATTTTACTAGGTAGTCAGGGAACTTATAATTCTCTTATTAATATCACTATATTACCTATATACCTAATTAAAGTTATTATAATATCTAGCTACTACTTATTAAGTTTAAAATTATAATATTTAGAGTTCTATTTATACTTTAACCTATTACTACTAAATAAGTAGCTAATAGCTAAGTTTTAGATTATTTATATAATAGTTTAAAGATACTAGAAGAGAGTTACTATTATTTAAATAATTACTTTAAGTATATTATTATTATACTATTAAATATAGTTAACTAAAATAGTAAACTATAAAGATTTATTAGTTTATTTACCTAAAACTATATAAGCTTAACTAATATATAAATTATATAAAATAAGAGTTTACTAATCTTTTACTTATTAAGCTAGACTTATACCTAAATAAAATATAATATTTTCTTATTAAATAATTTTAAATTAATATTACTATAAAGATAATAAGTAATATTTTATAAGCTACTAGTAAAGTAATAAATAAATATATATATTAATATATTAATAAAATAAAGTACTTTATAAGTAATACCTTTAATAAGTTAACTAGTTAAGCTTATACTATTAATATATTTATCTTTTATAATAAATTAAGTTTTAATAAGTAAAATAGTATAAGAAGAATTAGCTAAATACTTATTAGTATACTTTATAGGTTAAAAGTCTTTTAAAGTAAAAAGCTTACTATTATATTCTTCTAGTAATTATAGTTAATAACTTATTTACTATATATATATAAGAGCTATATAATAAAAAGTTCTTTTTATAATAGCTATAAGAAAGTATATTATTAAAGATAAACCATACCTAGGCTTAAAGTTAATTCTTATAATAAATAATACTTTATAGTACTATTTTAATAAGATCTATAATATAATTAATAAAATAGGTATAAAAGTTAAATATCTACTACTATACTTATCTAATTTTAACCTAATTAAAATATATTTTAGTAATTTAAAATATTATTTATATTATTAGTATTAATATAAATAGTTAAACTATAGTTTAGATAATAATTTTACTTAATTTCTATTTTCTTATATCTAAGAGGTTAGGTTAAAAGTTAAGGCTATTTAGAGATATTTCTATTATATATAAATACTATAAAAAAAGTAAAATAAGGGGAATATAATAGTATTAGTTAGAAGTTATAAGGATAAAAATTAAGAGAGTTTTTATTAAGTATTTATAAGTATATAAAATAGTATTTATTTATAAGTTAGGCTAATAGCTAGAGGTTAATATAAATAAATTAATACTTTATTATAGATAAATATATCTAATTAATTTAATACTCTACTTAAGGTATTAAAATATACTTAAATAAACTATATTTCCTTAAATAAGTAGACTTTTCCTTTTTTAGACTTCTTTCTATATTAATTATATCTTCCTATATACCTAATTACTACTTTCCTTACTTAAAATATCCTTTAAGGACTTATTAAATAAATCCTCTATCCTTATAAACTATAAAGAGTATAATAGTAAACTTCTAACCTTCTAATTAAATATTTAACCTAATTATATAACCTAGTATTAAAAGAAGCTAACTAATTAATTAGATAACCTTTATAGGTTCTAAGGAATATATACTCTTAATATCTACCTAATAGTTAATAGGCTAACTATCTAATAATCTCTATAATAGTAAAAAATCTTTTTCTTCCTTATTACTATTAAAAAATATAGTAAAGTCTTCCTTCTTCTTTAAATACTACTTAATAAGTATTTTAACTAGTATTATTTCCTTTAAATCTTACTTAGTAAACTATATATTCTTCTTTTTATAAAGATTATAAAGGTTAACTCCTTCCTACTTTATTATACTTAGAAGTTATTTAAGCTACTCTCTCTTTAATAAGCTTTAGAAATACTTCTAAAGTACTTTTATAATAAACTCTTAATATAAGACTTTCCTATCCTTATCTACTTATAGTAGTAATAATAATAATATTACTAAAAGTTTTTACTTTTATAGTAAGCTTCCTAATATTCTTATTATTACTAATATTAGTATTAGTAATACTAGAAGTCTACTAAAATTATAAGAAAAAATAAATATTAGTAATAATATTAATAGTCTTATAAAGGCTATTTAGCTATACTTAATTCTAGATAAGTTAATATTAAATAATAAGTTAATAACTATATTAATACTACTTTCTCTCTACTTTTACTACTTTTATTACTTTTTTCTAAAAGAAATAAAACTAATACTATTATTACTAGACTCCCCTCCTAGGTATAAGGTTAAAAGACCTATAGTTATTTTTTTTTTAAATAATTTTATTTAACTATTTTAAATCTATAGCCTAGTCTAGTCTCTAGCCTTAGCTAAACCTTTTATTAAAGTTTTTAAGTACCTTCTTCTCTACTAGTAATAACTTTATACCCCTCTATAGCTTTACTCTAAGGGATATATAGGTTTTAATAGTATTAGGGTCTATATTATATACTCTTAGTTTATTAATTAATAAACTAAGTTTTATTAATATAGATATAGTTTCTATAGCTTTAAATTTAAGAGCTTCTTTTATATAAAAGTATACCTAGTTATTAATTACTATTCTATAGCTATTTATATAGGGCTATTAGTTCTATATATCTAGAACTATATATAATAATAGATTATAGTTACCTTACCTAGTAGTTATCTTAGCTTTAGTAGTAAGTATAGTAGGCTAAAAGATTACTTTTAAGTAGTCTTATATAAGAAGGTTATAGTAGATAGGTATATATTTATAGAGTAGAGCTAGAACCTATGTGTATCCTATAAGATAGTTAGGGTAATAGTAGCTTTTTATATTATTACCTATTTTAGCTAACTTATATTTATCCTTAAGTTATATAGTAATAGTACTTTTATATAATACTTAATAATATTAGACTAGGTTACCTATAATCTATAATAACTTTAACTTTAATAAACTAATAGCTTATTAATAGTACTAGTGTAAATAGATTAGGTATAGCCTAATATACTATAGCTACTAGTATAGAATAGTAACTTTTAGCTATAGATAGGTTATAAAGAATTATAAAGTTACTATATCTTCTTTTACTATATCTTCTTTTACTATATCTTCTTTTATTATATCTTCTTTTATTATTAATTCTAGCTTAATAGAGGAACTTAAAAAATATAAATAGTTAATTATTACTAAACTCCTCCTTCTTATTAGCTTCTTCCTATACCTTCTAGTAGTTAAATAAAACTTCTAATAAACCTCTTAATATAGCTTTATTTATAATAATTATATTAAACTAAACCTTTATATTATTAAATAAACTAATATATATACTATTATTTTTAATCTAATATTATTATTATAAAAAGTCCCCCTTATCTTTATAGTAATAATTAGCCTTATAATAAGTACCCTACTTATAATCTTATAACTTTATTAGCTTTTAATATTATAACTATAAAGGTATTACTTTACTATCTATCTTAGTATATTAATAACTAGTAATAGAGTTATTTTAAAGGGTTTTAGAGACTAAGCTTTTACTAAATATTTTAATACTTATTACTTACTTAGCTATTAGGAAACTATTCTTTAAAATAGCTACTAGCTAAGTAAAAGGGAACTATTAAAAGACTTTAATTACTAGATATTTAACTAAGTAAGTTATATATAATCTAGATATTTTCTATATTAATAGTAGTAGAGTAATCTTATAGGTATATATAAACTTAATAAAGAATAGTCTTTTAAACTTAAAGAGTATATCTAAAAGGTTTTTATAATTAAGTTCTCCTAATATTCTATCTTAATCTTTCTTATATATTTCTAACTAATAAATAATAGATCTCTAACTAATAACTTAACTAGCTTTAATAAATACTCTCTTTAAATTAATCTTAGTACTTAATTTATTCTTAAATATATTATTAACTTAGTTTATTATTAATATCTTAAATTTATTTATAATACTTAAAATATCTAGTTAGATACTTATTATTAAGTAGTATAATATATTATATAGGATTTAGATATTAAGTAGGTTTCTAATTAAAGATCTTAATAATTAAAGTTAAATATACTTTATTAAAAGGTACTTACTATAGATAGTTTCTAACTAACTTAATATTATTACTAGTATTATCTACTAAGGGTACTATATTAGTAGTAGGTTTATTAGCTTTTAGTTAGTATATATCCTTTTCTTCCTCTATATTAAGTATATCTTTATTATTATTAACTTTAGTAATATTTTCTTATATTTATTAAGCTATATATTTTATTATAGTAGCTTTATTCTAAGTAGTCTTTAAAGGTACTTATAAGTACTTCTAGGTAGTTTATTAGAACTTAACTATTTTAGTTATTAGCTTTTAAATATATAACTACTTAGATAGTATACTATTATTATTAATAAACTATATAATTTAACTTCTAGAATAGGTTTTATATAGTAAGTATTAGATAGTTTAGGTTTAATAAGTTAATTAAAATATATTATCTATAAAGTTATATAAGCTAATAATACTTTATACTAAGGTAAATAAGTTATATACTTTTTTATAGGATAAGCTTAAATTAATTATATAGTATAGTATTATAATATTCTATTTAGGTAATTAGTATATTAATAATAATATTGTTATTAATATAGTTATTCTAGTAGGAATTGTGAGTTCCCTGACTACCTAGTAAAATTTAGGTAGTATGTATGGTAATGGCTAATTTATCTAGGGGGGGGTATACTCTCGTTTTTCCCAGACAGTGGATGTGTCTGTATCTGAAGATAGACTGGGGCGACTGCTGAGGTACGTCATCTCCTAGGAGATGATCAGAAGGGGCCACATGATGTGAGGGTTTACCCTGCTTCGGAACCCTGCAAGTCGCTACATTAAATCGTCTTGTACACAGCACCTGTCCGAGCAGCCGGCGAGAGCAATTGAACTACCACTGCTACTGTGATGCGTGCACGACACGGCGGAAATGAGAGCGTGTGCTCGGGAGTTGGGGAGGCACTTACCCTGATGAGGTGTCTCCACCGGGGTGACAGGGGAGGGGGGGCCCTCGCAGTACAAGTGCCGGCTAACAGACCCGGAAAGATGGGGTCGATGGAGTGAACTTGACTCGGAAAGTCGATCGCCACATTGGGGGACGTCACCTCTGCGGGTTTGTGTATAAGATGGAGGGTCCAGCGCCCGTGGGTTTGCCCGGGGAGGCGGCCTGCTCATGTCGTCAAGCGCCTGTCAGGCTGTGAAGCACCAAACCCCATCCAAGATGCGGCGGTCGGTTCTACATCATGCAGCCAGCGCGTGTGCCCTCTTGTGGCAAGGCCTCGAGGCGGCAGAGGCGGCAGAGACGGCGCAGACGGCGCAGACGTGCTCGATCGAGGCCTTGCAGGCTGCATTGCCTTCAGACGCCACCGTTCTGGTGGCCCAGCAAGTTCCCCAGGGTGGCTCTTTCGGAGAGGGTCCCGCAGACATCCCATATCCCACCAACCCTACCAACCTGCCCGAGACCTGCGCCGTCATTGTCAATGTGACAACCTCCGGGTCGTCGAGCTTCCGCTTCGCCATGTTCTTGCCCACCGAGTGGAACCGCCGCTTCCTGCAGGTTGGCAACGGCGGCTTTGCTGGCGGCATCAACTTCCTCGACGTAAGCAGCTCACGACATAACTTCTCTCCTACCCGTAACCCCATGCCTGAAGGGCTTTGTCAGGCCTCGGCCAGGAGACAGACAGGCTGCGGCCCGGACTGTGTTGCAACCTCCCCCTCATATGTATGAAACCACTGTCTCGTGTGCCTTTGTGGCTAACTTCGTCACAGATGGGTTCAGGTGTCAGGTACGGCCATGCAGTCGCCTCCACGGACACTGGGCACAACTCGAGCACTTCAGACCTGACCTGGGCACTGCAGCAGCCCGAGAAGCGGCTTGACTTTGGCTACCGGGCCATTCACGGTTCCGTGGTGCTGGGAAAAGCCCTGACGGAGGCATTCTACGGTCAGCCGATCCAGTTTTCATACTACTCCGGTGCCTCCACCGGAGGCAGGCAGGGGCTACGAGAGGCGCAGTACGATCCCGAATCCTTCGACGGGCTGCTCATTGGAGCCCCTGCGTGGTGGACCAGTCACCTTCAGCCGTGGACAACCAAACTCGGATCTTACAACCTTCCCACCGACGCGGCCGGGCACATACCGCCCCCACTCTTCAAGACCATCGGCTCTGAGGCCATCCGGCAGTGTGACTCCCTGGACGGGGTGGAGGACGGTATCATCAGCTCGCCAGAGCTATGCGAGTTCGACACGGACGCCTTGTTGTGCGCGTCCACCCCCGCCAACGCCTCGGCGTGCCTGACGGAGGCTCAGCTGGCCACCCTGAACAACATCTACTCCGACTACTATGCAGGGGGCCGGTTCGCATTCCCGGGCTTGGAGGTCGGCTCCGAGGCGCAGTGGAATGTCTTGCTCGGTGGCTCATCACCAAACCCGCTGGGGGACGGTTATATGCAGAACTTTCTGTTGGACGACCCGAGCTGGACATGGAGGCAATACAACGACACGATCATCTGGCAGGCGGACGCTGAAGACCCGGGTAACTGCACAGCGGACCACTACGAGGCCATGAGGGCGGTGATGGAGAATGGCAGCAAGATTATCATGTTTCATGGCATGTCGGACGCGCTAATTTCGAAGAGATCTTCCAACGTGTTTTACTCTCGGGTGGCGGAGGCTTTGGGGGGCTACGACAAGCTGCAGGATTGGTTCGTTTATTTTGAAGTGCCGGGAATGCAACACGTAACAGGGACTGCAAACAACGCGCCCTACTTCTTCGCCGGTCCCAATTCTCAGGGAAGCATAGGGACCGATGTCTTCTCGACGCCTGGGTTTCCAGACCCGGAGCATGACGCACTCATGGCCCTGATGAGATGGGTTGAGAAAGGGGTGAAAGTAGAGCAGATCATTGCAACCACATGGCACAACTCTACGGACCCGGCCTCGGGCGTTTTGAGGCAGAGGCCGTTGTGCCCGTTCCCCAAAAAGGCTGCCTATGACGGCAAGGGGGACGTGGACGACGCAGGGAGCTGGAGCTGCTCTGTTTGAGGGCGAGCGCTGCTTGTGGGGACGAGTATGTGACATATATATCACAACGACATAGGCACATTTGAACATCTCAAGAACACCCCTGTGGAAACCCTGTGGCTTGCCTAACTCTGGTCCTTTATACTTTCAGAGCTCATTACAGATGACCTCTGACCAGACGCCATCTGAAGAATGCTATTCCATCAGAAGAAACCCCGAAGAGAATTGATCTATAAGAGGCTGTGCCACAGGGGGTTGGCTTATAAGAGGTTATATTATTTTCCTTGGGGCGGGCCGAACAAGGTATCGTGCGGAAGACACCCGAGCCGAGTACGTTCTAATAAATACACTTGTTGGGTATGACCATACCTGAGTAGATGGTGTGTGATACACGACTTAATAATGATGTTGTCTTTGTGCCCCTGGTTGCTGATCGGTTTGTTCTCTTTTCCTCCCGTCCCGCGGTGCATTTCATTTTCGAGTGTGTTTTGCATCTCATGTGTTGGCCAGTCTGCGAGTTGGGTAACAAAGAGAAACGGGGTGGGCCGGCGGCGGCGGCAGAGAGAGCTTTACCTTGAAACCCGTAAGCTTCAGCTTTGCCATGTTGACCCTTTCGGACCTTGCTGAGAGCCCTCGGAGTCGTGTGGCACAGTCAGGTTGGTAGCGGCCCTAGGTCGCTGGTCAGGTCAGCTCTTATAAATAGAGATTTCCCTTTCCAAGACCTGAGACCATCAGCTTACAGTCGTCCCGCGGCGCGACCGTTGGCTTCCTTCAAACCTGGGCGTGTGTGTTTTGGTCTGGGTATGCATCAGCACCAGTCATATTACTTGTAGTCAATGCAGACGTATTTAAATCAAAGCCGTCCCACTCTCCCCCGGTGCATTCAATTCTTCTCCCTGGGACAAAGTCGCGACTTTTCAAATCCATTTTCGATCTAAAAGTAACTTTTCAGCAGTCATTTTGCGCCCTAAAAGTCAGTAAGAATGTCGTCACCCACTTGGCAAGCAAGCCTGATGGGCTGTTGCAGCCCCTTCGGGCTATGTTGCGAGGGCTTTTGGTGTCCGTGTATTGTCCTAGGCCGAACAACTCACCGTCTCAAGCATGACGGTGACATGCAAAAGTACAACTGCTGTAATGCCGACTGCGGTATTCTCTGCGCCCTGCACGCCTTCGGCGGCTGGGGCTGGGTGTATGTCCTCCATAATCCACTGTGAGGCCGATGAAAGCTCACACGCTCGTATAGGTTGCAATGCATACGACGGGGGGAGATCCGTGAAAAGTTCCACATGGACAAAAACTGCTGTGGCGACTACATGGTCTCGCTGTGCTGTCATTGTTGTGCCATAGTCCGTGAGTATGATCTGCTCTTTTGGTGATTGTAGAGGGTGGCTAACGCCCAGTAGAACAGGAGAAAGAGGTGAAAGCTCGGACTGCACGCGTGGTGAGTAATAAACACCATTTAAGACGCACATGACCTGAACTGACCGACAACGCCGGCAGGACACAGCAGGGTATCAACAACAGGGGCCCATGAGCGCCCCTCATCTGTGAAGAGTACTGTACCGGGAGCACTCGTTGAGGGGCCAACGGGCAACCCAACTAGAAAGTACAGTTGGTAAACTATTACTTTAGGAGTAAGCGTTAGTTACTAGCGGACGTACTTTCGAGTTGACCATTGTACTTTTCAGTGGGTCACTTGTTGCTCTGGAATGCACCCTGCCGGCATAGTAACATAAAGCCATCCAACGGCATGACCTCGAACAGGAAGTCCCGCCAAAGCCCGGGTTAGTTACTAGAGACTTCAATAGCTGGAGGCAGTATTCCGGAGTAGACCATATGTCAAGGGGGCATGGGCCGTAGCTAATCAAATGTTACCTCGGATTAGTCTGGACTGGGTGTGACGACGGCAACGTGGCCGCCTAATTACAGCTCTAGAGTTCATAGGGAGATAAGAAGGCGCTTCTTAATTTTGATGTTTAGTATTAATGCGAACACTGCGTAACTACAGAAGCCCAGCAGTGCCAACGTGACAAGAGCTCCCGCCGGTCGCAAAGCATCCCTCGCCAGCGGCACTCCTACCCGAAACACAGCTTCTTCTGCTTGGGATCTTGACCCGAGCCTTGCCGGCCCCTTTTCTTTTCTGAGCCTGTTCTTGGCCACTTTGACTCCGGTGTCAGACTCCGGCTCGAACGTGCCTCTTGCTCCTGTTGAACAGCGTCTCGAATCGTCTGCCTCGAGAGGCACGAGTCGATGTGTGAATTGAATTGTCTTTCATCAGCGGGCTGTGGTCGACTGCAAATTGGACATGCCCACCACTCGCCCAGTGCTGGAGTGACGTCGTTGGCTGGGCTCGGGTCGGGCAGGCTTTCCTTCTCATGCCTTCGATAAGGACACCGCCTGTCGCCCTCCGCGGTACCCGCACTGTCATCGTCCCGTGCAGGTAACTTATCCGGCATTACGCCCCTTACATAGTCATCATCGACCTGAGTGGTGGTTCGCAAGACCTTGCCAGGCTCGTTACTTGTCCCTCCGCTCCCAGGCCTGAGCCCAAAGAATGCCGTCGTGTCTGGTTTCTTGGTGCTAACCAGATGCGTACAGCGCAGGCCCATGAGCCTGATTTTTATGCCTGGCATATCCTGCTCCAGCTTAGCAAGTATAGGTACAGCAAAATTAAACAGGTCTTCGGAGAGGTTGATGGCTCTCGGGAGCACAGTCTGCCTAGTGAAAACCTCATATGTGTGAAGCTTGATCTTCAAAACCAAGGTCCTTCCCTTACATCTCGCCCTTCGCATACTGTACCATACCGAGTCAGCGAGCTGTTTAACTGGGTTGAATACTAGTGAGAGGGGCAGAGAGATAAATGAGACACCACTTTCATCCAGCCCGTATTAAAACCTCGGTCATCGGGGAAAGTTGCGTTGATGTGCCCGAAACGGACAAGACTTTGTGGAAGTTGCTTACTCCTTTTCAAGCTCCTGTGCGGTCCAAAGAAGCTTTTCCCTCAGCTGCTTCGGATCAGACATGTCGTGAAATGTGCTTTCTGTCCCGACTGATTTCCGCTCGTACTCCTCTGCAGGTTGGATGTCTGTGCGGCCGAGCCCCAAGTGGCAGTTTATGAGGAACTCGAAAGCCTTTTCTCCAAAAAGCGGGTTAAGTAATTGTCTCTGACCATATATATCGCCGCATGTCTGTATTCCGATAGCCTTGAGTTCTCGTTCCCAGACTCTGCCAATCCCGTTGACCTTCTACAGTATTATGAGTTAGCCATCAAAGAACCTAAGAAGTAGCTTTAGGGGAATATGGAAAGAAGCAGGCTATAAGGTGGTCGAAGCCTGTATCAAAACCTGCACCCCGTACAGTCTTTGTTCCAGAGATTAGAGATCCACACCCGTAAAAACGGAGGGTGCACCCGCATCAGGCGCCGTAGAGATTAAAAGATTTAGGGCAGTGCTGAGTCAGTGATCCTATAGAAAGTTGTCCTGTGGGATGTTATCCCATGGGAGGTTATCATGTAGGAGGTTATCATGTAGGAGGTTATTATGTAGGAGGTTATTATGTAGGAGGTTATTATGTAGGAGGTTATCATGTAGGAGGTTATCATGTAGGAGGTTATTATGTAGGGGGCTGGCCCGTAGGAGATTGTCCTATAGTGCTTGTGGTGCTGTGAATATGGAGCTATACTTGTATGGGTGTACCCTCCGTTTTTGCGGGTGTGAATCTCTGATCTCTCGTTCTATAGGCTGGAGTTGGGGTAGGTTTCTCCTGGCAGGGTACAGATTGTATCCAAAGGCTGCTTACGCGACAGGGTAAGTCGCGCATAAATGCCATGATGGCGACACGATCGTTAGGTAGGACGAACTGCCCATTAGGTTTGTTGACGTTGGAGCAGATCTTGGCAAGCTTCGCGTTGGCAGCAATCCCCGCAGAAACTGTTATGCTCGTCCTCAAGTGCACCTGCTGCCGCAGCTGGTCCACGGCATTCTCGGGGGATATGTCGTGGTCCCGGCAGTATTGCGTAATATTCAGATATGCCTCATCGATACTCGCGCTCTCGAAACGCGGGTCGTATTCGGCTATGACCTCGCGCACCTCGTCCGCCTTGGCGGTGTACTTGCCGAAGTTGAGTGGGAGGCAGATGAGATCAGGGCATAACCTCTTCGCTACGAAACCGGCCATCCCGGAGCGACACCCGAATTGCCTTGCCACGTAGTTACAGGTTGTGAGAACACCACCGCCGACGGCAAATGGCAGGTCTTTCAGCTCGGGCCGATCGAGCTGTTCGACAGCGGCGTAGAACGCGTCGCAATCAATATGCACCACATTTTGGGTAAGGTCGCGGGAAACCTCCAATTCAGCGATGAGGGTGTCGGCCTTGCGAAGCTCTCTGGACAGGTCGAGCTTCTCGAGCTGGCGCTTCTTGTCGAGGATTCGGTCGATCTTCACGGTGAGAATCTTGTCTCTTTCTTCTTCGCGGTTGAAATACTTGGAGCCCTTTGAGGCGTTATAGATGATATCGGAGACCTGGTTGTCACGTCAGTCACAGCCGCAGGTTCCAGGCAGTAGAGAGCGTCAAGACACGCGTGCTCCCACCTTTCTCTGGTCAACAGAGTCCTGGCCAGCCTTTGTCAAAGATGGACCAAGCAGGGAATATTTCAAGGTGGCATGCTGGGAGGCCTGGGCCGGACTCTCCTGGGCGTCGTCGGCGGCGTCACCGGGCTGGGGCGAGGTCACCACATCCGCCTTGCTAGGTGAAGGGCGATGATGGTCGTCCATGTGGGGCAGTAGCTTCGTGTCCGAAGGCGAGCGCCGGCATGTTCGCTTTCATGGCTTAGATGGGCGAATCTGTGGCAAATGCCCGGCAGTACGTGGACGCGTCGCTGGGGCACAACTGACACTCGGTTGGCGCGAGGTTCTTCGCGCACTCACGAGACCAGTCCGGCTGAGTCAGCGGCAAGCTCGCAGCAAATGCCCAAGCTTCCGAGAGACTGCCGACCTTCTCCTAAGCACAACAGTCACAGTCTCCTATAGGACAACCTCCTATTGGACAACCTCCTATAGGACAACCTCCTACAGGACAACCTCCTATTGGACAACCTCCTATAGGACAACCTCCTATAGGACAACCTCCTATAGGACAACCTCCTATAGGATAACCTCCTATAGGATAACCTCCTATAAGATAACCTCTTATTAGATACTATAAAATAACCTTTTATAAGATAACCTCCTATAGGATAACCTCCTTATAATATATAAGTTAGGGTATAATTATATTATATTTATATATATATTATAGAAGGAGAGTAGACTTATTAGAAGGTTTACCTAGGCTTATTAGGGTAAGCTTAAAGAAGGTAGTTTATATATTTACTAGTTAGTAATTAGCTAGTAGCTAGTAGTTAGGGGCAGTAGCCTAGGGGTGGCTAGGGGTCCCTACAGGGGTCCCTATAGGGCCCCTTATCGATAAGGAAGCCACCTACCTACACCTTCTACCTAAAGGCTAAAGGCCCTTCCTTCCTTCCTTCTTTTCTTCCTTAGGTAGACCTACTTATAAAATCTATATAATTTAGTATATCTATATCTTCTTTTACTATATCTTCTTTTACTATGTCTTCTTTTACTATATCTTCTTTTATTATTAATTCTAGCTTAATAGAGGAACTAAAATAATATATAAAATCTATATAATTTAGTATAAACTTTAAGCCCTTATACTATAAAGCTTAAGTAATATCTTATTAGCTACTAAACTTTAGAACTACCTATTTATATATAGGTTTAACTATACTTTATAAATATTTATTATAAGTATTAAGGTTATAAAAAGAGTATAATATCTTTATTACTTTTATTATAATATAATTAACTATAATATAATTAACTAAAATTTTTAATATATATTTAAAATAGTTAAATAAAATTATATAAAAAAATAACTATAAGTCTTTTAACTTTATATATAAGAGGGATAAATATAATAATAAATATAAATATAAATACTAATATTAATATTAATATAAATCTTATATATATATATATATATAGTTATAACTCTAGACCTAGTAAAAAAAATTACACCTAGGAAAAGCTAATCCGAAGGAGTGACATTCCTAGCAGCACATAAGTGCCTCACTGCTCAGTCACGCACGGTCTTCGCCGCGAAGATTACTCAAGCAAAGAAAAGACCAGATGGGGGTGATCTTTTTAGCCGCCAGCGCCAGGCCTTGTTATTGCAACATTCATTTCCGCCAGCATGGTTGAGAGGAATGGATTGATCAATGTCGCAGCCCACGGTTCACTTTCAAGTGCCCTCATACCCCCCTATTACCTTCATCTCCTGTGGGTGATCATTAGTTCGGTACGAGAAACTGGTCGATGTCAACCTTCTCAAAGAAGCTAACATGACCGAATCCCACCCAGTACTGAGCCAGCCTTTTCTCAGATATCAGGAGCAGCTGTGACCTAATGTAGTTGTCTGGCCACCATCAAATTAGTACCCAGATTTCACATTCACCACGTTGAGGACAGCGGACTTGCCATTTACGAATCCTGTCTGGGCAACGTGGCCCTTACTTTTGACCACTCTGGCGCCCCTGAAAGGTTCATCGTCTATCGTAGTCACAAATCCGTCTTCGCCGAGGTCTTCTGCCACAAATGTGCATTCGCCACGAGGCACATTAGGCTAGCACTTGTCAACAATCTGCTACGAACCCCAAAGTGACGTGGAGTGGGACATTGCAAAACATGTTGGGTGAGGAACCATAACAGGACAATAACATGGCGTACATCACCTGTGAGCTTGATGGCCTCGAGACGACCACGGTATCTTTGGGCGTCCGTCTTACGCCTTTCGAAGTCTGCGACGGATTCTTCCTCTGTCCTCGTCGCATCAAATGCGGCCTCGTCAAAAGGGGTGGGGTGATTCTGTGTGATGAGCAGGAATTCACAGCCGTGCGCACTGTAATCGCCAACCCATATCCCCTTCCAGGGCTGGCTTGTGTTCGGGGTATACAACTCGGGATCTATTGTTGAGTACGTGGTGATCTGGTCGCCAATATGTGCGCTCATAGAGGGGTGCGTCCCGGGGTTATAATAAGATGACCAGGCTCGAGATGCCTGTCCAAAGACTGCGCTGTTGGAAGGCCAGTCATTGTCCAGGGGTAAAGAGGGCCCAATCCAGCCCATGGACACCCCGCGCAGCCCCGCGGGTCGCATCTCTATCCACGAGCGTATTCTGAACACCCTCTCGTTGATTTCACTCCTGGTGGTGGGCCGATCCTCAGGGCCGATCATATCGCCCGCGGAAACCCTTGTGGCCGCTGGTACGGCCGGGGGCGGCCATGTGTTTCCGTAGGGGAAAGGAAGAAGCTGCCGTTCCTTGGCCAAAGAGCCCGGAAGGGAACGGGCCAGTATGAAGGTGTTGAACATGTTGTCGGTAAACCTATTGTCCAGGGGCATGGGTGTCTCTGCGGAAAACTTGTTCACGTGGTCGGCAGCTGATGGGAGGGCGGAGGGGCCACTGGCGGGGGTTGGCGGCGACCTCGCGGTGGTCGCGCGGACGGCATTTTCCAGGCTGTTGGCCCTCAGCTGCAGGACAGGCTTGTCGAGGTGCAGCTTCAGTTCTGGCTCAAAGTCATGAATGACCAGCTCGCCGTGCTCGCTCAGGCTCTGGTGGAGGCTGGTGCTGGTGGAAGACATGGGCCTGTTGGCCAATAGTTGGTAGCCCTCGATGACACCTCGGCGCTCATCATAGCGAACGATGACCAGTTTCCCGGTCAGGTCGCGGTCGCAGAACCAGATCTTGTACTTTGTCAGAAACCAGCGCGGGTCGTGTGCGATGTAGAGCTCCCGGAAAGATGCGCATGGGCTCGGGGTGGTGATCTTAACACCATGCAACTGGGCCTGGACAATTCTCTGCCACAAGTGGTCTGCAAGAGAGTGGACCCTGAGTAGGTGGTTTGTCAGGGAGACAGAAACGAGGTCGAAAGGCGACAGGTAGGACAGGACGTGGCTGATGAGCTCCGAGGGAAGGTCGGGCAGGGTAATCGAGCCCTGCCGTGCCATTGAGCCTGGGTGGATGGGCTGGCGCGCGTCAAGGACATGATACAGGACGAGGGCGACGGCGAGAACACCAACGCGTGCTGGTGCGACATCGGCGGCGGTTGATGATGCAACCACCTGGGCAGTCTGCTGAGTGCACACTGCACATACTTGAGAGGCCAGGTGCTTACATATGCCGAACCCTTGCAGGGTGAGTATGTGCTGTACTTAAGTGACCGTACCAGCCCTACCCATGCGGCTGACCACGCGCCGCTACTTACTTCTCGCCGTTCCGGTCGGAAGTCGAATCAGTCGCTTCCTCACCCCCACTAACTTCCTATTAGATCACGTCCTATGGGACAAGCTCGTATAAGACAACTTCATAATAGAAGGATCGTCTATAAGACACCCTCTTGTAGAATCAAGGAATAACACTCTATAGGGGGCCTTTAACAGAAAACAATTATGCAGAGAGCACTATTAGTTCGCAAGGAACTCTGCTATTGTATTATCATTTTTAAAGGTGTTGCGGTAAAAGAGCAATAATACCTAGGGTACTTGGGCACCTAAGTCACAATCAAGGGCCCGTAAAGTACCTACAAGATGCAACCGCCCCCAGGTCTGGATAACTACCTACCTACCTAGGTAGGTAGGTACCTAGCTAGCTTGATGTCATGATTGCCATGCTGCCTACCCCACGCTGCCCCTCGTCGCCCGGGCTGGGAGGTGCAGCGGGGTACCAACCAGCTCAAACCACTGCCTTCGATTCTCGATTTCCCTCTTCATACACTACGCTGTAGCTCCATCTTGCCCACCACACACTGCAAGGCTTTCTACGCAAATAGAAGGCTCCCACAACATTACCGCCTGTCACCCCGCAGGCAGGCAGACACCAGCATACCCACATAAACAGGGAGCGGGGGGAGAGAATAGGGAGTTCAACTCAGCATATACCTTCATCATGCCGCAACGTGGAACCCGCGAGGCTACCCATGCCGGCAGCTGGTACGAGAGCCGGCCAGATGTTTTGTCACGCCAGCTCGATGGCTACCTCGAACAGGTGCCCACGGCGATAGATGGCAAGCAGCTGCCCATCCCCAAGTCCAGGGTCATCATAGCTCCGTGAGTGCCTCCCTTGCGCCCCCGCCTCCGTGACCCCCCCCCCCCCCAGCCTCGGCATCCCACGGCGATTCCCCTTCACCCCGCCACAAGCTAATTGTAACGTCTGCCCAGACATGCGGGCTACTCTTACTCTGGCCCTTGTGCTGCCTGGGCGTACAAATCACTCGACCTGTCCGCTGCCAGGCGTATCTTCGTCCTAGGGCCTTCCCACACATATTACCTGAAGGGTTGTGCACTGAGTACATTCGCAAGCTACGACACCCCCTTCGGCAAGCTGGAGGTGGACGCCCAGACGGTCGAGGCGTTGCGCGAGACGGGCAAATTCAGCGACATACCTGCGTCGAGCGACGAAGATGAGCACAGCCTGGAGATGCACTTGCCGTACATATGGAAGAGGCTAGAGCAGACGCATGGCGGACGCGGTGCGGAGGTTTACCCACCCATCGTGCCAATCCTGGTCGGCGACAACAGCGGTGCCAAGGAGAAGGAATTCGGCCACTTGCTGGCCAAGTATCTCGAGGACCCGGGAAACGCCTTCGTGGTGTCTTCAGATTTCTGCCACTGGGGATCGCGCTTCTCGTACACGGCCTACGTCCCGTCCGCCGACAAGCTGGATCAATTGAGAGTGCTCTCAAGGAGATCAGCGGAGACGGAGACGCCCATCCACGAAGGAATCAAGGTGTTGGACGAGCTGGCCATGGAAGCAGTCGCTTCGGGGGAGCATGACAAACTTGTCGAAAACTTGAAGATTACCAAGAACACAGTATGCGGGCGTCATCCTATCGGGGTGACGATGGCGGCTATGGAAGCTGTTGGGGCCGGGCCTTTCCGGTTCCTGCGATATGAGAGGAGCAGTCTGGTAGAGAGGCTCGACGATTCGAGTGTCAGCTATGCGTCATTCTACGCCACCGCATGAGAAGAGCCGGGTAGCAGACCGTGCCAATCCAGTAGGTATCTTGGTGGTCTTCTTGTGTGTTTTCCCAAGGCAAGACTGGCGCGCTGGGAGCAGCGTGTCCTGGGTTCATGTCTTCTCAAGGGAAATCAGTTAATCAACCGCTCTCGATTGGAGCGGGGGCTTGACTGTCCTCTCTCAACCGTCCTTCACACCACGTGGAAGCAAGCGACAATTTATGGGCCCTCTTTTCTTGACGCCTTGTAGCTAAGTGACCAGTTCTCTCAGCAACAGCAGTGCGAGGATCTCTGAGCACGGTACTTCAAGAATGGGAGTGGGCATTTGCAGAGCATACTGCTTGGTACACACTGGTGACCGTAGACAGGTGTTCTTTGCTCACCTCGGGGTGCGTGGTCTTACTCAAGCTGTTCACGACAAATAAGTAATACGCCTTGCTGTTACTGTTACCACCTATGCTCCCGGCGGCACCCAATTCATGCGGTATGTTTGTGTAACATGGTCAATTGCAGGCGTACATGGCTTGATCGATGTGGCATGTAACAATCCACTATCCATCGACTCTGCTCCGAGTATCAATCGTGGGGCTTGCGGCCGTCTCTGCCACAGAGGATATCCTACGTGGTATTTTCTAGTAGGCAATTATTCTAAATAGGCTATCCCGGAGGAGAGGCTTCCAGAGGTTGTTCCCTGGGACGTTGTCCTACAAGTGGTTGTTCCTCAAAGGGACAAGGGCATTGTCCCATAGAAGTCCATTGTCCTTTAGGAGGGTGTGAGGTTGCTTCACAGGAAATTATCCCATACGAAATTGGGCCATGCATACGGTCTGTACAAACACGGACCCTCAAGAGGCAACATCTTGAATCTGAGCCATGAATGCTGTCGGAATGTCGATTCCTGGCCAGGGCATAATCATCTCCCAAACGTGTATCAAAGCAAGTGCCTTTCGTGACTACCTGGATGTAAGGACAATAATTAGGGCCTTCGCCGGCGCAAATCGTACTTGTCGTATGTAATGGCGTCAGGGGAGTCGATTGAGAATTAGGAATCAGGTGACCGTGATCCAGTAGCTGGGATCGTCACAGGCCCAAGGTCTAATAAGCGGGCCGCCAGGTTGCTCTGAGTCTATTACAGTGCATGCCAGCACGCACTTTTGAATGGCATTCTGAAAACCCCAGGGTGCAAAGGTTGGGCCCCCAGGATGGTCGATACGCCCTCCAGGCTTTGGTAGGCCAGGACAGGCGAGCAGAGGATGATTGGAAGCACGAGGGTAGGGGCAGAGGAGGGTTCAAACTTTGCAGTAAGACTGATTGGGTGAGCAAAAGAAGTCACGGGTACTTCTGGCGGTGACTAGCGGTCGATACGCTGAAGCGTGCGGCGGACAGAATCGAGACAGTGCATTAGTGCATAGTGGCAGAGTGCGGTACCCGAGCAGCTACCGAGCTGGGTGGGCAGACGGGCCATGGTGTTGCGCGGAGTGATTCGACAATGTCTCAGGGCGACTTGCAACAATGACGGGGACCGGGACCGAGACCAGGGGACGAGGCTGGGGCCAGGGCGAACCCGGAGGCGGAGGCGGTGCGGCGCGGCGTGTTGGGCCGTCTGCTTGACACAGGGACGGAGACGCAGGCCTATGCCGTGTGCAGCCA
This sequence comes from Diaporthe vexans, assembly GCA_021188095.1. Lineage (NCBI taxonomy): Eukaryota > Fungi > Ascomycota > Sordariomycetes > Diaporthales > Diaporthaceae > Diaporthe > Diaporthe vexans. The sequence goes on from JAJLLZ010000010.1 coordinate 1,979,827, forward strand.
GCCGATTGTGGCTTGGTGCCGCATGGGCAGGCAGCGGGCACTTATTTTGGGTGGTTGCTTCATCCCAAGTCGAAAACAGCCGGGTGCAGTGGCCTTGCGCGGTGATGCCTTAACGCGGCCAGTGGCGACCAAAGGCTGGCAGAGGCTGGCAGAGCCATGTTTGCGGGGGGACCTTTTCCTAGGTAGACTGCGTTGTTCTCGAGGCTGCCGGCACGCATGGCGCGACGGTGATGGCCAGTACCAGTCAATCCATTCCGCACGTCTCGTGTGGACGACCAAGTAGATGACTGCTTGCTCTCCCCGTAAGATGTTGCAGACAGACAGTCAGTCAGTCAGACGGCCAGAAGAACGTGACAGAGAAAGCGGGTGGGCCAACAGGGTAGCATCTGGTTGCAGCGGGAGTGGATGTGGCCTGGTGTGGTTCATCTTTCGGCCAAACAAGTCTGGCGCCGATCGACATGATGAAACTGGCGCCGTGGTCAACCCTGGTCCCTGTGCCTACCTGTGCCTCATGGTCTCACCTCGTCCTCGCAACACCTCGCAACACCTCGCTGCTTTTTGTCCCCGGCAGCACCCACCCAGCATTGACCATTGCCCGGGCGAGTCTTGTCGAGCGCCGCATCACCACCTACCCAGGCTACTGGACCGCATGATGGCTTGGCCGCTGCAACGCCACTAGCAGCGAGGCATCGCAGATCGCACCAAGTCAGACGGGCAGCGCGAGCGAACGGGGACCGCAAAGGGGCCATATCCAAGTGGTTGTCTCTTCAGCTCGTATTGGTTGGTGGGTTGCCATGGATGATGACTGGAGGTGGTAGTAATAAACTGATGGAGATTGCAATGGGACTCGGTATTTGGGATTTGTGCCTGTGCCTAAGATACCTTGCGCAGGTAATTAATCACCTGTTGGGCTGGCGGACGGGTAACAGTGCACAAAACACTGCATTGGGGACCTGGCACTCTGGCACCTACCTACATAGGGCTAGGTGGGTAGCTGCTCATTAGGTGGAATCAGGGTGCGAGTCTGTGTCTGTTCCAAGCCTGTCGCAGCCAATCTCGCAGCCCCCCGACCCTGGCAGCCAGTCCCAGACTCGCCCAACGGGGGCCCAGACTGCCACACTGCAAGACCGACCCAGGCCCGCTCCCAGGCGCCACACCCCTGCGGCCCTCCTGCCCTGCCCGTCTCCTGTCTCTTCTCTTCAGCTTGCCTCTGCCGTCGCCCCAGCTCGCACCCGACCCACCTGCATTCGACCTAGCAAACCATCAACTTTCCTTTTTCCCTGCGCTCCCCTTTTTCCCTTTCAGCCGTCGTTTTACCTTCCGTTTCCTGTCCATTACACTTACATTGCCTTACTTCGCACTGCCTTGCTTCGCTTTGCACGACGCATCAAGGCACAAAGACAATCAACCCCGTCTCTCGGTATCGACCCTGACCACCTCGACCCTCCCGCGCATCACACCCAACTGGACTGCATCCGCCTCTCCTTCTCCTTCTCGTCCCGGGCACCGACGACCTTGCCACCGCTTGTCGCCGATTGTCAGCTCATTGTGCTCATCGAGGGCTCACTCCGGCCCCTAATCAATTAAACCCGATCCATCCAACATGAGTGTATGTTCAGACTCGCCCCTCGTCCTCACTCTCCCATTCACTTGCCCAACCGTCCTTCTCTCCCACTCTCACATTCATCATATTTGACGGCCTGCGCGGCTTCGAAACTTCTTGTTAGGCCCGGCTTGCTAATCTTGTGTCTCACAGTACGGGTGAGCCATCTAACCCCCCCCCCCCGGGGTCCCCGGGGCCCCAGTCGAGGGCCCTGAACTGCCGGCAGCTTGACAGACCAACGCTGCGTGCTACTACTGAGCTTTACCAAGATCAATGCTGACCGCAGTCCAGATACGGTGGCAGGGCGAACCCATACGCCCAACAAGACTCTCCCGCCGGCCAGTATAACTCGCCACCTCAGGCTAGCTTTGGTCAGCCTCCACGCCCTGGCGGCGGAGGCTACAATCAGTACGACAACGGTGCTTACGATGGGGGATATGGTGAGTCTTGCTTGGTCCAGTGTCAAGAGGAGATGGCTGGGTGCACGATCGTCTGACAGCCACCAGGGAATAACGTCGAAATGGCCCCCCTCTCGCAAAACGGGGCGAGCTTTGCCGCCAGCGACCCCAATGCCATACTGAACGAGTGTCGTGAAATCGGGCAGGGCATCGACGCGATCGATGCCAACCTCAACCAGTTGCGAATGCTTCAAGATCGATCGCTCAACGAGACCGACTCGAGCAGCTCAGGGACCAATCGCGAGCTTGACAACCTTTCTGCCGACACCATGTCCATGTACCGGGAGCTCACCGATCGCGTGCGCAAGATGAAGTCTTTGCCGGACGCCAAGACCCCCAAGAACGCCCCCCAGGTCGGTCGTATCGATCGTCGTCTCAAGAACGCCATCCAGCAGTACCAGGAGGTTGAGGCTACTTTCCGGAAGAAGATGAAGTCCCAAATGGAGCGGCAATACCGCATCGTCAAACCAGACGCCGACCCCAAGGACGTCCAAGCCGCCGTGGAGGACATGGCTGCTGGGAACCAGCAGGTGTTTCAGCAGGCCATGCTGAACAGCGACCGCCAGGTTCAGGCCAGGGCCGTCCTGAATGCGGTGCAGGATCGCCACAGGGCACTTCAGAAGATTGAGCAAGACATGATCGAGCTGGCCCAGCTTTTCCAGGACATGGACACCCTGATCGTGCAACAAGAAGCGGCCGTTGTGCAGATCGAACAAAAGGGTGAAGAGGTTGTCGAGAACCTTGACAAGGGTAACCAGGAGATCGAAGTTGCCGTCGACACGGCAAGGAAGACACGCAGGAAGAAGTGGTACTGTGTCGGTATCAGCGGTAAGCACGAGTCCCCGGCTCTCAAAAGCCCCTCAACCCTTGTGCTTTAAAGGACCCCAGTTCTGACAGCTTCCAAGTCCTAATTGTTGTTGTGATCGTGATCATCGTTGTGGTCTACATGGCCGTCACGGGCAAGTTCAACAGCAGCAATAACAACAACAACAACAACGCCAATGCCAAGCGCAGCGCAGTCGAGTTCGAAGGCGAGAGACCTGTCACCACCATCTACGCACAGTCCAAGATTGTCAATGTCGGGCAAGATTATGATGCGACCGCGGCCCCCCTGGAGAAATTCTCTGGTGTGACAAGTGCTAAGAGCCTTGCTGGCCGGATAGCGCTGCCAGCCGATCGGAGGGTCAGCCGGGCTGATCGCCGGTCGGGCATGACGCTCCCGGTACCAATGATGGACAGCATTGACTACAAGCGTGCCGCTTATGACGAGGTCGACTAAGCTGAACTAGTGACGCTGAATGGGGGCTTGTGACCAAAAAGACATACAAACATGCGCCCTCACTTGTCTACGCGGTCATTTGCAAAGGATAGGCGAGCACGTGGGCCTCGAGAGGCTACGTAGGGGAGTGGCAGTGGTCGCAGAAGTTAAATCGGGCTCCTATTGCGGGGATGGGAATGCATGTGAATGCGACCGCATGGTATGCGCAAGATCCATTTCATCATGAAAAGCAACGTGGGCTCGACATTATACAGCTTGGGGCTAGCCGAAGAAACTAGGAATCGCATTCTTGTTGGCACTCGATACAGAGTTATTACATACCAAAGTCGGTCGCTTGAGTTACTATTGGGACAAGCAGCACTTTTTAGATGACACACCCTAAGGGGTGGCGAAGGGGTACGCTCTGGGGTCTGGACTTCACCTTTTCGCATTACATTACTGGCGTTTAATTGACTATTTTTCATTCACAACTGACTCTACTGGGCGGAATCGAGTAGCACGGATCATTGTGGCACGTGTCGTGAGATTCCAGATCAATTTGGTGATTGTGCTCTCTGCTCTTGATTAAATCCGGTGACACATCAAGCTTGCAGCCGCCGCGAGGCGATTATCCCGCAATACATTGCTCCCTATACCGGTATCAAGCCCGGAATGAACCAGGCAGGCTCACACACAAGCTCTAACAACCGTGTGTTTCCATCGCTGCTTTGCATACAAAGCTCGACGCCCAAGGCGACTGGTATAAACCGTAGAGACTGCCAAAAGCGCTCCCATAGTAGCAGGCAGAACGTGAGCAATGCGAGATGGCAGACCGGGGTGGGATGATTCCTACAAGACCCTGGCCGTTGACCCGATAGCTCTGTGGGACCGCGAGGGAAGCCTACAAGTTCAGTCACTGTGCGGCGGCGCCAGCGGGGAACTCGCCGTCGGCGAAGTGCGCTCCAGGGGCATTCCGCTGCCTGTCCAGACCGGCGTCCGCCACCTTCCGCAGGATGTTCATCCTCTTGTCAAACTCGTCGACGATGGCTCCGTAGTCCTCCCGAGTCCTGTCCTGGGCGGCCACTGAAGGCGAGGAGGCCGACATGCGGAGGTCTCGGTCCTCGAGAGAAGACCTCCTTGCACGTGCGCTGGGTGCTTGTGATGCGGTGGAAAAAGATGAAACAGCATTGTCGCTGACACCTTCGATGCGGAGAACCAGCCGCTGCCCTGCGCCGGTCTCGTCCTCCACGGCGATGACGTTGTTGCTGCTCTCTTCGGTCATGGCGCTGGTTTTTGCGGTCACGACGGCCCAGTTCGGGGACAAGGACGATGCCCAGGCCACGTCATAGCCCGTACTCGACGAGGTGTCTTGGGCGGGTTTTGGCACGAGGTCCAGTACTATGGCACGTTCCTTTGGGTACGCTGCTGGCGGCGATGCCCTAGTGGCAGATTCGTCGGGGGAGGCGTGGTGGCTGTGCCGCGCGAGGGCTTCTGTGAGGATTTCGGGGTCATCGTCGGAGAAGACATAGTGTACTTGGGGGTGGTGTGTCGCGTGGGTGGTGCTGTCGGTGACGAGGGTGAAGAGTGGTTGGAATGGAGGTTGAGGCAGGAGCGTTTCCTCGCGGACAGGCGGTAATTGTTGTTGTGCTTGTGCCCCGGCAGGACCGTGGCTTTCTGTCACAGGGCCGTGAGGAGCATGATGTTGTTCGAGAAATGGATCAGGGCCGGCCATGATGGGCCGAGGTCGAGGTCGAGGTCGAGGTCGACTCGATGCAGCACAACAACAGCTGCGATAGGGGGTGAGCAGTGTGGACAAGTGGGTCGTTGGTCAAGCTGAAGCAGCATGTGATTACTACATGTTGGACGCGTATTGACAGGAGAACAATCGCATCAACAGCGTCTTGACGCAAGGGGACGGGCCCAAGAACCGGCGCCTGCAGGCTGTGTCAGCAGGAAGTGGAAAAGTGTGTCGATGTTCAGTGAAACAAGCCGCCTCAGGCCTGGCTGCCGTAGCGGCCACAAGGTACAGTTACTTCTACCGGGTGCCGACTTCTTAGGTGCATACCTAGGCACCTAAGTAGGTACCTAAGGAAAGTATGCGGTTTGGGCGCAACGACGTCACAGTTCTAGCTTTTGGAGAGGAGGTGGGTTTGGTCTAGATTTGGGGTTTCTGGGAGCTCTCCACAGGGGGGCCGATAAGCTCTTCTGCTTGCAACGCTTGTTTAAAATAGACGCCTCTTTCGCGTCTTAGTCGCCTCTCAGGCTCGCAACCATAAACCTCAGTTGCCCTCCCTCCCTTTCAAGTCTGCCCCGAGATCATGGAACTCATCTCTTTCCTGCTGCACCATCGCTCACCAGGCGCGATCCTTGACTCGGGGCTGTCCACCTCGGTTCAGTCGTCCTGGAGCGCATATGGCCAGTAAACAAGCCTGTAGTGTCGCAATTTGTAACACGGCCAGCCACCAGGGCTGCCGGCCACGAGATGGCGGTGTGCTTGTCGAGGTATCTCCCAACAGGTCCACCCTTCATTCTGTCTATTGGCGGGCCGGTTGCTGGCGGACGGCTGGAGCCCATGGCGAGAATGGCGAAGGTAAGTCAAGGGAGTGGCCTGCCTAGGGCACTGGAGTTCGCCGACTCGCCATGGGTTCCTTCATCTCGAATCCTGAGGCCATGGGTCAGCATGGCCAGGGAAGGGCACCTGTATGGCAACGCCCTGGCTGAAGCGAGGGAGAGTGGGGACATACTCTGGCGGCACATGGGGCACTGTCCCCTGGCTGATTCCTGCCTGATCCACTGTGTAATGCAGTGCTTGTGGAAGTTGTGGCCACACTTGCCAGATACTGGTGAGAGTTTTAGCAGGCTTGGCCCGGAGGGAGGTGGAGGGAAGGGGAGGGGAAGGCTGGAGGCTGGCAGGCTGACAGAGTTCACAGTCATCCCCGGGAAATCTACACGACGGACAGGAACCGTCAAAATGGATCTGGCAGATTCCGCAGACATCGTCTTCTGGGATGTCCCAGCGCCAAGTCGCCACCGCTGACCACTTCTTGATCTTGACCTTCATGTTCTTGATGATGATGATCTTCTCGTGGACCGGGGCGGGGGTGGGCGGTAGGGCCCTGATTGGACGGCAGGGAGACTCAGGAAAAGCTTGGAAAAGAAGCAAGTGATAGGTATGGACGGCAGACTACAAATCAAAGCCTGGGCAGGTGTCGTCGTCGACGTTGGCAGCGGAGCAGTGCTGGTTGGTAGTTGAGCTGGTGATATCCACAATCACATGAAATGTAGCCTCCTGATTGTTGACAAGCAGGCGGTGGGGTGTATTCATTCACGCGCGGCAGTACACGCCACACGGTCTACGCGGCACGTCTGTAAGGTGTAACTTGCTGCGGGGTGGCCCAAGCTCCCCCCTCCCAGGTGAATTAAAGGTCTGTCTGCCCAGAGCCCAGAGCCCAGCCTAAGGCTGGTACCGGCAGCTTGGTGGCTTGGAGAAGGTGGTCGGTTTGGTGGTAGTACGGAGTAGGCGTAGGAGCTGTAGAGCCAGGGTGGGGGGGAGGAGGGGAGAGGGGGTAGGTACAATTACTACGTACAGGAGGAATCGAGCTTCAGCTTATAACCTCTTCCCCGCTCCTCACTTCCTTGTTCCCATGGTCCTCGTGTCCTCGTGATGGTGCGAAGGGCAGTCGTGTCTACTGAATCCTCTGCCCCGTCCAGGAGGCCTTTCGCACAAAAACAAACCCGGCACGCCGGCCACATGCACCAACTATCACGTAGGTGTTGGGGACGATCCGCATTGCTCCTCGGCGCATCGCAAATCCAAACGCAAAAAGCAGGCACCCGGCCATCTTGAAGTGGGAGGTGGCTGCCCGGTGGAGACAGCAGCGAGCGGGCAGGGCAGCTTCGCTACTCTTGTTCCCTCCCCCACGTCGTCCTTTTCCTCTGAGGCTTGCCAGCCAGCCACCCACAACCCCTACCCCCCCCCCCCCCCCCGCCGGAGTTCTGGTACGGCCGGCACCAGGGCACGGCGCGTCAAATCACGACATCAACCCGGCTCTCGCTCCGTACTCGTCGTCGCCTCCGCCCTCCGCCCTCCGCCTTCCGCCCTCAAGCCCGATTTCATCTTGACCGCGGCCTCGACTCGACTCCTACCACGAGACGCTTCCATCCTCCCCGTCGGGCCCTTGCACCTTTAGCGAACCCGAGATGGCCACCATCGCCGTCCTGCGGCCCTTCCCCGGAGCTGCCGCCCGGTCGCCCTTTCGACCCTCCGCGCCGGCCAGGATTGCCACAGTCCTTGCTTCGCGCCGCTCCCTATCCTCCTACCTCGTCACCCCCGCCGAGCTCAGCGAGGCTCTCAAGAGGAACCCGCCCTCCCCGATCAGCACCGACCCACGCATCATCCCCCTTTGCGCTGCCTGGTTCATGCCAAACGACCCCGACCGCCGCACCGGCATCCAGGCCTTCCGCCAGCAGCGCATCCCAAAGGCGCGCTTCTTCGACCTCGACAAGGTCATCGACAAGCACTCCGAGTACCCCCACATGCTGCCCGCACCCAAGACCTTCGCCGCGGCGATGAGCGAGCTGGGCATCCGCCGTGAGGACACGGTTGTCGTCTATGACACCAAGGAGCTGGGCACATTCAGCGCCCCGAGGGTGGGCTGGACCCTGAAGGTCTTTGGACACCCCAGGGTACACCTCCTCGACAACTTCCGCCTCTGGGTCGACGAGGGCCTCCCCACCGAGAGCGGTGAGCTCTATAACGTCGAGTGTCACCCGTACCCCATCCCCGAGCTCGACTCAGACAAGGTTGCCAGCTACGAGGATGTCAGGGAGGTGGCTCTGGACCACAACAAGGAGGGCGCAGAGGGCGTACAGATCCTCGACGCCAGGAGCAGCGGGCGCTGGACCGGGAGGGACCCCGAGCCGAGACCTGGACTCTCGTCCGGGCACATACCCGGCTCGATCAATATCCCCTTCAGCGAGGTCCTCGACCCCAAGACCAAGGCCTTCCTGCCCAGGGAGGAGCTGCAGCAACTGTTCAGGGCCAAGGGGGTTGACCCGGCCAAGCCCATCATCTCTAGTTGCGGCACTGGTGTCACCGCCGTCATCATCGAGACGGCCCTGGATCAGGCAGGCTACGGGACCCCCGAAACCCGCAAGGTCTACGACGGCAGCTGGACGTGAGTGTGATCCTGCCGCAGTGCCTTGGTCAAGCCATGCTAACGACCTCACCAGGGAATGGGCCCAACGAGTCCGCGCATCCGACTCATTAATACGTAAAGAATAGCCCTGTACATAGCCGGTCCGTACATTGTGATGGAGAGATGCAAACTGTTCGCCTGGGTATTGAGCGCCTGGTTTCCCCCTACTCATTTGTTCACCTTCGGGAATTAGTCCGCGGTCCGCACTAGGAATAAATCCATAATTCTACTTCTGGTTGTAACCTGCTAGAAAAAGTGGCCTGTGGCTGTTGGGCTGTTGAGTAAAACAATTGCCGGTGCAATGGATGCTCTCTCCGATTCATTCGGACTAGGTAAGCCTGCGTTAGTGTCAAGATCAGGGGGCTCCGCCGTGTCGTGGTCTTCTTCGTGCTTGGCCCTCTTCCCCCCACCTCTCTCCTCCCGCCGACCCTTGCTTGATGGCGTCACGAAGGACTCACAGGAAATCCCGCGGTGGTTGTCGGGAGTGCAAGCGTCGGCACATCAAGGTATGTCCACCCGTGCCCGTCCCCGTCCCCCAATGGCCGGGCTGGCCGCTGCGTGGGGGCCGTGCCGGTGCTGACCTGGCCCCTCCCTCAGTGTGACGAGGCGAGGCCGCTGTGCGCGGCATGTTCTGTGAAGAAGCTCTCTTGTGTCTACGCCTTGGGCCCGGCCTCGTTGCCCGGTCAGGCAGCCCAAGTCCAGTCCGGGCAACCGGGCGCATTCGGGCGTGACGATGCGTCTCCATCCTGCTCGCCCCTGCCGGTGAGCTCGGCCTCTTCGACCCCTTCGCAACACCTGCTGGGGGGAGGGGGGCTGCGGCGGGCGCGGCGGCGCACCGCGTCCCCGTCCCCGTCGCCGCCGCCGCCGCCGCCGCCGCCATCCTCAGTGCTCAGCGTGCCGCCGGCGGACATGGCGCAGCTGGAGCTCTTCCATCACGTCTGCAGCCAGCAGCTCCCGCTGCCCTTGCCCAGCAACGACGGCAAGATTCTCGAGGCTGTGCTGGAGGCTGCCTTCTCCTCGCCCTGCCTCATGAACGCACTCCTGGCCGTGTCGGCCCTGCACCTGTCACACGTCCGGCCCGCGCAGCGTGCCTACTACCACCACCAGGCGGTGCACTTCCACACCCATGCCTTGAGCATATTTAACCAACAGCGGCCCCGGGTCACCCCGGAGAACTGCGTGAGCCTGATCGTCTTCGGCCAGCTCACAAGTCTCCACGTGCTTTACGAGACCACCCTGGGCTGCGACGAGGACAGCTCCGACGTTGAGCCGCTCAACCGCTTCCTGGAATACATCAAAGTCTACCGGGGCGTTGTGTTGATTGCCAAGGAGGCATGGCAGGCCCTCCTCCAGTCCAAGCTGAGGAGCATCTTCACGGCCAGCGCCGGCATCGCAGAATACAGGTCCAGCGGGGGCTCGCAGACTTCAGAGCTGCGATCCGTCGTTTCCATCAGTCGCGCCTTGGACAGGGAGCAGAAGCAGCTCTGCCTCGAGGCCATCGACAGGCTGCAGTGGATCTTCTGTCCCTCGGACCCGGATTCCCGCAAGAGCCATAGCCCTGGGGGCGAAGAGGCCGGCGAGATGCACAGCTTAGGACTGGTCCACGCTTGGCCCTGTCTCGCCCACGAGGCGGTCCTGGACCTGTGGTGTAATAAAACCCCCGAGGCCCTGTTGATGCTGGCATACTACGGGGTTCTCATGCATCAACACAGCCATTTCTGGACCTATGCAAATGTCGGTCAGACACTGGTGCGAACCATTGCGCGGTATCTTGGCCCTGATTGGCAACATTTCATGGTCTGGCCGCTGGCCCAGGTGGGTCAGGATCAAGATCGGCCGATGAGGGAGGCTTAAATTCGGAAGGGGCACAGAGCTGATCCACGCTGTCTTGGGACCGAGACGAGTATTGTTGGTGGCGTCAAGAAGGCCGGTGTACATCGCCCATCTGCCGTCCTCAAATACACCTGTGTCAGGTTACCACGTTCGAGAACAGCCCACCCTAAGTCCAGTACCTCCGTGCCCGTGGCAGCCCGTCGTCGCTGTTACCTCAAGTAGCACTTGTGCCTATTTCATAGATCGTATAAACATAGGAATGCATATATTCCATTAGTTATAGATCTTTTAATTTCACTAAGCGTATTTATTATAAGACATACTATATTCTATAGATTCTTCACTCACGCCATGGACCCACCGCTCCTGTTTGCCCCAACTAGACCTGCCATTTCAAGCAGAGCTCTGTCTGCCTCGATATCACCTGTACCAAGATTGATTCGCCTCCTGGCCTCAGCCTCTCGGGCTTCAAAGGCCCATCTTTCGGCCTGTACTTTAGCCTCCTCGTCCCCTCCACAGCCCCAAACCTCAAGGCTCTCGATCTCAAATCGATCCTGGAAGTCGAATCTGCGAGAAACACTGCCCTGGAATGCACCGCCCCGCGAGGAGTTGTCGTGTGTGAACACGCCGAACTCAAAGCTCGAATCGAGCAGCAGAGCTACTGACCCGAGGTGGGTTATACTCTGTCGGTACGTGGACGAGGACGTGGGTAGTGGATTTCCAGCTGCAATGCCCGTATTTGTTGGATTCATGCCCGGCTTTGAGAATGAGACGTAGTCCTTGTTCAAAGTGCTGGCGGGGAACACGTCGTGGATAGGCTCGAGCTGGAACAACAGTGTGTCTGAGTCGCCGAAACACTCCTTGTGGGTATGACGCCATGGCTGAGATATGTACAGGCCGTACGTCAGTCGGCTCGACTGGGAGCCGTCTGGGAAACGCTTAGGAGGAAGTGAGGCAGTGAAGCGCTCTTCGCTACCACCGGAAGAGTGTTCGATTCTGAGGCCTCGCACTAGTAGGATCGTTGGCGCTCGCCAATTAAATACCTTGGATTCGAAGGAGCCCATGGAGAATCCATCATTCTCGCCCGAGTAAAGGGGTCTGAGCCGTCGAAACAGAGAAGAGCCCGGAATGAAGAAGGACAGCTGAGAGAGGGTGGTCGAGTTCATAATGGACGCCTTGCCCGGGAGCAATGGGGCTGCGATAATTGGAGAACGCTCCCCTGCTTGGTCACCAGGCCCCCTTTGCTTCCCGAAATCGAGGTTCCTGGAGAATACAAAGCGCCCAAAGAGCGCATTGAAGCCTTGGAATAAGAATGGGAGCGCAACTGGCAGCACGGTCTCGAACGCCCTGGGTTTGATGCCCGGGCAACTTTCAACGTTCAGAAATGCGGCGAGGATGCTGTCGGCTGCGGAACGCAGGCTCTCGAGCTCTCCTCCCGACGTTCGTTCTGCATACTGCGAGAGCTTCTCTTGGGGGTCCATGGGCGCCACAAGCAAGAGCAGCATGATCAGCTTCCGGAAGTTGTCAGCCGGGATGATCGCCTCGTGAGTCGGTTGTGGATTTGCGTCCTCAAATGCCTCGGCACAGTCCAGTAGTTCAAGAGTAGATATTACCAAACCATCCTCCTCGTTGGGCTCATGCTCGCCGGCCGTACTAATGCTCGATCGAGCTGAATTCGGTGCGAGAGTTGAGTCCTCTGCGTCATGTGTCTGCAGCAATTTCCGATCGTACACAGCTAAGCTGTTAAAAAGCAGTTTCCTCCTGTCGGCAGAGCCCTTTGATAGGAGCCTCTGATATCTTTCTGTGAGTATGATGACTGTGATCACCAGAGCGTCAAGGCCCATGATTGCCGGCGAGTCCTGGAGGAACGGGAATGCGCCTATGAAGGTCACCATCTTCCCAATCACGGCTGACACTTCGAGTACATCTGGAATTTCCAGGAACCTCACAATGGTCGACTCTGATACATACAGGTGGGAAGTCCCTCCCGGCTCCTGCTGCAAATCAGCAAGGCCTTTGAAGTTGTCCTTCAATGAGTAGAGCTCGATAGACGAGAGGCATTTTGCAGCGAACTTGCTGGCCTGTTCGCAAGGAATGACTGCGGGTTAGCTCGCTGACCGACCGTGCGACGTGGCGGAAGGGAGTGGAGGGGTTGGTGCAAGACCGTACAAGCTCTCTTCTCAAGTCCTCACGTGTCCTGGGCTCCGGACTGTCATTGTGGCCGGAGATGGCCTGTCCCATGGCGAAGTCCTGGGAACCGAGGTGCCTCTGACGTGTCGTTTGTGCGTGGATAGGATATACAGTGGGGTGTCAACCAAAGTGCATTGCCGAACAAGGTCCTCGAGTTCGCACCGGGAATGGGATGTTCCACAACAGCGAGTGCCAACCGCACGCAGGAGTGAGAGGGGTTGGACATAAGCTGGTCAGCTAAGTCAACATACATTACGATAGACATGCCGCGTAATGCTTACCTACGCAACACCTAGCTAAGACATTAGCGCTATTCTAAGGACCTAGGATTTAGCACACATTACCTATTATATAATAAATAATATTAACTATTAATATTATTTAAGTTTCTTTATTAATTTAGAATTTATAATTAATTTTAAAATAATAAAATAAGATAAAATATACTTATAAATCTTTTTATAATTTATTTATAATTAAAAGTTTTATTTTATACTTATTAAAATAATATTAACTTATATTTAATTTTAAATATTATTTATATTAATATTATTAATATTATATTAATTTTAATATAAATTAATTTATAAAAATTAAAAACCCTCTTAAATATAAAGTTAAAAGATCTATAATTATTTTTTTAATTAATTTTATTTAACTATTTTAAAGCTATAACCTAGTTTATATTAAAAACTAATTTTATTTTAAAAGAACCTCTTCTAAATAATAGTTTTATCTTCTCCTTTACTTTAATAATAGTATATTATTCTCTTACTTAGTTTTAAGGTTTATAAAGAAGTTAATAATATTAGAATTTATATTAAATTCTCTTAGATAATTTATTAAAATATTAAGGATTTTTAATATAAAAGGTTATCTTTAAAAACCTACTTAAAGACTTTTTTATATATTAAAAATTTATAGATTAATCTTTATTTTATAGTTATTTATAAAGCTATTAAGTTTATATATTTAAAACTATATATAGTAATAAAATATAGTTAGTTAACTTATAGTCTTAGTTTTAATAGTATAGTAAGTTAAAAGATTATTTTTAAATAGTTTTATAATATAATATAAGAAGGTTATAATAAGTATATATTTAAATAAAGTTAAAACTTTAGTTAAAGTAATAGTAGCTTTTATTATTATTTATTTTAACTAACTTATATTTATATATAGAAGCTTTAAGTTATATAGTAATAATACTTATATATAATATTTAATAATATTAAATTAATTTATAATCTATAATAGCTTTAACTTTAATAAACTAGTTTATATTAAAGTTAATAGTTTATTAATAATACTAGTATAAACTAAGACTAGGTATACCTTAATATTATAGCTATTAATATAAAATAGTAACTTTTAGTTATAAATAGGTTATAAAGTAGAATTATAAGTAGAATTATAAAGTTATTATATCTTCTTTTACTATATCTTTTTTACTATATCTTTTTATTATCTTTTTTATTATAGATTCTAGTTTAATAAAGGAATTAAAATAATATATAAAGTTTATAAAAATTAAAATAATTAGAAATTATAAAATATAAGATTAGAGATTTATACTAGAAAAAATAGAGGGTACACTAGTATAAGTATACCCCTAGTACACTAATATTTTTTTACACTACCTATTCACTATATAAAATAATAATACATAGTTATTAACTATATATATCTATCGTTATATATATACTACTATTATTACTTCTACTTATACCTATTATTTCTTCTACCCTAGTGTTTTACTACTTCTTATAGTAGTAAAGTTAGTATTCTAGTTATAATAATCCGTTTACTACTATCCCTTAAAGTAGGTATAGTTAGGGACCCTATCGCTATAATACTAAAAAATTTAATTCTAACTAGTAAGGATATATCTTAGATAGTAAAATAATTAATTATAAGAATATTTAGTTAGTATTAAATATAGTAGGTAGTTAGTAAAAGAGTATTATCTAGTAGGTGAAGGGGGATTAGTAGGTCTATAGGTTAGGGATATAAAAAGTACCTAGCGTAAGTAGTATATATATAAGGTAAGGTTAAATAGGGCGCTCTAATTAGCTATAGCGCTACTACTAAACAGTATACTAGTATACCCTCTGTTTTTTCTAATATAAATCTCTAATCTCTAAAATATTAATATCCCTTCTAGGTATAAGGTTAAAAGACTTATAATTATTTTTTTTAATTAATTTTATTTAATTATTTTAAAGTTATAGTCTAGTTTAATATCTAGGTTAAAAACTAATTTTATTTTAAAAAAAACCTCTTCTAAATAATAATCTTTATCTTCTTCTCTTACTTTAATAATAATATATTATTCTTCTACTTAACTTTAAAATTTATAAAAAGTTAATAATATTAGAATCTATATTAAATTATTTTAAGTAATTTATTAAGATATTAAGGATTTTATAAAAGATTATTTTTAGAATCTATTTAAAAACTTTCTTTATATAATTAAAGACTTATAGGTTAATCTTTATTTTATAGTTATAAAGCTATTAGGTTTATATATTTAAAATATATATAGTAATAAAATATAGTTATTTTATTTATCTTAACTTTAGTAGATTAAAGATTACTTTTAAATAGTTTTATATAAGAAGGTTATAATAAGTATATATTTATAAAGTAAAGCTAGAACTTTAGTTAAAATAATAATAATTTTTATTATTATTTATTTTAGTTAACTTAAAGCTTTAAGTTATATAGTAATAATATTTTTATATAATACTTAATAGTATTAAACTAGTTTATAATTTATAATAGCTTTAACCTTAATAGGCTAATAGTTTATTAATAGTATTAGTATAAACTAAGACTATATATAGCTTAATATTATAAATATTAATATAGAATAGTAACTTTTAGTTATAGATAGGTTATAGAGAATTATAAAGTTATTATATCTTCTTTTACTATCTCTTCTTTTATTATATCTTTTTACTATATCTTCTTTTACTATAAATTTCTTTTATATGTCTTCTTTTATTGTTAATTCCAGCTTAATAGAGGAACTTAAAAATACAAATAGTAGATATTTTCTTTTATTATATTTTCTTTTATTATATTTTCTTTGATTATATTTTCTTTTATTATATTTTCTTTTATTATATTTTCTTTTATTATATTTTCTTTTATTATATTTTCTTCTATTATTTTTTTAATATAAAGGTAAAAACTTATAATTATTATTTTTAATTAATTTTATTTAAGTATTTTAAATCTATAATTTAGTTTAATCTTTATTAAACCTTTCTTTAAAACTTTTATATACTCCTTTTCTATTAATAATAAATCTACTTCTTTATAAATTTACTTTAAAAAATATATAAATATTAATAATATTAGAGTTTATATTATACTTTCTTAGTTTATTAATAAATAAATTAAACTTTATTAATATAAATATAGTATGTATAAATTTAAATTTAAAAGTTTTTTATATAAAGATATATTTAGTTATTAGTTATTAATTTATAGTTATTTATATAAGGATATTAGTTTTATATATATAGATATATAAGAATAAATTATAGTTACTTTATTTAGTAGTTATTTTAGTTTTAGTTAAAAGATTCCTTTTAAATAGTTTCATAATATAATATAATAAAGTTATAATAAATAAGTATATATTTACATACAGTTAGAATATTTAAAGTAATAATAACTTTTTATTATTATTTATTTTAGTTAACTTATATTTATAAAGCTTTAAGTTATATAGTAATAATACTAAGATAGTATTTAAAACTTAATAATAAAAAAGTTTAAATAGTTATTAAAGAATTATTAATTTAAAGTTATAATTATTTAAAAAATAGTATAAAAAGAGTAGTCCCTTTAGATATAAGGTTAAAAGACCTATAATTATTTTTTTAAATTAATTCTATTTAACTATTTTAAAGTTATAGTTTAGTCTAGATTAGAAACTATTTTATTTTAGAAAACCTCTTTAAATAATAGTCCTTATCTTTACCTTCTACTTTAATAATAGTATATTATTCTTCTACTTAACTTTAAGGTTTATAAAAAGTTAATAATATTAGAATCTATATTAAATTCTTTTAAATAATTTATTAAGATACTAAGGATTTTATAGAAAAGTTATCTTTAGAAATCTACTTAAAGGTATTCTTTATATAATTAAAGATTTATAGGTTAATCTTTATTCTATAACTATTTATAATAGAGCTATTAAGTTTATATATTTAGATAATAGAATATAGTTATTTTATCTATAGTCTTAGCTTTAATAGACTAAAAGATTACTTTTAAGTAGTTTTATATAAGAAGGTTATAATAGATATATATTTATAAACTAAAGCTAGATAGAACCTTTAAAGTAATAATAGCTTTTTATTATTACCTATTTTAGCTAACTTATATCTATATATACTCTAAGTTATATAATAATAATACTTATATATAGTAATTAATAGTATTAGATTAGCTATAGTCTATAATAACTTTAACTTTAATAGTACTAGTATAAATAGGTATAGCTTAATATACTATTTAATAATATTAAACTAAATTATTTATAATTTATAATAACTTTAATTTTAATAAATTAATAATTTATTAATAATATTAATATAAATAGTATAAAAATTAAATACAATTTAATATATTATAATTATTAATATCCCTCCTAGGTATAAAGTTAAAAGACCTATAATTATTTTTTTTTTAATTAATTCTATTTAACTATTTTAAAGCTATAGTCTAGTCTAGGTTAGGAACTATTTCTATTTTAGAAAGAACCTCTTCTAAATAGTAGTCCTTATCTTTACCTCTTACTTTAATAATAGTATATTATTCTCCTACTTAGCTTTAAGATTTATAAAAAAGTTAATAATATTAGAATCTATATTAAATTCTCTTAGATAATCTATTAAGATACTAAGGATTTTTAATATAAAGAGGTTATCTTTAAAAACCTATTTAAGAGTATTCTCTATATAATTAAAGACTTATAGATTAATCTTTATTCTATAGCTATTTATAGAGCTATTAAATCTATATATCTAGAACTATATATAATAATAGAATATAGTTACTTTACCTATCTTAGCTTTAGTAGTATAATAGGCTAAAAGATTACTTTTAAGTAGTCTTATAATATAGTATAAGAAGGTTATAATAGGTATATATTTAAGTAGAGCTAGAACCTTAGTTAAGGTAATAGCAGCTTTTTATTATTATCTATTTTAACTAACTTAAAGCCCTAAGTTATACAGTAATAGTACTTTTATATAGTACTTAATAGTATTAGACTAGGTTACCTATAGTCTATAATAGCTTTAACCTTAATACTTATTAATAGTACTAGTGTAAACAGACTAGGTATAGCCTAATATACTATAGCTATTAGTATAGAATAGGGACTTCTAGCTATAGATAGGTTATAAAGAATTATAAAGTTACTATATCTTCTTTTACTATATCTTCTTTTACTATCTTCTTTTATTATTAATTCTAGCTTAATAAAGAAACTAAAATAATATAAAAAATCTATAATTATTAATATAAAATAATAATTTTTATTATAAATAAATTATAAAATAGAATTATAAAGTTATTATATTTTTTTATTATATCTTTTTTTATTATATTTTTTTACTATTTTCTTTTATTATTAATTTTAACTTAATAAAAAACTAGAATAATATATAAAATTTATTTATAGAAAGTGACTATTATTTTAAAAGTTTTAATTTTATTTAAATATATATTTATTATAACTTTTTATATAAAACTATTTAAAAATAATTTTTTAATTTATTATATTATTAAAATTAAAATAACTATTTTTAATATAAATAAGTTAATTATAATTTATTATCTAAATATATAAAACTAATAATTTTATATAAATAATTATAAAATAATAATTAATAACTAAATATATTTTTATATAAAAAACTTTAAATTTAAAGTTATAAATATTATTTATATTAATAAAATTTAATTTCTTAATTTATAAACTAAAAATATATAATATAAACTTTAATATTATAATAATAATATATAACTATTAGTTATATATTTATTATTTAATTAAAAATCTTAATAATTAATTTATTATTAGTTATTTTTAATAATATATAAATATTATATTATTATTACTTTTTTAAAGTTTTATAAAGTTTTAAATATAAAAAAAAAGTTAATAGTTTTTATTAGCTTATATATTTATAAAACTTAAAATTTTAAATAATATAATATAATTATTAGTTTTTAATAATTTATTTAAATTATTTTATTTAAAATAAATATTATTTTTAATAATATAATTATAATATAAATAATAATATTAAATTATTAAAATTTATATTTATATTAAATAAAACCCCTTCTAGGTATAAGGTTAAAAGACCTATAGTTATTTTTTTTTAAATAATTTTATTTAACTATTTTAAATCTATAGCTTAGTCTAGTCTCTAACTTTAGGGGAACCTTTCCTTAAAGCTTTTAAATACCTTCTTCTCTACTAGTAATAAATCTATACCTCTCTATAGCTTTACCTTAAGAGATATATAGATTTTAATAGTATTAAGGTTTATATTATACTTTTTTAGTTTATTAATAAATAAACTAAACTTTTTTAATATAGATATAGTATCTATAGCTTTAAATTTAAGGGCTTCTTTTATATAGAGATATATCTAGTTATTAATTACTATTTTATAGCTATTTATAGGCTGTTAGTTCTATATATCTAGATAATAGATTATAGTTACCTTATCTAGTAGTTATCTTAGCTTTAGTAGTAAGTATAGTAGGCTAAAAGATTACTTTTAAGTAGTCTTATAATATAGTAAGAAGGTTATAATAGGTATATTTATAGAGTAGAGCTAGAACCTAGTTAGGTAATAGTAGCTTATTATTACCTATTTTAGCTAACTTCCTAAGTTATATAGTAATAGTACTTATATATAGTATTTAATAGTATTAGACTAGATTATCTATATATATATAGCTTTAACCTTAATAGTACTAGTATAAATATAGTCTAATATACTATAGCTACTAGTATAGAATAGTAACTTCTAGCTATAGATAGGTTATAGAGTAGAATTATAAAGTTACTATATCTTCTTTTACTATATTCTTTTACTATATCTTCTTTTACTATATCTTCTTTTATTATATCTTTTTATTATTAATTCTAGCTTAATAGAGGAACTTAAAAATATAAATAGTTAATATTAAATAAAACTTTAAATATAAAAGTTTAAATTTATACCTTTAGTTAGATTAATTATTATAATAATAATATATAATTATTAATTATATTTTATTATTTAATTAAAATATTTTAATAATTAATTTATTATTAATTATTTTAATAATATATAAATACTATTAACTATTTATATTTTTTAAGTTCTCTATTAAGCTAGAATTAATAATAAAAGAAGATATAATAAAGAAGATATAGTAAAAGAAGATATAGTAAAAGAAAATATAGTAACTTTATAATTCTACTTTATAACCTATTTATAGCTAGAAGTTACTATTTTATACTAGTAGCTATAGTATATTAGGCTATACCTATTTATACTAGTACTATTAAGGTTAAAGCTATTATAGACTATAGATAACCTAGTCTAATACTATTAAATACTATATAAAAGTACTATTATTATATAACTTAAGGCTTTAAGTTAGCTAAAATAGGTAATAATATAAAAAGCTACTATTACTCTAACTAAGGTTCTAGCTCTACTTAAATATATATCTATTATAACCTTTTTATATAAGACTACTTAAAAGTAATCTTTTAGCCTACTATACTTACTACTGAAGCTAAGATAACTACTAGGTAAGGTAACTATAATCTATTACTATATATAGTTCTAGATATATAGAACTAATAGCCCTATATAAATAGCTATAGAATAGTAATTAATAACTAGGTATACCTTTATATAGAAGAAACCCTTAAATTTAAAGCTATAAAGACTATATCTATATTAATAAAGCTTAGTTTATTAATTAATAAACTAAAAGTATATAATATAGACCCTAATACTATTAAAACTTATATATTCCTTAGAGTAAAGCTATAAAGAGGTATAAAGTTATTACTAGTAGAGAAGAAGATACTTAAAAACTTTAATAAAAGGTTTAGCTAAGGCTAGAGACTAGACTAGACTATAGATTTAAAATAGTTAAATAAAATTATTTAAAAAAAAATAACTATAGGTCTTTTAACCTTATATCTAAGAGGGATATATAAATACTATATTATTATTATATTATTAAAGTCTATATATTTTTAAAAATAAAGTTATAAAAAAATATAATCCCTCTTAGATATAAGGTTAAAAGACCTATAATTATTTTTTTTTATTAATTCTATTTAATTATTTTAAAGTTATAGCTTAGTCTAGGTTAAAAATTAGTTTTATTTTAGAAAAAACCTTTTCTAGATAGTAGTCTTTATTTTTTCTTTTCTATTTTAATAATAGTATATTATTCTTTACTTAGCTTTAAAGTTTATAAAGAAGTTAATAATATTAGAATTTATATTAAATTCTTTTAGATAATTTATTAAGATATTAAGGATTTTTAATATAAAAAGGTTATTTTTAGGAACCTATTTAAGGGCTTTCTTTATATAATTGAAGACTTATAGGTTAATTTTTATTTTATAGTTATAGAACTATTAGGTCTATATATTTAAAACTATATATAGTAATAAAATATAGTTACCTTACTTATCTTAGCTTTAGTAGGTTGAAAGATTACTTTTAAGTAGTCTTATAACGTAGTATAAAAAGGTTGTAGTGAATAGGTATATATTTAAGTAAAGCTAGAACTTTTAGGGTAATAGTAGCTTTTTATTATTACCTATTTTAGCTAACTTATTCCTAAGTTATATAGTAATAGTACTTATATATAGTACTTAATAGTATTAGACTAAGTTACCTATAGTTTATAATAGTTTTAACCTTAATAGGCTAATAGCTTATTAATAATATTAGTATAAATAAACTAGGTATAGTCTAATATACTATAGCTACTAGTATAAAATAGTAACTTCTAGCTATAAATAGGTTATAGAGTAGAATTATAAAGTTATTATATTTTTTATTATATCTTTTTACTATATCTTTTTATTATATCTTCTTTTACTATCTTCTTTTATTATTAATTTTAGCTTAATAGAGGAACTAAAATAATATAAAATCTATAAAAAATATAAAATTATTATTAATAAAAAAGTATTTAAAAGTTTTTAAAAAAGATTTAATTAAAATAAATTAAATTATAAATTTAAAATAATTAAATAAAATTATTTAAAAAAATAACTATAAGTTTTATAATTTTATACTTAAAAAGTTAAACTTTATTAATATAAATATAATATTTATAGTTTTAAATTTAAAAACTTTTTTTATATAAAAATATATTTAATTATTAATTATTATTTTATAATTATTTATAAGTTATTAGTTTTAATAAATTATATATATTATTTTAATTTTTTATTAAGTTAAAATTAATAATAAAAAAGATAATAAAAAAGATATAATAAAAATATAGTAAAAAATATAATAATTATAATTTTTTATAATTTATTTATAACTAAAAGTTATTATTTTATATTAGTAGTTATAATATATTAGGTTATATTTATTTATACTAGTATTATTAATAAATATTAAGATTAAAATTATTATATACTATAAGTAACTTAGTTTAATACTATTAAGTACTATATATAAGTATTTTTACTATATAACTTAAAAGTTAATTAAAATAAGTAATAATATAAAAGTTACTATTACCTTAACTAAGATTCTAGCTTTACTTTATAAATATATACTTATTATAACCTTCTTATATAAAACTATTTAAAAATAATTTTTAACTTACTATACTATTAAAACTAAAATAATAAATAAGTTAACTATAATTTATTATTTAAATATATAAAACTAATAACTTATAAATAACTATAAAATAATAATTAATAATTAAATATATCTTTATATAAAAAAAGCTTTTAAATTTAAAATTATAGATACTATATCTATATTAAAAAAGCTTAGTTTATTTATTAATAAACTAAGAAAGTATAATATAGATCTTAATACTATTAAAATCTATATATTTTTTAGGGTAAAGTTATAGAGAGGTATAGATTTATTACTAGTAGAGAAGAAGATATTTAAAAGCTTTAAGAAAAGGTTTAGCTAAGGCTAGACTAGGTTATAGATTTAAAATATTTAAATAAAATTAATTAAAAAAAAATAATTATAGGTCTTTTAATCTTATACTATAGTGCCCCTATAGGGGTTTCTAAAAACGGTCCCTAGATAGTCCCTTCTATAGGAAGGCAGTCCTATACCTATTATAGGTCCAGCGACATCTAAAACCTCTTACAGTTACTCCCTTCAAGACCATTACTCTCTAAGACCTTCCCTTCTACTTAAGACCGCCCAGAAGAGCCCTAAATACTCCTTCCTCTTAGGGGAAAGAATCTCGCTAGGCTGCTTAGGTTAAGCAAAGCCAGTAGAGGGACATCCAGGGCCTTTAAATCAGAGGGAATACAAGCAGGAAAACAAGCAGGAAAAAGTATCTCGGCTAGTCCTTACACCAAAGTAGAAGCTTAAGATCTAAGAGTTTAAGACCTATCCCTCTTAAGACCCTCCTCTTCTATAGAGTCCCTTAGGAAGAGGAAGTCGTGCCTTCCGTTATATACATCGCCGGACCCCTAATCGTCATAGAAACAGTCTACAGGAACCCTATAGGGGGCACTATGGTATTTAGGAGGGATAAATTAAATTTATAACTTTTAAAATAAATATATAAAAGTAAACTATTTTATTATATTATTATAATATAAAAGTATAGCTTAAAAGTATTAATATTATTAAAAATAGTTAATTTATATATTTTATATTAAATAAGTAATTTATAAAGTTAAAATAAATATATTAAAATTTATATATAAACTATTTAACTATTATAAAATTATTTATCCCTTCTAGATATAAAGTTAAAAGACTTATAATTTTTTTTAAAATAATTTTATTTAACTATTTTAAATTTATTAACTATTTATATTTTTTAAGTTCCTCTATTAAGCTAGAATTAATAATAAAAGAAGATATAATAAAAGAAGATATAGTAAAAGAAGATATAGTAAAAGAAGATATAGTAACTTTATAATTCTCTATAACCTATCTATAGCTAGAAGTTACTATTCTATACTAGCAGCTATAGTATATTAGGCTGTACCTATTTATACTAGTACTATTAATAAGCTATTAGCCTATTAAGGTTAAAGCTATTATAGACTATAGGTAATCTAGTTTAATACTATTAAGTACTATATATAAGTACTATTACTATGTGACTTAGGGCTTTTATATATAAATATAAGTTAGCTAAAATAGGTAATAATATAAAAAGCCGCTATTACCCTAAAGGTTCTAGCTCTACTTAAATATACACCTATCTAGCTAAACTAAGTAATATAACCTTCTTATATAAGACTACTTAAAAGTAATCTTTTAGCCTATTAAAGCTAAGATAACTATCTTTAATATAGATAAGGTAACTATAATCTATTATCTAGATATATAGAACTAATAGCTTATAAATAGCTATAGAATAGTAATTAATAACTAGATATATCTTTATATAGAAGAAGCCTTTAAATTTAAAGCTATAAATACTATATCTATATTAAGAAAGCTTAGTTTATTAATTAATAAACTAAAAGAGTATAATATAAACCCTAATACTATTAAAATCTATATATCTTTTAGGGTAAAGCTATAAAGAGGTATAGATTTATTACTAGTAAAGAAGAAGATACTTAAAAGCTTTAAGGAAAGGTTTTTCTAAAGCTAGAGACTAGACTAGGTTATAGATTTAAAATAGTTAAATAAAATTATTTTAAAAAAAAATAACTATAGGTCTTTTAATCTTATATCTAGGAGAGGTACTAAGAACTATACTATTAATATATTAATATAGGAACTTATAAATATATAGTTTTAAAAAAAGAGATATAATATATATTAGACTATTTATATCTTTTATTAAAAAGATTTCTCTACTAATAATATTTTTACTTTTAATCTTTATAATAAACTTAATCTTAATTTATAAAATAATAACCTAGGTCTCTCTTAAGAGGATATTTCTATAATTATTATTATAGATAAACTAAAGGAATCTTATCTAATACCTTCTTTTAAATAGTTAAAACTTAAACTATTTAGTTAGTTATTAAAGATAAACTAAAAGTATCTATTACTAAAAGTCTATTATAATTAGATTAGAAAAATAGAATAGATTAGAAATTTATAGAGAATACTATATTATTTATAATAGTTAAATAGTAGTTTCTAATTTTAATAACTTAAGAACTAAGTTTATAAATAATATTTATTCTTATCTAATTATAGCTTACTAAGGAAGAAATAAGACTAACTAAATAATTAAAGCTAAATATTAATAGCTAAGTATAAAGATAATATTTTATATTTTATAAATAACTACTTTTACTAGTTTATAAAATACTAGTATAATAAAATATCTAAACTACTATATTACTTCTAGCTCTATATAAAATCTAATAATATCTAGTTTTAACTTTAAGAAATAAATAAGGACTATTATAGTTTTAATAACCTATTAGTTATAATAAACTATCTTTTTGAAATATCTTAATATATACTATACTATAAAATAATAACTACTAAAACTATAGCTAAGCTTTATTATAAAGAACTATTCTATATCTTTAAATTTCTAAAATAGTATTCTCTAATAATAGTTTCTAGTTTATTTCTATCTTTATAAAGAAACTCTATATAATTACTAGGGTTAACTAAAAACTTTTATCCTAGATTATTTAACTTTCTAAGAATAAACTAAAAATCTTAATTAATAGATTAATTAATATTTTTATATATTTATTAGTTATTATTAAGATAATTAATCCTAGTAAAGTCTTATTTTAAACTTTATCTAAGAGACTATACCTTATATAGTACTAAATAATTTAATACTATTTAAGGTCTATACTAAATCTCTTTTATATATATACTTTAACTAGAACTCTAAGGTTTTACTAGATAATTATAGTTTATAAAATAAAATAATATAAGTTAAAGCTTAGAAACTAATATAAAGAATCTAGAAATATATTAATATTATATATATAATTATTAAATAAGCTAATATATATATAACTAAGTAGGTAAACTATTACTAATATAAACAACTTAATATTAATAACTATATCTTTATTATCTAGAAAACTTAAACTACTAATAAGTTAAATAATATAATATAGCTATCTTATAAAATTATAAAAGCTAATACTAAAGAGAACTCTTACTATCTAGAGATATCTTTAATATAAAAAGTCTACTAAGTTTTATATAGATTAGCTATATAAAAACCCTTATAATTAACTCTTTAGTTAAAACTATAATTAAATAAAAGATTATTAATATAAATAAGAAGTAGGAGATTAAAAGATACTTATATTCTATATAAATAACTAAACTTATATAAAGTAATAAATATCTTTTAAAAGCTAAAACTTTAATAACTATAATAGTACTTTTATAGAAAATTTCTAAAATACTTCTACTTATATTTAAAGTATATTATAACTATTACTCTAATTATATAAAACTACCTAAATAATTAATATAATAAATTCTTTATAATAACTATAGTTAATAAGATAGCTAAGCTTTTATAATAATAATAATCTTTATAATAAATAAAAAGTTAATATTTATAATATATAAGCTAATACTATAAAGTTAATATAGTTAATATTATAACTACTAATAATAATTCTAAGAATAATTTTATTTAATATAATTATAGTAATTTTTAAAGTAATAGAGTATAAAGTTAGTAGTAAAAGTTATTAAAATAATATTAATTAAAAAAGATAAAGTATTAAATTTAATACTTATAAGAAGTAAAGTCCTTAACTAGATAACTAAATATAAAGACTTACTATAAACTAGGATTAAAAAAACTTAGTATAATAATAAGTTTCTCTAAGCTATTCTCTTTACTAGCTAAGTAAAGTATTTTAAAAAGTATAGAGGTTATAAGTTTAACCTTATATAGATAGATTTTTTAGAGAGGGGGGTAGCTAGGGGTAGTAGCTTAAGGGTAGCTAGGGGTCCTTATAAGGATCCCTATAAGGCCCCTTATTAATAAAGAAGCTACCTACCTATACTTTCTACCTAAGGGCTAAGGGCTCTTTCTTTCTTTCTTCTTTTCTTCCTTAGATAGACTTACTTATAAAATCTATATAATTTAGTATAAACTTTAAGTTCTTATACTATAAAGCCTAAGTAATATCTTATTAGTATAGAATAATAACTTTTAGCTATAAATAGGTTATAGAGAATTATAAAGTTACTATATCTTCTTTTACTATATCTTCTTTTACTATATCTTCTTTTACTATATCTTCTTTTACTATCTTCTTTTATTATTAATTTTAGCTTAATAGAGGAACTAAAATAATATATAAAATCTATAGCCTAGTTTAGTCTCTAACTTTAGTTAAACCTTTTCTTAAAATTTTTAAATATCTTCTTCTACTAATAATAACTTTATATCTCTCTATAGCATTACTTTGAAAGATATATAGATTTTAATAATATTAAAGTTTATATTATATACTTTTAATTTATTAATTAATAAACTAAACTTTATTAATATAAATATAGTATTTATAGTTTTAAATTTAAAAGCTTTTATATAAAGGTATATAGTTATTAATTATTATTCTATAGCTATTTATAAATTATTAGTTTTATATATTTAAATAATATATTATAGTTAATTTATCTATATTAAAAGTAGTTATCTTAGCTTTAATAATATAGTAGATTAAAGATTACTTTTAAATAATCTTATAATATAATATAAGAAGATTATAATAAATATATATTTAAGTAAAGTTAGAACCTTAGTTAAAATAATAGTAGCTTTTTATTATTACTTATTTTTAGCTAACTTGTTTAAGTTATATAATAATAGTATTTTATATATAGTATTTAATAATATTAAACTAGCCTATAGTTTATAATAGCTTTAACCTTAATAGTATTAGTATAAATAAACTAGGTATAGCTTAATACTATAGCTATTAGTATAGATTTTTTATATTATTTTAGTTCCTCTAGCTAGAATTAATAATAAAAGAAGATAGTAAAAAAAAAGAAAGATATAATAAAGATATATAATATTTAAGTAACTTTATAATTCTCTATAACCTATCTATAGTTAGAAGTCCCTATTCTATACTAGTAGCTATAGTATATTAGGTTATACCTAGTCTATTTATATTAGTATTATTAATAAGCTATTAGCCTATTAAGGTTAAAGCTATTATAAATTATAGGCTAGTCTAATACTATTAAGTACTATATAAAAGTACTATTACTATATAACTTAAGGCTTTAAGTTAGCTAAAATAGGTAATAATAAAAAGCTACTATTACTCTAACTAAGGTTCTAGCTTTACTCTATAAATATATACCTATTATAACCTTCTTATACTATATTATAAGACTACTTAAAAGTAATCTTTTAACCTACTAAAGCTAAGATAGATAAGGTAACTATATTCTATTACTATATATAGTTCTAAATATATAGATCTAATAGCTTTATAGCTATAGAATAAAGATTAACTTATAAGTCTTTAATTATATAAAGAAAGCCCTTAAGTAGGTTTTTAAAGATAACCTTTTTATATTAAAAATCCTTAGTATTTTAATAGATTATCTAAGAGAATTTAATATAGATTCTAATATTATTAATTTCTTTATAAACCTTAAAGCTAAGTAGGAGAATAATATACTATTATTAAAGTAAGAGGAGAAGATAAGAACTATTATTTAGGAGAGGTTCTTTTTAAAATAAAACTAGTTCTTAATCTAGACTAGGCTATAGCTTTAAAATAGTTAAATAGAATTAATAAAAAAAAATAATTATAGGTCTTTTAACCTTATATCTAGAAGGGATAGCTATTAGTATAGAATAATAACTTTTAACTATTAATAAATTATAAAGTAAAATTATAAAAGTTACTATATCTTCTTTATTATATCTTCTTTTATTATATCTTCTTTTTATTATATCTTCTTTTATTATATCTTCTTTTATTATATCTTCTTTTTATTAAATAAGCTTTATTAAGTATATATATATATATATATATATAATTATATAATAAACTAATTTATTAATAATATATAACTCTTAACTAACTAAGGGGAAAAAGTATTATATAAAATACCTAAAGAAGTACTCCCTTACTAAGCTCTACTACTTATCTAACTTATTTAGAGTATATATAGCTTAATTACTATTATTCTAATATAAGTAGTCTTTTCTTTTAATATTATATATACTTTTATTTACTTCTCTCTATAATATAATAGGTTAAGCTATTTATATAATTTCCTTTAGCTTAAGCTTTTCTTCCTTTTTAATTAGTATATTAAAGTATTAATTAGCTTTCTTCTTTTAGTATAAGTTAAAAATTACTTATATAATTCTATTATATATAATATACTAATTTCTTCTATACTTTTAATTTATTTTTCTTCTACTTTCTTTATATATTCTTTCTTTCTTAAAAAGCTATTAATAGCTTCCTTTTATATAAGTAAATTACTAATAGCTATAGTTAGCTATCTAACTAAATATATAAACTACTTATACTAGTATAAAACTATTATCTTCCTCTTCTCTATTAATTCTTCTTCTACTTTATAATATATATATATATATTATATTAACTATTTATATTTTAAATTCCTCTATTAAACTAAGATTATATATATATTATTATATATATATATATATATATATATATATAGCTCTATATATAATTATATTATATATTTTTATTTTTAAATATAAAATTAAAAGATCTATAATTATTTTTAATTTATTCTATTTAACTATTTAAAAACTATAGCCTAGTTTAATATCTAAGTTAAAAACTAGTTTTATTTTAAAAAAATCTCTTAAAATAATAGTTCTTATCTTCTTCCTCTACTAATAATAGTATATTATTTTCTTACTTAATTTTAAGATTTATAAAAAGTTAATAATATTAAAATCTATATTAAATTTTTTTAAATAATTTATTAAATACTAAAATTTTAATATAAAAGATTATCTTTAAAAATCTATTTAAGGATATTCTTTATATAATTAAAGATTTATAGGTTAATTTTATTTTATAGCTATAAAGCTATTAGGTTTATATATTTAAAACTATATATAGTAATAAAATATAGTTATATTATTTATTTTAGCTTTAATAGTATAGTAGACTAAAAGATTACTTTTAAATAATTTTATAATATAATATAAAAAGTTATAATAAATATATATTTAAGTAGCTAAAACCTATATATATTTATAAAAATTAAAATAATAATAGCTTTTTATTATTATCTATTTTAGTTAATTTATAAAGCTTTAAGTTATATAGTAATAATACTTATATATATAGTACTTAATAGTATTAAACTAAATTACTTATAGTTTATAATAACTTTAATTTTAATAATATTAGTATAAATAAATATAGTTTAATATACTATAATTATTAGTATAAAATAGTAACTTTAGTTATAAATAGATTATAAAATAGAATTATAAAGTTATTATATCTTCTTTTATTATATCTTTTACTATTTTTTTATTAATTCTAACTTAATAAAGGAATTAAAATAATATAAAATTTATAAATTAAACTTATAGCTTTTAAAATAACTATATAAAAATAAACTATTCTATTATTCTATTATAATATAAAAATATAATTTAAAAGTATTAATATTATTAAAAATAGCTAATTTATATATTTTATATTCCCTCCTAGGTATAAGGTTAAAAGACCTATAATTTTTTTTTTTATTAATTCTATTTAACTATTTTAAAGCTATAGCCTAGTCTAGTATCTAGGTTAAGAACTAGTTCTATTTTAGAAAGAATCTCTCCTAAATAGTAGTCCTTATCTTCTCCTTCTACTTTAATAATAGTATATTATTCTCTTACTTAGCCTTAAGGTTTATAAAGAAATTAATAATATTAGAATCTATATTAAATTCTTTTAGGTAATCTATTAAGATACTAAGGATTTTTAATATAGAGAGATTATCTTTAGGAACCTACTTAAGGGCTTTCTCTATATAATTAAAGACTTATAGATTAATCTTTATTCTATAGCTGTTTATAGTAGAGCTATTAGGTCTATATATCTAGATAATAGAATATAGTTGTCTTACCTATCTTAGCTTTAGTAGGCTGAAAGATTGCTTTTAAGTGGTCTTGTAACGTAGTGTAAGAAGGTCGTGCTTGGTTTAGCTAGATGGGTGTGTGTTTATAGAGTAGAGCTAGAACCTTAGTTAGAGTAATAGTAGCTTTTTATTATTACCTATTTTAGCTAACTTAAAGCCCTAAGTTATATAGTAATATTACTTATATATAGTACTTAATAGTATTAGACTAGGTTACCTATAGTCTATAATAGCTTTAACTTTAATAGACTAATAGCTTATTAATAGTATTAGTATAAATAGTATTAGAGACTAGGTATAGCCTAATATACTATAGCTACTAGTATAGAATAGTAACTTCTAGCTATAAATAAGTTATAGAGAATTATAAAGTTACTATATCTTCTTTTACTATATCTTCTTTTACTATATCTTCTTTTTATATTAAATAGTTAATTTATAAAGTTAAAATAAATATATTAAAATTTTATATAAACTATTTAATTATTATAAAATTATTTATACTAAATTATTATTTTAAATATTTAAGATTTATAAAAAAATATAATACTTATACTTTATAATAATATTATTATAAGTAAATAATAATTCCTTTTTAAATCTTAAATTAAACTAAACTAATTATAATTAAGAAAAAACTTTACCTACTAATAAAAAGAATTACTTTAAAACTATTTTTTTAATTTAACTATTTATAAAATCTATATAATATAGTATAACTATTTAATCTTATATTTAATAAGTATTAATTAAAAATATTATTTTAAAAATATTATATTTATAATAGTAATAATTATATATTAGTAATTAAAATAGATTAAATATAAAATAATACTTTCTCTCTTTTTATTAATATAAATATTATAATTATAAATTTAACTTAAAATATTTAATAAAATATAAACTAATAATTTAAATATTATATAATAATAAATAATATATATACTTTTAACTTTATTAAAATAGATTACTAGTTTAATTTAATTATAAAGTTTACTTTTAAAAGTAATATAAAGTTAATTTTTAGTAAACTATAGTTTTTAAAGTAAAATATAATATATTTATTAAAAGATAAATCTAAACTTTTATTTTTTTCTTTTATTATAACTTTAAATATAGTTATATTATATATTCTTTAAATTTAATTATATATTATACTATTTTAATAAAAACTAAAAATATATTATTTTTTTAATAAAGACTAACTTTATATTATTTTTAGTAAACTTTATTTAAATAAATTTAATTATATTATTTTTTAGTAATTTTCTATTATTTTATATAGATTTTAACTTATTATAGTTAATATATCTTTTATATAAATAGTTAATATTATTAGATATAGCTTTTTAAAGAATTTATTAAGATTTATCTTAATTAAAATATTTATAAAGTTATTATTATTATAAATTTATTAAATTTTATAAATTTTATAAATTTTATATTATTTATATAATTAATAAAATATTATAATATTAATTATTAGATACTTTTTTATAGTTTTAAACTTAATAAAGTATTTATAAAATAAAAAGAAATTAATATAGATAATTAATAAAATATTTAAAAGTTTTAAATAATTAATAACTTATATAAAATAGTTAAAATTATAATATTTATATAAAATTATTTATTAACTATTTATATTTTTAAGTTCTCTATTAAGCTAAATTAATAATAGAAGATATAATAAAAGAAGATATAATAAAAGAAGATATAAAAGAAGATATAAGTAACTTTATAATTCTATAACCTATTATAGCTAAAAGTTACTATTCTATATTAGTAGCTATAGTATATTAGCTATACTAGTTTATTTATACTAGTACTATTAATAAGTATTAATTAAAGCTATTATAAACTATAAATAACCTAGTTAATACTATTAAATACTATATAAAAGTACTATTACTATATAACAAGTTTAAGTTAGCTAAAATAAGTAATAATATAAAAGCTATTATTACTCTAACTAAGGTTTTAGCTCTACTTAATATATATCTATTATAATCTTCTTATATAAAACTATTTAAAAGTAATCTTTTAGCTAAAGCTAAAATAATAAATAAGGTAACTATAATATCTAGATATATAGAACTAATAGCCTATAAATAGCTATAAAATAATAATTAATAACTAGGTATACCTTTATATAGAAGGAGTTCTTAAATTTAAAGCTATAAAGATTATATCTATATTAATAAAGCTTAGTTTATTAATTAATAAACTAAAAGTATATAATATAGACCTTAATACTATTAAAACCTATATATCCTTTAGAGTAAAGCTATAGAGAGGTATAAAGTTATTACTAGTAAAGAAGAAGGTATTTAAAAACTTTAATAAAAGGTTTAGCTAAGGCTAGACTAGGTTATAAATTTAAAATAGTTAAATAAAATTATTTAAAAAAAAAATATATAGATCTTTTAACTTTATACCTAGAAGGGTTAAAATTATTTATTATTTTATAAATTTTTAAAAACTAAAATACTATAAATAATATACTTATATTTTATTAAAGATTAATAAATAATATTAATAGTAAGCTTTTTATTTATTATTTTTTTAATTTTAATTTTATTAACTATTATAATTATAAAATTAATTTATAAACTAAGATTATTATTATTAGTAAATAATTTATTTATAAAAATTATTAGTTTAATAAACTTTAAATTAAGTAAAATAAAGTAATTCTTTAATTTAAGTTATTAATTTACTATTAAAAATATTTATTAAACTTTTTATAATTATTATTAAAAGAGTTATAAGTTTATATAATAATAAATAAATTAAATATAGTTTTAGATTAATAAATAAAGATTAAATATATATCTTAAGTATAGATTTTTAAATTTATTATATTATTTTAATTTTTCTATTAAGCTAAAATTAATAATAAAAAAAAGATAATAAAAAATATATTAAAAGATATAGTAAAGAAAATATAGTAACTTTATAATTCTTTATAATTTATTTATAATTAAAAGTTATTATTCTATATTAGTAACTATAATATATTAAACTATATTTATTTATATTAATACTATTAATAAGCTATTAGTTTATTAAAGTTAAAGCTATTATAAACTATAAGCTAGTCTAATACTATTAATATTATATATAAGTACTATTCCCTCTTAGATATAAAGTTAAAAGACCTATAATTATTTTTTTTATATTAATTCTATTTAACTATTTTAAAGCTATAGCTTAGTCTAGATTAAAAACTAATTTTATTTTAGAAAGAATCTCTCCTAGATAGTAGTCCTTATCTTCTCCTTCTACTTTAATAATAGTATATTATTCTCCTATTTAGTTTTAAGGTTTATAAAGAAGTTAATAATATTAGAATCTATATTAAATTTTTTTAGATAATTTATTAAGATACTAAGGATTTTTAATATAGAGAGGTTATTTTTAGAAACTTATTTAAGAGCTTTCTCTATATAATTAAAGACTTATAGGTTAATCTTTATTTTATAGCTATTTATAGTAGAGCTATTAGGTTTATATATTTAGATAATAGAATATAGTTACCTTACTTATAGTCTTAGCTTTAGTAGTATAATAAGCTAAAAGATTACTTTTAAATAGTTTTATATAAGAAGGTTATAATAGGTGTATGTTTATAGAGTAGAGCTAGAATCTATATATATCCTATAAGAGTATAGTTAGTTAGGGTAATAGTAGCTTTTTATTATTATCTATTTTAGCTAACTTAAAGCTCTAAGTTATATAGTAATATTACTTATATATAGTACTTAATAGTATTAGACTAGGTTACTTATAGTTTATAATAGCTTTAACCTTAATAGGCTAATAGCTTATTAATAGTATTAGTATAAATAGGTATAGCCTAATATACTATAGCTACTAGTATAGAATAGTAACTTCTAGTTATAGATAGGTTATAGAGAATTATAAAGTTACTTATATTTTCTTTTACTATATCTTTTTTTAATATCTTTTTATTATTAATTCTAGCTAATAAAGGAACTAAAATAAAAAAATCTATACTATTTAATATACTTTTATATTTTATTAGAAGTTTAAATATTAATAAAAGTAATCTTTACTTTTTATCTTTTTATTTAAAGTAAATATTATTTTTATTTTAGTAATAATTTATTATTAAAGATAAAAAATTATTAATAATAAAGATTTTATTTAGTTTATAGTTAAAACTTTATTTTTTATTTTTTAAAAATATTTTTATAAATTTAAAAGTATTTAAAATAAAAGTATTATTTATTTATAAAATAATAATAATAAACTTATTTTTATTAAACTAAAGTTTAGTAATTAAAAATATAAATTATATATTAAAATCTTTATTTTTAAGTTATTAATATAATAACTATAATATATTATAAACTAGTAAAGACTAAACTTTATAATATTATATAATAACTTTATTATTTTTATAATTATACTTTTAAGTATTTATATCTAGTTTTAATAAAAAATAAACTAAAATAATATATTTAAAATATAATTTTATTTATAAGTATACTTAGATAATATCTTTAAGTTATAATTTTATATTATATAACTATATTAATATTACTATTAATACTAAAATAAAATATTAACTAGTTTATTAAATAGTTAAAAATTATATTAAAATACTTTTTTAAATATTATTATTTTTAAATTATAATATATAATTTTTATATAACTTTATATTTTTACTCTTAATCTTTTAATAATTTAAACTATAAAAATATAAATACTATTATATTTAATAAAGTTATATAGTTTAAAAATAAAGATATTATATTTAATAAAATTTATAATCTTTTTTATTAAAAGCTTTAAAGGTTATTAAAAGTAAAAATAACTTTATTTTATTAAAGTTTTAAAGTAAGTTTATAGTTATTATTTTTTAAATAAGAAAAGTTTTTATAAGTACTAATTTTAACTTTAACTTTAATTTATTTTAAATTTAAAAGTTATTCTTATTTATAAAGTTATTTAATAAATAGTAAAATAAAGTTTAATTTAAATAATATATTAATAAAAGTATTTTTAAAATTAAAAGTAATATTAAAATTAAAATTTAAATTTTAAAAGTATTTTTAAATTTAAATAATTTAGAAAATAATTAAATTATTTAGTAAATTAAAAATTATATTATAATTATTAATAATAAAAACTTATATAATTCTTATTATTTTTCTTTTTTATATTAAATATAAATATTATTTTATAATTAAAATAAAAAATAAATTTAATATATTTTTAATTTTATAGTTTATATTAATATATAATAAGTTTATTATTTTTAAATAACTTTTATATATTTAAGTATTAATAAAATAAAAAAAGTTAAAGTTAATTTTAAAGTATACTTTAAAGATAAAAAAAGTAAAAATTAAACTATTAAACTAACTATATTATTTATAGCTTTAAGTAACTTAAAAATTATTTTATAAAATATATATTAAAAGCTTAGTATATAAAATTTTAAAAGTATATTAAAAAAATATAATATTATTTAATTTTACTAATAAATTAATAGATTTTAATAGAAATTTATTTATAAGTAATTTTTATAGGCTAAATAGTAATTTTAAATTTAAAAATATAAAAAAGTTTATATTTATATTATATTAAATATAATTAAAAGTTTTAAATATATATTAATTTATAGATTTTTATATTATTTTAGTTCTCTATTAAAGCTAAATTAATAATAAAAGAAGATAGTAAAGATATATAGTAAAAGAAGATATAGTAAAAGAAGATATAGTAAAAGAAGATATAGTAACTTTATAATTCTCTATAACCTATCTATAGCTAGAAGTCCCTATTTTATACTAGTAGCTATAGTATATTAGGCTATACCTAGTCTCTAATACTATTTATACTAGTATTATTAAGGTTAAAGCTATTATAGACTATAGGCTAGTCTAATACTATTAAGTACTATATAAAAATATTATTACTATATAACTTAGGGCTTTAAATATAAGTTAGTTAAAATAAGTAATAATAAAAAGCTACTATTACCTTAAAGGTTCTAGCTTTACTTAAATATACACCTATCTAGCTAAACTAAGTAACTATTATAACCTTCTTATACTATATTATAAAACTACTTAAAAGTAATCTTTTAGCCTACTATACTACTAAAGCTAAGATAGGTAAGATAACTATATTCTATTACTATATATAGTTCTAGATATATAAACTTAATAGCTCTACTATAAATAGCTATAGAATAAAGATTAACCTATAAGTCTTTAATTATATAAAGAATATCCTTAAGTAGGTTCCTAAAAATAACCTCTTTATATTAAAAATTCTAAGTATCTTAATAAATTACTTAAAAGAATTTAATATAGATTTTAATATTATTAACTTTTTTATAAACCTTAAGGTTAAATAGGAGAATAATATATTATTATTAAAGTAAGAAGTAAAAATAAGGATTATTATTTAGAAGAGGTTCTTTCTAAAATAGAAATAGTTCCTAACCTAGACTAGGCTATAGCTTTAAAATAATTAAATAAAATTAATTAAAAAAATAATTATAAATCTTTAACCTTATATCGGAGGATTAATATTTTATAAATAAATATTATAAATATAATATAAAAAGTATTTAAATTAATAATATAAATATTATTTAAAAAATAAGCTTTTCTATCTTTTTTATATTTTAATATAAAAAGTATTATAATTATATAATAGTTATAATTTTATAATATTTAAATTTTTTAAATTACTCATTATTTAGTTTTAAAATTTTTAAAATATTTTCTTTCTAATATTTAAATTTCTATAAATATTCTAATATTTTTATATTTTTATATAAAATATATTTTAAAATATATTAAATATATTATTTAAAATTATAAAAATATTTTATATTTATTTAATCTTATATATATAATTTATAAAATATTTTATATATATAGTTTTAAATTTTATAATATTTTAATATTTTATTACTTTAATATATAATTTATTTAAAATATACTAAATTAAAAACCTTTTATTAAACTAACTTTTAAATTTTAACTTTAGAATTTTATAAATATTTTATTATTAATCTTTATAAAGTAAGGATTTTAAAAATAGTTTCTTTTTATATATAAGTTAAAAAGTAGGTTTTTATAAAAGTATTTAATTTAGTAAAAAAAATATATATTATAAAGTTTAGCTATTATATAATTATAGTATTTACTATATTAATAGTAAATAAAAGAAGCTAAAATCTATAAATATAGTTTTATTTTTATAAAATAAACTTATAATAATGTATTATAATTTTTAATAAAAAAATATTTAAAAATAACTTTATTTATATAATAAAGAATATTTTTTACTTTTATTATTAATATATTATATTATTTAATCTATAATATTATAAAAATATTATTAATTTTATTATATTTTAAATATAAGTAGAAATAATATAAAGATATTAATAATATAATATATTATAATTTAACTATAATTAATAATATTATATTAATTAAATAAAGTATATTATTTAGTTTAAATTAAATATTTATTTTATCTATTTTTATAATATTTAAAATTAAAAAATTAATTTAATATAAAATAAAGTATTATTTATTATTAATAGTAAAGTAAATTATAATTTTAGTATTTAAAAATTCTTTAAAAAACTTTTTAATAGTATTATTTCTTTAAACTAAAAATTAATATAAATACTATTTTATTATTTTAATTATTTTAAAAGTAAAATTAAAATAATATAAATATTTAATTTATAAAATATAAATATATTTAATTAAAGTTATTAATAAGTTTATAATTTTATATAAAAGTTTTTATATTTAATTTTTAAAATTAATAAAATAAATATTATATAGTTTATATTTATAACTTATTATTTATTCTCTTTATATAATAAAATATATTATATTAATTATTTATATTTTAAATTTTTTATTAAGTTAAAATTAATAATAAAAAAATATAATAAAAAGATATAATAAAAAAAGTATATTATATAAAAATATTATTTTTTTAAATATAAAGTTAAAAAACTTATAATTATTTTTTAGTAATTTTATTTAATTATTTTAAATTTATAATTTAATCTAATTTTTAGCTTTAACTAAACTTTTTTAAAGCTTTTTAAGTATTTTCTTCTTTATTAATAATAAATCTATATTTTTTATAGCTTTATTTTTTAAAAAATATATAAATTTTAATAATATTAAAATTTATATTATATATAATTTATTAATAAATAAACTAAGCTTTTTAATATAAATATAATATTTATAGCTTTAAATTTAAAAACTTTTTTATATAAGATATATTTACTTATTAATTATTATTTTATAACTATTTATAGATTATTAGTTTTATATATCTAAATATATAATAATAAATTATAGTTATTTTATCTAATAGTTATTTTAACTTTATAAATATAATAAGCTAAAAGATAGGTTTTTAAATAGTTTTATATAAAATAGTTATAATAGATATATATTTATAAGTAGAGTTAAAACTTTAGTTAAAGTAATAATAGTTTTTATATATTACTTATTTTAACTAACTTTTAAGTTATATAATAATAATATTTTTATATAGTACTTAATATTAAACTAAATTATATAGTTTATAATAGCTTTAACTTTAATAATATTAGTATAAATAGTATTAAAAACTAGATATATCTAATATACTATAGTTATTAATATAGAATAGTAACTTTTAGCTATAAATAAATTATAAAATTATAAAGTTACTATATCTTCTTTTACTATATTTTCTTTTACTATATCTTCTTTACTATATCTTCTTTACTATATCTTCCTTTACTATATCTTCTTTTTCTTTTATATCTTCTTTTATTATTAATTCTAGCTTAATAGAGGAACTAAAATAATATATAAAATCTATACTTTTAGTATAGAGAATTCTTTTAAATTTTAATATAAAATCTCTATTAATAATAAAAATACTATATTATTTTAACTTTTAAAGTTCTTTATAAATACCTTAAAACTTTCTTAATAAATAAGTATTTATATATTTTATATATACTAAATAATATATATATTAAGTTATACTAGTATAATCTTCCTACTATTATTTTAAATATATTTACTTTTTAATACTTAAACTTAATAAAATATTAACTATTTATATTTTAAGTTCTTCTATAGCTAAATTAATAATAAAAGAAGATATAGTAAAAAGATATAATAAAAAATATAAAAAAAGATATAGTAACTATAATTCTCTATAACCTATCTATAGCTAGAAGTTATTATTCTATACTAATAGTTATAATATATTAGACTATACTTATTTACACTAATACTATTAATAAGCTATTAGCCTATTAAGGTTAAAGTTATTATAGACTATAGGCTAGTCTAATACTATTAAGTACTATATATAAGTATTATTACTATATAACTTAGAGCTTTAAGTTAGCTAAAATAGGTAATAATATAAAAAGCTACTATTACCCTAACTAAGGTTCTAACTCTACTTTATAAATAAATACCTATCTACTATAACCTTCTTATACTATATTATAAGACTACTTAAAAGTAATCTTTAACTAAAGCTAATATAATAGATAAGATAACTATAATATTATCTAAATATATAAAATTAATAGTTCTATATAAATAGCTATAAAATAATAATTAATAACTAGATATATCTTTATATAGAAGAAGCTTTTAAATTTAAAGCTATAAATACTATATCTATATTAAAAAACTTAGTTTATTTATTAATAAACTAAGAGAGTATAATATAGACCTAATACTATTAAAATCTATATATTCTTTAAGATAAAGCTATAAAGTATAGATTTATTACTAGAAGAAAGTATTTAAAAGCTTTAGGAAAGGTTTTCTTAAAGCTAAAGATTAGACTAGGCTATAAATTTAAAATAGTTAAATAAAATTATTTAAAAAAATAATTATAGGTCTTTTAACCTTATATCTAGAAGGAACTTAATGAAATATATATAGAACTTTTTATAAGTAGGTATTATTTTAAATAATATTATAAAATAAAAGTTTTTATTTAAAAGAATTTAAAAAGGTAAAAATAAAGAAGAAGATAAAAAGTTAGGGGTTTTTAGTAAAAACTATTTTAAATAATAGTAGTAATAATTATATTTATAAAAAAGTTAAATATAAATAAGAGTATTTATAATATTTAATTAGTATTAAGAATAAAAATAACTAAATTATAAAATAGATAAGTTTTATTAATTTAGTAATAAATTATTATCTATTAAAATAATAGATTTAGAGGTTATATAAAGGTTTTACTATATAAGTTATTAATTTAGAAATAGATAAAAGTCTAGTACTTAGTAGAGTTAATTTATTTAATTTAAAATATTACTAAAATATAAAGAGAGCTTAGTAATAAGGTAAATAAAGAAGTTTAAAGTTTTAATAAAGTTCTTATTTACTTAAAATATAATAAATACTTATAAAAGGTAAATCTAAATAGTAATAATATTTAAGCAATTACTTAGACTTTATATTAAGTAATTACTAAGATAATTCTATTAGAGTTAGTTCTTCTAAAAGGTTATATAGCTTTAGTTAGAGTTAGCTAAAGATAGTTATACTAAATAAGTTATATAAAGTCTAATATAAACTAATAACCTTAGTATAGTTATTTTTAAAGGTTAATATCTATAATAGGTATATAAGTTTTAAAGTAATAGATTATCTCTTTAACCTTACTATCTATAGTTACCCTTATAACTACTAATTAGTATTAGCTAAGCATAATTAAAAGAAGATAAGATTAGTATTAAATATAGTTAGTTCTTTATACTTATAGACTACTTAGAGGATTTATATATAAGTCTAAGAGGGATTTATATATAAGTCTATAGCAACTAAGCTTATAAAGCTTTATTATAAACTTAAAGTATTAAAGTATTAGATTATATAACTAATAGTAGTAATAAAACTTTAAATATTATTTAAAAATAAATTTATTTATAATATATAACTTATATTATATAATAGTCTATATAATAATTTATATAAGAATATATTAAACTATAGATTCAGCTATCTTAGTTAAAGTTTATAAAGAATATATATTTTTATATAACTAGTATTAAAAATAAATATCTTTATTTTTATATAATAAGAATAAAAGTTCTATTTTATTATATAATAATATTCTTAATATTATAAAGTATATATTGTCTATTTATATTATATAAGGAAAATAGAAATAATATTAAAGTTTTTAAAATATAATATAATTTATCTAAATACTATAAGTATATTATAAGTATTATAAATATTATTATATAATAAAACTTATTAGTAGAGTCTTCTATATAAATAGTCTTTATAGAGACTAACTAATAATAAAAGATATTATCCCTTATATATATATATAATATCTAACTATAGTAATTAGTAGCTTTAGTATATATACTATAAAGCTATTATTTAATCTTAATATTATTCTATTTTCCTTTTATAATCTTTTAATATTACTATTTTTATTTCTAACTTTAAATTAACTAAGAAATATATAAATATTTAAAGAGTAATAAATTTAAGTTACTTATATAAAGTTATAAATAAAATAATAGAATATATTTAAAATAATCTTTTATAATAAAATATATAATAAGAATTATTTAGATTATAGTATTTAAATATTATTTAAATTATTCTTTAACTTATTATATAAAAATATAAGATTTAAAGAAAATTTATTTATACTAGCTTTAGTTATATATATATAATTTATAGTTATATACTTTTTCTAACTAAATTTATTTATAATTATATTAATTTATAAAACTTATTATAGTCATACTTAGTAGAGTAAATCTAAGTATTATAATAACTTTTTAAAGACTTTAAAGGATCTTTAGTAATAAAGATAAGTAGTTTAAGTTATTTATATCTATACTATTAGAGAATATATCTATCTTTATATTATAAGTAGAGAACTTATTACTTTAAATTATTAACTCCTAATTATCTTAAATAAAACTTTTTTTAATATAAAAAGTTTTAAAAATATAGTAACTTTAGTTACTAATTAAAAGACTATTTTTAAAGTAATATAAAAGTAGTAGCTAATATAGTTAAGAAATTAGAAGGAAAGAATATATTATTATTAGTTAAACTAAAAATAATAGACTAATACTAGTATTTCTAAAACTAGTTAATAAACTTTCTTTATATTATTTTAATTAAATACTTATTTTAATAATAAAGTTTACTTTTACTTTTATTAAATAAATTATAATTTTAGTAATAAGTATAAATTATATAAAGAAATAATAGCTAAATATTTTTATAATTATTTAAAATAAATATTTATTATATAAATTAAGTTATAGGAAAATATTATATAGTAACTATATTAAAAACTAAAAATCTAGATTTAAACTAAAAGTTTATTAATATAAAATAAATTATTAAATTTAGTTTTAATATAAGTATTTAAAGTATAAATATAAGAAAGCTAAATAGTAAGATAAAGCTAGTTTTAATAAAGTAAACTTTAATAATCTTTAAGTTTTTAAATTATATTTAAAAGATTATAAGTTTTTATTTAAAAAGAAGAATATAGGTATTTTCTAGTTAAAGAAACTTAAAGTTAGTAATAATATTAATTATTAATAATTAAACTATTTATTATAATATTAATTTATTTATTAACTACATTTAGTATTTTATATATTATTTTAGTTCTCTATAAGCTAAAATTAATAATAAAAAAGATAGTAAAAGAAGATATAGTAACTTTATAATTCTACTCTATAATCTATTTATAGGTAGAGTTACTATTCTATACTAGTAGCTATAGTATATTAGGCTATACCTAGTCTTTAATATTATTTATACTAGTACTAT
Organism: Diaporthe vexans; assembly: GCA_021188095.1. Classification (NCBI taxonomy): domain Eukaryota; kingdom Fungi; phylum Ascomycota; class Sordariomycetes; order Diaporthales; family Diaporthaceae; genus Diaporthe; species Diaporthe vexans. The sequence continues at coordinate 2,023,592 of JAJLLZ010000010.1, forward strand.
TAATAAGTTATTAGCCTATTAAGGTTAAAGCTATTATAGACTATAGGTAACCTAGTCTAATACTATTAAGTACTATATATAAGTATTATTACTATATAACTTAAGGAAGTTAGCTAAAATAAGTAATAATAAAAAGCTACTATTACCCTAATCTTATAAAATATATATAAGTTCTAGCTCTACTTAAATATATACCTATTATAACCTTCTTATATAAGACTACTAGAAAGTAATCTTTTAGTTAAAGTTAAGACTATAGATAATACCTATATTCTATTACTATATATAGTTCTAGATATATAAACCTAATAGCTCTATAGTTATAGAATAAAAGATTAACCTATAAGTCTTTAATTATATAGAAAATACTCTTAAGTAGGTTTCTAAAGATAACCTCTTTATATTAAAAATCCTTAATATTTTAATAAATTACCTAAAAGAATTTAATATAGATTCTAATATTATTAACTTCTTTATAAACCTAAAGCTAAGTAAGAGAATAATATACTATTATTAAAGTAAAAGATAAAGATAAAATTATTATTTAGAAGAGATTCTTTCTAAAATAGAAATAGTTTCTAATTTAAACTAAGCTATAGCTTTAAAATAGTTAAATAAAATTAATTAAAAAAATAATTATAGGTCTTTTAACCTTATATTTAGAAGGAAAATAAAATTATTTTAAAAAAATAATTATAAGTCTTTTAATCTTATATTTAAAAAGATAAAAGAAAATATAATAAAAAAGATATAATAAAAGAAAATATAATAACTTTATAATTTTACTTTATAACTTATTTATAACTAGAAATTATTATTTTATATTAATAGTTATAATATATTAAACTATATTTAGTTTTAATATTATTTATACTAGTATTATTAATAAACTATTAACTTATTAAAATAAAAGTTATTATAAATTATAAGCTAATTTAATACTATTAAGTATTATATAAAAGTATTATTACTATATAATTTAAAACTTTAAGTTAATTAAAATAAATAATAATATATAATATAAAAAGCTATTATTATTTAATTTAAAGTTCTAGTTTTATTTTATAAATATATATTAGTTATAACTTTCTTATATAAAACTAATTAAAAGTAATTTTTAACTAAAGCTTAAATAATAAATAAGTTAACTATAATTTATTAAATTTATAAATAATTATAAAATAATAATTAATAACTAGATATACCTTTATATAAAAAACTTAATTTATTAATTAATAAACTAAAAATATAATATAAACTTTAATACTATTAAAATCTATATTTTTTTAAAGTTAAACTATAAAGAAATATAAAGTTATTATTAATAAAGAAAAAAGATATTTAAAACTTTAAAAAAGTTTAATTAAACTAAGTTATAGATTTAAAATAGTTAAATAAAATTATTTAAAAATAACTATAAGTCTTTTAACCTTATATTTAAAAGAGAAAATATTTATATATATATATATATATATATATAATAGTTTATAAATAAATTATTTAAGTTATTTTCTTAGTATAAAGTATTTATTAATAATATTATAATTTTTCTAAATATATTAAAAAAATATAAAACTTATTTTTATAAGTTATTTAATTTATTTATATTTAAGTATATAACTTTTATTTAACTAAATTTTTTATTAGTTATTTATTTATTAAATTATTTAAATTTTTACTTAATACTTTTAGTATAATCTTAGCTTTAAATTATATAAAAACTTTAATAAATTTAGTTATATTATATATATTATATACTTTAAAGTAGTACCTTAATATAACTAGTTTTTTACTACTTAATACTATACTATATTTAGATTTTTAATTTATTATAAGTAAGAAAAACTATTTATTAAGAAAAGAAAAATTAATAAGATTATTTTTAGTAAACTAATAAATATTAAACTTATATATAAATAATAATATTTATATTTATTAAAATAAAGAAAGTAAATTTCTAAGTAATTTAAAATATAGTTATAAATAAATACTTTTTTATATATTATAATCTAAATAAACTTTTTTTCTTTAAATAAGTAACTTTAAAAGTAAAAATTTAAAGTAATACTTTTTATTAACTATTTATATTTTTTAAGTTCCTCTATTAAGCTAGAATTAATAATAAAAGAAGATATAGTAAAAGAAGATATAGTAACTTTATAATTCTTTATAACTTATCTATAGCTAGAAGTTATTATTCTATACTAATAGCTATAGTATATTAGGCTATACCTAGTCTGTTTATATTAGTACTGTTAATAAGCTGTTAGCCTATTAAGGTTAAAGCTATTATAGACTATAGGCTAGTCTAATACTATTAAGTACTATATATAAGTACTATTACTATATAACTTAGGGCTTTAAGTTAGCTAAAATGGGTAATGATATAAAAAGCTACTATTACCCTAACTATCTTATAGGATACGTATAGGTTCTGGCTCTACTTAAATATACACCTATCTAGCTAAACCGAGCACGACCTTCTTACACAAGACTACTCAAAAGCAATCTTTCAGCCTACTATACTACTAAAGCTAAGATAACTACTAAGTAAGGTAACTATAATCTATTATCTAGATATATAGAACTAATAGCTTATAAATAACTATAGAATAGTAATTAATAACTAGATATATCTTTATATAGAAGAAGCCTTTAAATTTAAAACTATAGATACTATATTTATATTAAAAAAGCTTAGTTTATTTATTAATAAACTAAGAGAGTATAATATAGACTCTAATACTATTAAAACCTATATATCTCTTAGGATAAAGCTATAGAGTATAATTTAATACTATTAGAGAATAAAAATTATAAAGGTTTAAGGAAAGGTTTAGTAAAGAAGCTAGACTAGGCTATAGATTTAAAATAGTTAAATAATTATAAAAAAAAAATAACTATAGGTCTTAACCTTATACCTAGGAGGGAATACTTTTTTATTTATATAATAAAATAATATAAAAACTAAGTATAATTATAATAGTATAAAATATTAGATTTATAATATTTTTAAATAAGATATTATTAAATATTAAAGATATAATATAAGAAAAAAAAAATAGTTAAAGTTATTTACTTTATAGATAATAAAGTAATTAAAAGTATTACTTTAATTAGCTAATATAAATATATAATAAAAATTATAATCTATATAAATGTTTTATTTATAGATTCTATTAACTTATATTTAATTAATATTTTAATATATATATTCTAGTTATATATTCTAGTATAGAATAAATATATATTATTTTTTAAAATAGTTAAATTCTATTTTAAATATTTTAGTTATTTAGAGAAGATAGAAAATACTAAAATAAAATATTCTAATAAAGAATTAATTTTAAATTATATATAATTTATAATAAAAGTATTAATAATTAATAAATAGTAAAACTATTTTTATAATAGATATATATAAAATAATAAGTATAAGAATATTATCTAGTAAATTAAAAATATTAATATTAAAAAGTAATAATAAGAATATTAATTTTCTTTTATTTTTAGTCTACTATTTATTTTATATTAAAACTTTATTTATTACTTTAATATAAATAAAGTATAATATCTTTATATACTAAAGATATTTATTAAAATTATTTTAAAATAATATATAATAATAAATATTACTTTAATTATAATTATATATTAATAAACTTTAATTATTTTATAATTTAATATAAAATAAAAAGGTTTAAAAGTATATAAAGTTTTATTAAGCTTATTAATTTAATTAAATAAATAAATACTTTTTTAGTTATATAAAACTAATTTTTATTAAAAATATTTTTATAAAAATTATTATTATAAACTTTATTTAAAAGCTATTAAAGTATTATTAAAAATATATTATATATAATTTTTAGAAAGTTAGTTTTAATTAACTATTTATTATCTTTATAAGTTTAATAAAAAAAGTTTATTAATTTTAAACTATTTAATATATATAGTTAAATAATAAACTAAAGTATTTATTAAAATATTTTTAATTATAAATTAGTTAATTCTAAAAGGAATTATTTATAACTATAATAAAAGTTTATTTTTAAGTTTTAATAAGAAATATAAGCTATTATAAATATAAAGATTTTTATTCCTTCTAGATATAAGGTTAAAAACCTATAGTTATTTTTTTAAATAATTTTATTAACTATTTATATTTTTAAGTTCTCTATTAAGCTATATTAATAATAAAAGAAGATATAATAAAAGAAGATATAATAAAAGAAGATATAATAAAAGAAGATATAGTAAAAGAAGATGTAGTAAAAGAAGATATAGTAACTCTATAATTCTACTTTATAACCTATTTATAGCTAGAAGTTACTATTCTATACTAGTAGCTATAGTATATTAGGCTATACTTAGTCTCTAATACTATTTATACTAGTATTATTAATAAGCTATTAGCCTATTAAGGTTAAAGTTATTATAGACTATAGATAACCTAGTCTAATACTATTAAGTACTATATAAAAGTACTATTACTATATAACTTAGGGAAGTTAGCTAAAATAGGTAATAATATAAAAAGCTACTATTACCCTAAAGATTCTAGCTCTACTTAAATATATACCTATTATAACCTTCTTATACTATATTATAAGACTACTTAAAAGTAATCTTTTAGCCTACTAAAGCTAAGATAACTACTAGATAAGGTAACTATAATCTATTATTTAGATATATAAAACTAATAGCCTTATATAAATAGCTATAAAATAGTAATTAATAACTAGATATACCTTTATATAAAAAAAGCCTTTAAATTTAAAGCTATAAAGACTATATTTATATTAATAAAGTTTAGTTTATTAATTTATAAACTAAAAGTATATAATATAAACCCTAATACTATTAAAATCTATATATCCTTTAGAGTAAAGCTATAGAGGGGTATAAAATTATTACTAGTAGAGAAGAAGGTATTTAAAAACTTTAATAAAAGGTTTAGCTAAGGTTAGAGACTAGACTAGGCTATAGATTTAAAATAGTTAAATAAAATTATTTAAAAAAAATAACTATAGGTCTTTTAATCTTATACCTAGGAGAGAGTTATAGAGAATTATAAAATTACTATATCTTTATTTATAATATCTTCTTTTACTATATCTTCTTTTACTATATCTTCTTTTATTATATCTTCTTTTACTATATCTTCTTTTACTATATCTTCTTTTACTATATCTTCTTTTACTATATCTTCTTTTATTATATCTTTTTATTATTAATTCTAGCTTAATAGAGGAACTTAAAAATATAAATAGTTAATAAAGATTTTTATATTTATTATATATTACTTATAAACTAATAGTTTTTAAATAGAAAAATTAAACTATAAAAATTATAATTATATATTATTCTTTTATTTATTTAGATTAATTATAGATGGATTTTTTGTATTGTTTTAGTTCCTCTATTAAGCTAGAATTAATAATAAAAGAAGATAGTAAAAGAAGATATAGTAAAAGAAGACACAGTAAAAGAAGATATAGTAAAAGAAGATATAGTAACTTTATAATTCTCTATAACCTATCTATAGCTAGAAGTCGCTATTCTATACTAGTAGCTATAGTGTATTAGGCTACGCCTGTTCACACTAGTGCTGTCGAGGTTGAAGCTATCGCGGACCACAGGTAACCTAGTCTAACACTGTTAAGTACTATGTGTAAGTGACATCGCTGTATGACTCAGGGCTTTACAAGTTGGCTAAAATGGGTAATGATAAAAAGCCGCTATTACCCCAACTAAGGTTCTAGCTCTGCTCTGTAAACACACACCTATCCACCACGACCTTCTTGCGCTACGTTGCAAGACTACTCAAAAGTAATCTTTCAGCCTACTGAAGCCGAGACTACAGGTAAGGCAACCACGTTCTATTGTCTAGATACATAGACCTAACAGCTTACAAATAGCTATAGAATAAAGATTAACCTATAAGTCTTTAATTATATAGAGGAAGCCCTTAAGTAGGTTCCTAAAGATAACCTCTCTATATTAAAAATCCTTAGTATTTTAATAGATTACCTAAGAGAATTTAATATAGATTCTAATATTATTAACTTCTTTATAAACCTTAAGGCTAAGTAGGAGAATAATATACTATTATTAAAGTAGGAGGAGAAGATAAGGACTACTATCTAGGAGAGGTTCTTTCTAAAATAGAACTAGTTCCTAACCTAGACTAAGCTATAGCTTTAAAACAGTTAAATAGAATTAATAAAAAAAAAATAATTATAGGTCTTTTAACCTTATACCTAGGAGGGATTTAGATTAATTATAAATTAAAATAATACTAGCTTTATAGTAAAATCTAAATAATAGCTACTTTATATTTATTTAATATTTACTTTATAAGATATTATTTAAATTTAAGATTTAAAAACTATTTAAATTATTAATAGTAATTAATAAAGTCTCAATAAAGTCTTTTTAATAAAGTATAATATTTTTATTATTATATTTAAAAGAATATTAAGCTTATTATTAAATTTATTATAGTAAAGGTAAAAAAGTAATATAATTATTATTATTATATAATTAAGTTAAAAGAAAATAATAAAGTATATTTTTATCTTTACTATAAGTATTATCTATTTAGTAAACTACTATATAAATACTTTTAGTAATATTATAGTTTATAAAAGATTAAATAAAAGATCAGTTTATTAATATATAAATTAAACTTTTTTATAATTTAAAATATATTTAATAATATTAATTTTTATTTATTTTTAACTTTATAAAAAAATCTTTTTAATTATAAAGTTTTACCTTTTAGATTTATTATAGTAGATTAAAAATAAATAAAAAGTATTAGTAAAAATTAGAAAATTAAGTTATTACTTATTTATTATAAAAAAATATACTTAAAAATAGTTTAAATATTTTATAAAATAAATTAACTTTAATAATAAATATAATATATAGTAAATAATAACTATATAATATTAAAAAGTTAGTTTAAACTATTAGTAATATTATAAAGATTAATTATATTTATTTAATATAATTAACTTATTATTTACTAAAGATAATAATAAAGCTATAAAAATTAAAAATATAATTTAAGATAAAACTATAGCTTATAATAAAAAAATAACTAGTTTAATAAAAAAAATAGTTTTATAAATAACTTTATAATTAACTTTATAAATAACCTTAAAATAATAAACTAAGTTATTTTATAAAATTAAAGTTTATAAAAATAATAAGTTATATAGTTAAAGAAATAATTAGTTAAACTTAATATTATAAAATAAAAGTTAAACTAATATAATAATCTTTAAATACTAAGTTAAAATAAAACTATTTTAAACTATTTTATTTAAATTTAAACTTTTAAGTTTAAGTTTATATTATTAGTTCTAAAGTATATATTAGTATTTAAAAGATAAATTATTAGTAGTTTTATTTATAATAAAAACTATAATTACTTTTATAAACCTTTAAATAGTAACTATAAGAAGAATAATATATATATATTATTTTTATATTCCTTTTAAGGTTAAAGTTAAAAGACTTATAATTATTTTTTTAATTAATTCTATTTAATTATTTTAAAGCTATAATCTAATCTAGATTAAAAACTAGTTTTATTTTAAAAGAACCTCTTTAATAATAGTTTTATTTTCTCCTTTTACTTTAATAATAGTATATTATTCTCTTATTTAACTTTAAGGTTTATAAAAAGTTAATAATATTAGAATTTATATTAAATTCTTTTAAATAATTTATTAAAATATTAAAGATTTTAATATAAAATTATTTTAAAAACCTATTTAAGGGCTTTCTTTTTATAATTAAAAACTTATAAGTTAATTTTTATTCTATAGCTATTTATAGTAGAACTATTAGCTCTATATATTTAAATAATAAAATATAGTTACTTTATTTATAATCTTAGCTTTAATAAGTTAAAGATTACTTTTAAATAGTTTTATAATATAATATAAAAAGGTTATAATAAATATATATTTATAAAATAAAACTAGAATTTTAATTATAGTAATAATAGCTTTTATTATTATTTATTTTAGTTAACTTATATTTAAAACTCTAAGTTATATAGTAATAGTACTTATATATAATACTTAATAGTATTAAACTAACTTATAGTCTATAATAGCTTTAACTTTAATAGACTAGTTTATATTAAAACTAATAGCTTATTAATAATACTAATATAAATAGTATTAAAGATTAGGTATAGCCTAATATACTATAGTTATTAGTATAAAATTATAACTTCTAGCTATAAATAAGTTGTAGAAAATTATAAAGTTACTATATCTTCTTTTACTATATCTTCTTTTATTATATTTTCTTTTACTATCTTCTTTTATTATTAATTCTAGCTTAATAGAGGAACTAAAATAATATATAAAATCTATACTATTTTATATATATTAGTAAGTTATATATATATAAAATAAGTAAAAGAAAGAGTAAGATTAAGAAAGTAATTAAATTAGAAGTAAATATTAAATAGTTTATAATTATATTATATTAGATATTTTTAAACTTTATTTTTAACTTTACTATAGTTATAAAAGGTTAGTATAGTAAGGTTAGTATAGTTTATAAATAAATATAAATAAGAGATATAGTCTAGTCTAGAATTTAGATTTAAGAATTAATTTAAAGATTATTACTTACTTATAATAATATATTATAAAATATAAGTATTATATTTTTATAAACCTTATATATCTAAAATAATAATTTTAAAAGTATTTAATTATTTTAATTAGAATATTTCTATAAATAATTAAGTATTTTTATTCTAACTTTATAAATCTATAGTTTACTAAAAGTAAATTAACTAAAAGTCTCTAATAATACTAGTATATCTAAGCTATATTTTTATTTAATAGTAGAATAATATAGTATATTACTTTTATATTTAAAATAAAATAAGATTAAAAGGTTAAAAGTTTAATTCTATATATACTATTTATATTTTTTCTTTTCTATTAAGAATAATATATCTTTTTATACTAGGTAATTATTATAGTATATTAAAGGTATTATAAGCTATTCTTATATAATAAGATTTACTAGTAGAGTTTTCTATATAAATAGTTTTTATAAAGACTAACTAATAATAAGAGATATTATCTCTTTATATATATATATATATATATATATACTATATTTAACTATAGTACTAAGGTGGTTCTTTATATATATAATTCTAATTAATATTATTATTTTTATTAAATTAAATTATAAATTTACTTTTTTTTATTTTATTTAACCTTTATATATAAGTTCTCTTTTAGATAAATAAGTACTTATAACTTTCCTACTATAGAGAGTTATATAATACCTATATTCTAAAGTTCTACTTAATAGTTAATACTATAAAAATTATTTAAAATAAAGTAGTTTACTTTAAATATTTTAAGAAAAAGAGAATATCTTCCCTAAATATACTATAAAAGAATAAGAATTCTTATAAGTATAAAGCTATTAGGAAGTTTCTAGATATTTCTTTATATTTATTTAATTCTTCGTCTTCTTCTAACTCTACTTAAATTAAATTCTCCTCTTTATACTATTATATATAAAAGGAAAATATCTCTTTAAAAGAGTTATTAAATAATTCTTTATAGATTTTTTATATTATTTTAGTTCCTCTATTAAGCTAGAATTAATAATAAAAGAAGATAGTAAAAGAAGATATAATAAAAGAAGATATAGTAAAAGAAGATATAGTAAAAGAAGATATAGTAACTTTATAATTCTCTATAACCTATCTATAGCTAGAAGTCCCTATTCTATACTAACAGCTATAGTATATTAGGCTATACCTAGTCTATTTATACTAGTACTATTAAGGTTAAAGCTATCACAGACTATAAGCAACCTAGTCTAACACTATTAAGCACTATATAAAAGTACTATCACTATATAACTCAGGGAAGTTAGCTAAAATAGGTGATAATAAAAAGCTACTATTACCCTAACTAAGGTTCTAGCTCTACTCAAACACACACCCATCTAGCTAAACTAAGTAACACAACCTTCTTACACTATATTACAAGACTACTTAAAAGTAATCTTTCAGCTAAAGCTAAGACTATAGGTAAGGTAACTATATTCTATTACTATATATAGTTTTAGATATATAGATCTAATAGCTCTATAGCTATAGAATAAAGATTAACCTATAAGTCTTTAATTATATAGAGAATATCCTTAAATAGGTTCCTAAAGATAACCTCTCTATATTAAAAATCCTTAGTATATTAATAGATTATCTAAGAAAATTTAATATAAATTCTAATATTATTAACTTCTTTATAAACCTTAAGGCTAAGTAGGAGAATAATATACTATTATTAAAGTAGGAGGTAAAGATAAGGACTATTATCTAGAAGAGGTTCTTTTTAAAATAGAAATAGTTCCTAACCTAGATTAGGTTATAGCTTTAAAATAGTTAAATAGAATTAATTAAAAAAAAATAATTATAGGTCTTTTAACCTTATACCTAGGAGGGAAATAATTCTTTATATATTTAAAAGAATTAAACTTTTATATAATATCTCTCTTTCTTTATATAATTAGTTAACTAGTAACTTTCTTCTTATATATAAAATACTTTTATTTCTATACTTATATAGAACTAAACTAAAAAGGTTTCTTATTTTACTAAAACTTAAATCTTATTATATAAGTAGAAATAACTTATTATATATTATTTTTAAATATAAATTAACCTTTACTTTTTAGTATATATAACTACTACTAATAGTTTTTATAGTTAAATAAATATTATATATTTATATAATTAATATTTATAAGTAATTTATATAAAAATTATTAATTTAATATTTTATTTAAAGTAACTTAAAAAATATATAAAGATCTAAAAATAAAGTTTTATATATAGACTTTTACTAAAATAGTACTATTTCTAGTTTTAATACTTCTTTATACTTAAATAACTATTATATAAAGTTATATTTTACCTTAATAGTCTTTTCTAAAGTTCTTTATATAAATTAAAATCTATCTAATAGAGATTTTAGAGTTTCTATAAATATCTAGTTAGAGTTCTTTCTATAAAGTTAAGTAAATAATAATATAGTCTAGTTAAAGAAGTATATATTATTTATATTTAATATAGATTTTATATATTATTTTAGTTCCTTAATTAAACTAGAATTAATAATAAAAGAAGATTTAAACTAGAATTAATAATAAAAGAAGATAATAAAAGAAAATATAGTAAAAGAAGATATAGTAAAAAAAGATATAGTAACTTTATAATTCTACTTATAACCTATTTATAGCTAAAAGTTACTATTTTATACTAATAACTATAGTATATTAAACTATACTTATTTATACTAGTACTATTAATAAACTATTAGCTTATTAAAGTTAAAGTTATTATAAATTATATTATAAGAGGGGAAACAGAGTTAAAGTAACTATCCTTAATATATTAATTTAGATTAAAACGACGCTACCTTCTATATAAGAGGGAAGGTTTAAAGGGGTTATATAGGGAAGGTCTAGTCCTTAGAAGGTGTGGGCGAATGGGCTACCCTGGATGACTAAGCAGCCAGTGGGGCCCCCAGCCCACACACACACTCTCATAGATTATAAGTTAGTCTAATATTATTAAATATTATATATAAGTATTATTATTATATAACTTAAAGCTTTAAATATAAATTAGTTAAAATAAGTAATAATAAAAAGCTATTATTATCTTAAAAGTTCTAACTTTACTTTATAAATATATATCTATTATAATCTTCTTATATAAAACTACTTAAAAGTAATCTTTTAACTTATTATAGATTTTATATATTATTTTAGTTTCTCTATTAAGCTAAAATTAATAATAAAAGAATATAGTAAAAGAAGATATAGTAAAAGAAGATATAGTAAAAAGATATAGTAAAAAGATATAGTAAAAAGATATAATAAAAGAAGATATAATAACTTTATAATTCTCTATAATCTATTTATAGTTAAAAGTTACTATTTTATACTAATAACTATAGTATATTAAGCTATACCTAGTTTATTTATATTAATATTATTAATAAACTATTAATCTTAATATAAACTAGTTTATTAAGATTAAAGCTATTATAAACTATAAATAACTTAGTCTAATATTATTAAGTATTATATAAAAGTATTATTATTATATAACTTAAAACTTTAAGTTAACTAAAATAAGTAATATATAAAAAGCTATTATTATCTTAAAAGTTCTAGCTCTACTTAAAAGTTCTAGCTCTACTTAAATATATACTTATTATAACCTTTTTATATAAAACTATTTAAAAGTAATCTTTTAACCTATTATATTTACTATTAAAGCTAAGATAATAAATAAAGTAATTATAATTTATTATCTAAATATATAAAATTAATAACTTATAAATAACTATAAAATAATAATTAATAATTAAATATATCTCTATATAAAAAGCTTTTAAATTTAAAGCTATAAATACTATATTTATATTAAAAAAACTTAGTTTATTTATTAATAAACTAAAAAGTATAATATAAACTTTAATATTACTAAAATCTATATATTTTTAAGGTAAAGTTATAAAGAGGTATAGATTTATTATTAATAAAAAGAAAATATTTAAAAGTTTTAAAAGAAGATTTAGCTAAGGTTAAAGACTAAATTAAGTTATAAATTTAAAATAATTAAATAAAATTAATTTAAAAATAACTATAGATCTTTTAACTTTATATCTAGGAGGGCTTTTAACTTACTATATTATTAAAGTTAAAATAAATAAAGTAACTATAGATTTTTATATTATTTTAGTTCCTTTATTAAGCTAGAATTAATATAAAAGAAGATAGTAAAAGAAGATATAATAAAAGAAGATATAGTAAAAGAAGATATAGTAAAAGAAGATATAGTAAAAGAAGATATAGTAAAAGAAGATATAGTAAAAGAAGATATAATAACTTTATAATTCTTTATAACCTATTTATAGCTAGAAGTTATTATTTTATACTAGTAGCTATAGTATTAAGCTATATTTAATCTTAGTTTATACTAGTATTATTAAGGTTAAAGTTATTATAAACTATAAGTAACTAAGTTTAATATTATTAAGTATTATATATAAGTATTATTACTATATAACTTAGAGAAATTAGTTAAAATAAGTAATAATAAAAAGCTATTATTACTTTAACTAAGATTTTAACTCTACTTTATAAATATATACTTATTATAACCTTCTTATACTATATTATAAAACTATTTAAAAGTAATAGTTAAAACTAAGACTATAAGTAAGATAACTATATTTTATTATTTAGATATATAGATCTAATAGCTTTATAGCTATAGAATAAAGATTAACTTATAAGTTTTTAATTATATAAAGAAAGTCTTTAAGTAAGTTTCTAAAAATAACCTTTTATATTAAAAATCCTTAGTATTTTAATAAATTATTTAAAAAAATAAATATAAATTCTAATATTATTAACTTTTTATAAACTTTAAGGTTAAATAAGAGAATAATATACTATTATTAAAGTAAAAGAAAAAAATAATTATTATTTAAAAAGGTTCTTTTAAAATAAAAATAGTTTTTAACTTAAACTAAGTTATAGCTTTAAAATAGTTAAATAGAATTAATTAAAAAAATAATTATAGGTTTTTAATTTTATATTTAAGAGGAAAATAAAGTAATTATATTTTATTATTTAAATATATAAACTTAATAATTTTATTATAAATAGTTATAAAATAAAAATTAATTTATAAGTTTTTAATTATATAAAGAAAGCTTTTAAATAAGTTTTTAAAGATAATCTTTTTATATTAAATATTCTTAGTATCTTAATAAATTATTTAAAAGAATTTAATATAAATTTTAATATTATTAACTTTTTATAAACTTTAAGATTAAATAAAAAATAATATATTATTATTAAAGTAGAAGGAGAAGATAAAAACTATTATTTAAAAGAGGTTTTTAAAATAAAATTAATTTCTAACCTAAATACTAGATTAAGCTATAACTTTAAAATAGTTAAATAAAATTAATTAAAAAAATAATTATAAATCTTTTAACTTTATACTTAGAAAGGATTATTTATTATATAATTAATTATTTATAAATTCTTTTATTATAATTTTAAATAATAAAAGAATAATAATAAAATTTAAAAATACTATTTATTTATTTTTAAACTATAATATATTATTTAATTAATTAAATTATTTATCTTTATATTAAAATAAGATAATATTATAATATATAAAATTAAATATATTTATATTACCTACTTACTTTATATCCTTACTCCTTACCTTCTTTGTTAGGGTTAGACTTAGTATTAGGTGTGGGGTCGTTTTGACCATTAGAAATCTTTGACTGACCGAGCCACCCTAAACCCCAAGTCGACGACTGGTTGTTGACTTCTTGATGTGCTGCTGGTGGGGCCTCATTCAGTCTCTTGGCCTCAGCGGCGCGGAAATTGTCACGCGCGGACTCCGCCTCGGCCGTCCTCTTCTTCTCGCGACGTTTGTTCATCATAGCCTTGAGCTCCTTTTCCTCATCGTCGCGAGCCTCGAGCTCTCGAATCCACTTCTGACGCTTCTCCTCAGCCTTCTCCTGCTCCTGCAGCTTCCAATTCTCTCGTTCCTTGTGTCTTTCAGCGCCGAAGTACAGGCCGCCGGCGACCATGGCGGCGACGGTGAAGCCCTGAGCTATGACACGTGCTCGAAACATGCGCTGAACCTGGTTGTGGTCCCCCTTTCGCATGGCACGGTAAGCATTGGTGAAGGCAGCGACGGTCAGTAGGCATCCTAAGGTCGAGTTAAGCCTCTGTCAGGTCGCCGAACCGAGAAACCGAGGCAGATGATGGGGTAGGATGAATGGTAGGCAGACAGGTGCGAGCATACCGAGCGGCACGAGAGGCTCGCGCTTCATGCGACCCAAGACCTTCTGGAGACTGCTTTCATTATAGAACTCGCTGTTGAAATTCAAGGAACAGTCAGCCCAAGGCGCGAGCGGTCACAGGTGAGATGCAATTTCGGGGGGGGGGGGTTTGGTGGCAGCAGCGGGCTGGAGATTAGGGTCATGGCTCACTCGTTCTCGTCGAAGGACGAAGGCAGTGGCCGGCCGGACACAGGGCTGGTCATGATGTAATACAGTGGAATGCGGCGCAGCGGGATGTGGTGGGAGCTGTTGGTATTGAGGTATGGACAGAGCCGATTTTTGGGCTGAGGGGGAGGTTGTTTCCAGCAGTTTGTGTTGAGGAGGGCTGTTGTGGTGTGGTGGTGCGATTGCAAGAGGTGAGGGGAGAGGGAGCTCTGCACGTAGTGGGAGAGTTAATGATGCCATGGATTTTTTGGGCGCGCAAGGTCTGACCTAGGCAATGTACCTTGGTATCTAGGAGACGCGTCGGCGTGCGAGGCTTGCAGCGCAGCCAGGGGTGCACGGCTCAAGCTTAGCACTGTGGCCCCACCCCACCTAGGTAACTTTTCAACCGCCACCACCACTCGGGCCGGCGCAGAGCTACACCAAGGTACCACACGGCGGCGGGCGTGGGCGGCAAATCATGCACAGGTTGAGTCACTCTTGGGCCTGAATACCCACCAGCCAGACCACGCTCGCATCCCCCACGCTGGGGACTCGCTCAACTCAGCCACTCACTCAGATACTCACCCACTCACTCACCCGTGCGTGGCACACCAGACGGAACCGAGGAGAGAACATACGAGCAAGCAATGCCAGCGGCCGAGCACCCAACCGCCAACGGCGTCAACGGCGATGCCGATGGCAGCAACGGCCGTGGCAACGGCCACACGGCGAGGACACCCAGCACGACGGGTCTGTCGCTGACAGAGTACAGCGCCAACCCGGTCTCACCCGACGCCTCGTCGCCGCCGCCAGAGGAGAGAAACGCTCGTATCAGGAAGATCGTGCCGCCAGAGTTCATCCTCCCCAACGGTCACCCGGACTACCTGCGCCTCATCCTGACCTCCAAGGTCTACGAGGCCTGCCAGGAGACCTCGCTGGCCCCCGCAGTGAACCTCAGCAACCGCCTGGAGTGCAATGTCCTGCTCAAGCGCGAGGACGAGCACCCTGTCTTTAGCTTCAAGCTGCGCGGCGCATACAACAAGATGGCTCACCTCGAGCCTGCCCGCAGCTGGAGGGGCGTCATCTGCTGCAGCGCCGGCAACCACGCCCAGGGCGTCGCCTACTCGGCCCGCAAGCTCAAGATCCCCGCCACCATCGTCATGCCCGAGGGCACCCCAAGCATCAAGCACCTAAACGTCTCCCGCATGGGCGGCCACGTCGTCCTGCACGGCCCCGACTTCGATGCCGCCAAGGAGGAGTGCGCACGGAGGGAACAACAGGACGGCCTCATCAACATCCCTCCTTTCGACGACCCCTATGTCATCGCTGGCCAGGGCACCATCGGTATGGAGCTGCTCCGCCAGACAAACCTGCAGAAGCTCGAGGCCATCTTCTGCTGCGTCGGCGGAGGTGGCCTCCTGGCCGGCGTCGGTGTTTATGTCAAGCGCATCGCCCCTCATGTCAAGGTCATCGGTGTTGAGACGCATGACGCCGATGCCCTGACGAGGTCGCTCGCCAAGGGGGAGCGGGTTGTGCTCGACCAGGTCGGCCTGTTTGCAGACGGTGCCGCTGTCAAGCAGGTTGGCGAAGAGACGTTCCGCATTTGCCAGGAGGTCGTCGATGAGGTCGTCCTGGTCTCCACCGACGAGACTTGCGCCGCCATCAAGGACGTCTTCGAGGACACGCGGTCTATTGTCGAGCCGGCTGGTGCTTTGGCCGTGGCCGGCTTGAAGAAGTGGGTCGCCTCCCACCCCTCGAGCGACCCGGCCCGGTCGCTCGTTGCCGTCACCAGTGGTGCAAACATGAATTTCGACCGCCTCCGCTTCGTAGCTGAGCGAGCTGATGTCGGCGCAGGCAAGGAGGTGCTGCTGGCCTGCCACATCCCCGAGAAGCCAAGATCTTTCGCCAAGCTCATCAGCGCCATCCTTCCCCATGCCGTCACCGAGTTCAGCTACCGGTACGCTGCGTCCTCGGGCGCCAACGTGCTCCTCGGCCTGAGCCTGACGGCGCCGGCATCTCAGCGGACACAGGAGCTGCAGGGCCTACTGCACCGCATCGACTCCATCAGCAGCCAAGAGAATGGCCACTTTTCCGTCACCGACCTCTCCGGGGACGAGCTCGCCAAGAGCCATATTCGGTACTTGGTGGGCGGTATCTCCAATGTGCCGGACGAGCGCCTGTACATGTTCAATTTCCCAGAAAGACCAGGAGCCCTTGACAAATTCCTGAATACCCTGCGACCTAAACATAACATCAGCCTGTTCCAGTACCGCAACTCGGGTGGTGACATTGCCAAAATTCTGGCTGGTATTCTCTGCCCTGACCAGGAGGTCAAGGAGCTCGAGAAGTTCCTCAAGGAGATAGGCTACCCCTGGGTCGACTGCACTGACTCGCCGGTATTCAAAACGTTTCTGCGCGGTTGATCCGGTACTTGTCATCCCGTGTTGCGACCATGCGGGAAGCACTGGAACTTGGCTGCAAGACTGCTTTGTTGGCAAACAACACAGGCGCCGAGGCATGCGCCCTGTGTGCCGGGGCGACGTGTGTTACGATGCCCTGGAAGACAGCCACCACGACAGCGCGTTATCACATGTCACTGTCGGAAATTACTTGGTGGCGGCGGATCCTTGTTGAGAGGGTCAGTGGAGCGGGCGTTATTGGCGGCTGAAGAGCCCCGGGTAGAATCGCACTTCTATGACATGTTCAGACCTATGTCGACCGGAGAGAGTGGTCTGCTCGTGTTGTAAGAGCCGGTCGGGCAGGTGTCTTCGGCGACGGGAACATGCTTGGATTGTTCATCACAGCAGGTCATCAACAGGATCTTGATCCCTGCAGGAATAACCCTTTTGCAGGAATCTGTTTGAATAAAGTGCCCGTTGCTTTCAGAGTATGGTTCATTTGGTTCTCCTGGGTACCTGTTCTACCTGGAAGTTGAAAATTTGGCTGGATTGCTCCGTGATCCATCCTAGAAGCAGGTGTGCTGCATAGATACTCAGGTAGCTGAACGACCAAGTGTACCCTCACCAGGGTCCGCCCAGCCGCCCGCTCAGCGATCGTTCGTCCACTGCCGCCTGCCCGTGTTGGCCAGACGGTACCGGAAATGGCCCATTCTCTGCCAGTGGAAAGTGTGGCGTTCCGTCGTCGTTCCAGGAAAATCGTTGCGTCCTGACGGTGCGGTAAATGTCCTGCAGGTTAGGCGTCAGCTGGGGAAAATCCTGAGATTGTTCTTCCAAAACTCCGCGCTGAGCACCCTCGCCTTGCCCGGAAACAATCACCTCGAGCAGCAGCAACTGGTGTCACGGTATACAGACCAAGACGACAGAAAGTGCAGCATCCCCTGTGGGGCGAGAGGCATTTCGCCCATTTCGTGAACAAGACGAGAACCACGTTGGGAGGCAGTTTGAGGGGCACAAGGGTAATAGCTTACAGCTGGCGGCTCAGCCGTAGTCATGGCATGATACTACCGATCGAGTAAGTCAAGTTTTCTCGGATCCTCAGGGAATATGTACGGGATGCTGGGCCCGACGAAACCCATCGAAGAGATCCTCGCCCAGATGGCCAGGAAGGATACTCGGGGCGGGGTGGGACGGCAGCTAGACGCCTTGACATACCACAATATAATTGTCTGAGCCATCGGGACTCGTCGTGAAGCTTGCATGGCCAGTCCCAAAAACGGAAGCTTGTGTGTTCTGGAAGAAAACACATCCGTCCCGGTGTTTTCTCCAGGACTGGTACTGCATAGGGTCATTTCCTACGAGTTCGAGCAAACCTGGCAGCGAACAGCGAGTCAGTCACGGCTGGCAAGTCACAACCAAGGGTCTTTGCCATCTCACCTAGGCAATAGAAAGGGGTGTTTACTCGAGCGGCGGAGTAAACGACAAAGTTCTGGCCCGTGGTGGGGTTGATAAGCTGTTGAGGCCCCTCGTTTGTGGCAAGTCTAGTATCTGGCCTTCCGTAAGGGACACGCTCCCAAGGTTCGTTTGGTGTTGAGATCATACGCCTGTCGGTCAGGTTTGTGTCGACGGTCCACGGATTGCTCATATGAGTGATGCAGAGATTAGCAGGCCACGCCGAGGTCTGCTCTTGCCAGCACGAGTAGATGTGGTATATTTGCTGTTCGTAGATGAAGTAAGTCCCATCGATAGCAAACTGGTCGTAAGTGTTGAGCTCGCTCTTGAGCGTGAAGGCTGATGTCCACGGGTCCGGGCCATCACTCTCGAGGACGAACATGCGGTGGTTGATGGCGGGCTATCCAGTTGGCAAACGAAATTATCGGTATTTGTGCACGCAAACACGGCTCGAAAAGTAGCCCAGGGCGCCCGAAGCCCGTTTGGAGCGCCTGGCTTGCCTGGGATCGTTTTTTTTGGGGGGGGGGGGGGTGGGCTGGGTGCGAGAAGTACTTACGCAGTTGATGGGGCAAGCAGCATCTTGTAGAGGCGGCGGGTTATCGAAGTCAGGCGTGGCCGAAAAAATAATGTACCACCTTCCGGATATATTGTGAATCTCAGGAGCCTATGCTCTCTGTCAATGCCCCATCCTGGTCTGGACTCAAGTCTGCCCGAGATGACTAGGCATATTCAATGGACAGCTAAGAAATGACCAACCCAGAGATCGGTGGACCAGGGCTGGCCAGCGTCCTGGCCCCGGGGGTCTGGGCTGAAGACAACCCTCGTCTCTTGGTGGTCCCAATTGTCTGTTAGGGCTTTGGAGCGCCTGAGAGTGATGTTGTCGTTGGTGCTATATGTGAACAGGTACCACTCTTCGTCGTTGGAGGTATATCTCGTCACTTGGACATACGGCGTCAGCTCATCTCTCTGCATAGGTGTCTGTCTCTCCGCGCACGCGCGCACGCACGCACGCACGCACACATGCACACACACACACACACACACACACACACACACACACACATATATATATATATGAGAGGCACTGAAGTACAGAAGCACAGAAAGGAAGACGGCCTACTTACTGTAGGGGTCGCCCACATTCGCGGTGAATATAGGGTTGCTGTATGTTGCATTTGTCTACAGCAGTGCGCAGTGCGCAGTGCGTCAGCGAGGTCTTACGGGTCACACGCGAGAGCTACCAATGAGGCTGATGCCGTTGAGAGGCAGCTGCTCACCTCTCCGGATCACGGCAGGAGGGCAGGATAGAGAGGGAGGACTCATAAGTACGGTAGTGTTGGTGCCCACTGCAGCCGGGTCCCAGCTCTGGGGGCCAGCCTTGTTTGGGTCAAAGGATTGGCCCTGGACCAGCCTCAAGACGGTGAATGGTAGTAGCGCGAGGGAACGCATCGTGGGTTTGGTGTCTGGGTCTTGTGCTCGCCGGAGGCCGTTGGGCTGGGAGCAGCGATTGTGTCCGTCCAAAGTGCGGTGGATCACTCCCAGAACGGCGGACAGGAGCAAGGCTCAAGGTTTAAATATGCACAACGGGCACAACTGTCAAGGATCACTTCGGCTGGTAGGCAGATGATGGCGAGCTATTCCCAAGATCCCCCGCCAACCTAGACCACCTCGGATCACCATTTGGGCGTCGTATTGCTGTATGCCCATGACGTTGCACCCCATGAGGAGGAGCACAGGCCCAGCCCAGGCCAAGCCGGGCAGACCGCATGTGGACTTCTATAGATACCTAGGATGGTATTGTGGTCCTGTGCGGCGCCTGATAGAGTGCCTGGTAGACCCGTTGTGTGACCCGTCAGCCCGTCAGCCTGTGTTGCAATTCCGAAGCCACGGCCGGTTCATCCCCACATCCTCGTCCCATGTCCCCGCGCGGGGAACCCCACCACCATAACTCGGGTGCCGGGACGCACTTTGAGTACCTAGGTACCTAGGTGTCAAGTACTGAGGTACATGCGGAGCGGGCTCGCCAGCTGGCCGCTGTGGGGCAGAGATACTGCCAGCTGGCGCGGACTGCCCGATCAGCTTTTCGTTTTTTCGTTTTCTTTGCTGGTCCGTGCACCTAGGGCCCACGCGCAGTTCGAGCAATTTAGCAATTTTTTCCATGCCGACCTTTTGGTTTGCAGGCGCCAATCCACACGCACCGTACCCTGGCAAACAAGAGACAGGCCCAACCACACGCACACACTGCCTGTCCGCTTGTATTGATTTCGTCGTCAATTTCATCCACCCTCACCTCATCCTCACCATCACTATCACCCCCGGTTCGACCTCGACGCCGAACGAAGCTCCAGACAACCACAGCCTCCTTCACCAAAGCAGAACACACTCCTAATCAAAACCATGGCTGACCGAGGTGGTGCCCGTGGTGGTGGTTTCGGCGACCGTGGTCGCGGCGATCGTGGACGTGGTCGCGGTCGTGGCCGTGGCCGTCGCGGCGGCAAGAGCGAGGAGAAGGAGTGGCAGCCAGTCACCAAGCTGGGTCGTCTCGTAAAGGCCGGCAAGATCAAGAGCATGGAGGAGATCTACCTGCACTCCCTGCCCATCAAGGAATACCAGATCGTCGACTTCTTCCTGCCCAAGCTCAAGGACGAGGTCATGAAGGTACGCCCGAGCAGCCTCCCCCTTCTTCCTGCCCGCTGCATCACTCCACCACGAGAGCCCTGGTACTTCAATCTGCACCTTGGCATGAGGCCGCCCTTCTCCTGCGGGACGCCCATGCTTGTGGTGCTTGTTGGATGACCTCGCCGGCCGCACAGAGGCAGAAGTACCGAGATTGTGGAGAGCTAATCGTCTTCCCCCCCCCCTATAGATCAAGCCCGTCCAGAAGCAGACCCGTGCCGGTCAGCGAACCCGATTCAAGGCCATCGTCATCATTGGCGACTCCGAGGGCCACGTCGGCCTCGGCATCAAGACTTCCAAGGAGGTCGCCACCGCCATCCGTGCCGCCATCATCATCGCCAAGCTGAGCGTCATCCCCGTGCGACGAGGATACTGGGGTGCCAACCTTGGTCAACCCCACTCCATTCCCGTCAAGGAGTCTGGAAAGTGTGGCTCCGTCACCGTCCGTGTGAGTAACAGCTCCCGCCGCCCCAGGGCCATGCGCTGGTATGGGCAATGCGTTTGCTAATCCTCCCACCTCAAGCTCATCCCTGCGCCCCGCGGTACTTCCCTTGTCGCCTCCCCAGCCGTCAAGCGTCTCCTGCAGCTCGCTGGTATTGAGGACGCCTACACATCGTCCGCTGGCTCGACCAAGACGCTCGAGAACACCCTGAAGGCCACGTTCGCCGCCATCTCCAACACCTACGGATTCCTGACGCCCAACCTGTGGAAGGAGACGAAGCTCATCAGGAGCCCTCTGGAGGAGTTTGCGGATACCCTGCGGTCGGACAAGAGATACTAGGTGCAACGAGTGGTCCATGGATTGGCGTCTGGTGATTGCCTGGGGACTCGAACTTGTTGAGACAGCCAGTCGAGAATAAGGAAAAGGGGGATTTTGGCTCGGCAAAAATCATGAACAACTTCAAACTGCAGCCCGCGCCCTGTAGCATCGTGTGCCCCCCGTGCCAATGACCAAAGGTGATAGATACCCTGCCCGTTGACAATGTCTCTCTGGCAGGCAGAGGCTGCCAGGCTGCAGCCCAGGTGATGTTTGGGTCCAAGGTTATCATGGCCTCCCGTCCATGAACCACATCCCGCTCTCCCGCAGCTGCCCCTAGCAGACCGTGGATGCTCTCGGTGAGCCCTATCCAGCCCGCCATGAGTCTTGCGCGCCCGACCGATGACGGCAAGAATACCTGGCACACATGCGCATCTAGCTTCCAACGACGTTGCTTGGCATGAGTGTAACTAGGTAGCTAGGTATACCCAGGTAGGTTTCCAAGCAGCAGAAGGTACCTACTTAAGTGCCTACCCAAGGTAGGGGGTTGACTATATAGGTGGCTACCTAGGCAGGTTCTCGGCCCTCGGCCCCGTCGTCGCCTTGAGCGGGCGTTGGGCTTTGGCTCCTTCCGTTCTGCTCACTCGGGGCTCGAACCTGGAAGCGACGAGGGCAGCGCTGCCAGGGCAGTTGCAGTGCCCATGGGCAGGAGCAGGCGCATGGGCATTCCAAATACCCCTCCCCGGCTCTTCTCTGCCTCATTGTCAGTTCCCGTCACCTTGCGCTACACAATCGTCAACTGTCGTGTACCGCGGCGGTATCAACAAACTCTCTTTTTGGACCTGGATTTTGGAGCCACCAGTTTTGGCAGTCTGTTTCTATCCTTGCGTTGCTGCTCCTTGTGTCTCGATCCCCGCCACTCCAGCAGCCCGCCGCTTGGCTCAACCCACAAGCATACGTCCCAAGATGCTGCTGCCGTCTGCTCAACTTTCGCGCCCCCTGGCAGTAGCTGGTCTTCTGTTTTTAGCCTGTCTCTGTCTCGTCTACCCACATGAAAGCGTCCACGGTCAGGACTCAGGGGTTCACTCATCTGCAGCCCTGGCTCAGCAGCCTGGAGATGTTGGTTTCATCATCAAACGCATTCGGGCGTTTGAACAAGGCCAGTTCTCCACGGGATCTCCTGAAGAAAGCGCAGGAGATGAAGAGATCGTGACCCAGACCGTGACCTCGGCAGGCCACAGCACCGAAAGGCTCAGTGTTCCAGGCCTGGGCGACCCTGTGCCTCCTCTCGGTGCATCTGTGGTCGGCGGAAGTGCTGCCCCGGCCCCGCTACCAGGTCTTCCCACACCACCGTCCGCTTCCATCGACCTCTTCAGCTCGGTCATTTCAATACTTGCTGGTGCCCCGACCATGGCTCCTGATAGTCCTGGCGAAACCAGTGGAGCCTTGCAAGGCTTACTGAGTGTTCTGTCGCAGGCCGGTCCCTTGTCGGCTGCCACTACGGGGCCTCCGGTCATTCCAACTGGGTCCGCGGGGCTTGTTCCGGCAGTCGACGCACTGGGTGGTGTTGCAGACGCCCTTGGCCATGTTGTCGGGTCATCGTCAGACGGTGACAGCCTTATCGGAGGACTTTTGGGCCAACTCTCTGCCGATATTATCGCTCCTTTTGCATCGATTGCTGCCGATCCAGCCTCCATTCTTGCCAGCCCCAGCGCGGCCCTCGATGAACTCCAGGGCCAGGTTTCCTCATTTCTGGGCTGCCTGCCATCCGCGATAGCTGTCGGCGTGCAACTTGCAAGCAACGTCGGGGGGCAGATCGCGGATGCTCTTGATGCCACGACAGAGGTCCTGGACAGTGTTCCGGATGTCGCCGCCGGCATGGCCGATCAGGTCGGCTTTCTTCTGAACGCCGCTCCTAACCTTGCCACTGGCCTTCCTGCCGCCGCCCTCTCCGCGGTCAACCAGGTGGGGTCTGTTCTCGACGCCGACCTGGACCTCGTTGGGGATCCCAAGGAGACTCTCAGTGGCCTAAAGAAGGAGCTATCTTCAGCCATGGCCGACGCTAGGCCGGGGGTGACATCTCTGGCTGCAGCAGTCGGGGCTCATGTGGTTGACGTTCTTCCGCCTGTGCTTCAGGGCCCTGTGCAAGGAGTGTTGTCAAGTCTCCAGAACGATGTGGGCGGGCCTCTCTGTCAAGTGTCCGATGTTGTGGGCGGAACAGCCATCATTTTCGATGTTCCATGCGGCTCAGTCGACCCGCTGACCTCAAACCTTGGGGCAATGACGACAGCAACGGCACCCGCAGCGGCCTCGGCCTCCATCACAGTAGGGGCGACCTCGCCTTTCAGTCTCACATCCGCCACTAGCTCACGACCGCCACTCACTTCCATTCTGTCGTCTTTGGTATCGTCGTTGACATCTGTCGGGATAACTGACGCAAACGGTGTCGACCCTGCCGTGGTTCCTGCGCTGTCCGGCCTGTCGTCGCTATTCAGCCAGATATCTGCGCTTTCCCCGACTGCGACAACAACCCCGCTGACCCTTCTTTCGCTGCCAACAGGTAAGATGCTCGCCCAATTCCTGCCAGCCCGGAGGCTGACCTGTTTTAGTGCCGCTTTCACCAAGTACGTCGTGTGACCAAGTCGCCAAGACCACCATTTACCATGTTCAGACCATCACGGCTTTGATCACGTCAACGGAGGTACACGTCAGTACTGTGACCCAGTCTCCCACTGGCCTATCGTCTGGGGGCCTGGGCGGATTGCCGCCAGCATCCTTACCGTCTGATGCTGGTCTTGCTCCTTCAATGCCTGGGACCGATGTCCAGGGACCCTGCCCAGGTCGTGGGTATACGTGTGATGTCTGCGTGGACGGATGGTTCTGTCCTCCAGTTCAAACTCCTGCGTGGCCTGCTCCTTGTGGTTACGGGTGGCCTTGCTACCAGTGCGAGGGCGGGTGGTTCTGCGTACCATCCGGGGACACCGCTGCTCGGACGCCGTCCACGAATGCCCCAGCCTCACCTAATGTGTTTCCAACGCCTCACCCGGCGACTGAGCGGTATCAATATGCCGGCTGCTATGCCGATGACTCGACCAGGGTGTTGGGGAAGGCTGAGACGTTGAATGTACGCAGCGGGATGACCAACGAAGCATGTATCGGGTTCTGCCAGAGAAAAGGGTTTACTCTGGCCGGGACCGAGGACGGTGCCCAGTGCTTCTGCGGCGATGTGCTGATTGGCTCTGCACCACTCCCGCCTGGCCACTGCAACACCCCTTGCGCCGGTGACCTTAGCAATTCCACTGTATGCGGTGGTCCGTGGGCCCTCAGCGTTTGGGGCCCAGGTGGGACCGCTCGACAGGAGCCAAGGCCGATCTTGCTACCTGCGGTCATCCACGGGTTTAATGGAGAGAGGATCTCGCCAGCTTCTGAAAGGACAACGGCTGCCAGCAATCGCGCGCCTGCCACAACGACCGGCCAGGAACTCGGTCCCAGTTCTTCAGACGTTCCACCCGGACTGGGCGATCCCGTGCCAGGCAACTCCACAATGGCCCAATCACGCAGTGGTAATGCGGATGATTCGCGTACTGAGCGTGTTGGCGAGGGAATGGTTGATACTGTGCCCCGGATGGCGATGGGTTCAAGAAAGAGGAGCTGGAGTCCTCGAGGCACCGCTCGCTGGTCGTGAGAGGGGGCACCGCGCGAGCCGGGGCTCAGGACTTATACGCAAGCAAACATTTGACACTTTTCTTGGGAAATCCATTCATGTACTAGGGGTAGACATCGTTTCGGGATAAGGGATGCTTACTGTTGCGATTGACATATGTTAGCCTGGGGGGTCCGGGGCTACCGACGGCTCGAGGATGCAGGCCATATCTTGCTCGTCAACAACGACAGCTATGAAGAAACTCGAGGAATTTGTTTATGCAAGTGGCCGCCTGGTGATGATTTCGAGTGCTGAGGCCCAGCCACGACGGCTTCGCCCCCCAACCCCTTCCCTCCACATTCGACAGACTCTTGTGCCTGAAGCTGGGAGAACAAAACCCAATCCAGACCCGCTGCGAATGCGGTGGTGCCACAACACCGCTCCAAAAAATTGTCTGGGCGCAGTACCTAACCATGATTTGAGAACCCTTTTGTTTACGACATCGGGATCGTGAGTGGCTCAGGGCGCTGGGTGTGATGGGAGAGGGCGCCACATTGAGGCTGGCGGACGAGAGGCAGCTTTGCTTGTGCACCAAAAATCATGCCGGCAAGGGTTTCAGGCTCAAGTCACACAGCCGCAGCTCGTCGAAATGTCGTGTTAAGAGAGTACAGTGGTCTATTGCAGACCTTGGGATATGACGGTGTGCAGATCTGGATTGTAACAGGTTCGTGAGCACAAGGGGCAGCCCCAAGTGTCCCCCTAAACCGAACGGTAGTTTTCAAGTGGGACTCGAGCGTGGCCGTTGCTGCGCAGGAAATGAAGGACGACAAAGACTCGGAGACGGTGGCTTTCGCCTTTCCTATGTCGGCCATCCAAGCTGCCGACCTGCTCACAGCTGCCACTTGAGCCTTGGCAAGCTGGTGCTTATTTATATCAAGTAGTAGGTAATATACCGTGGGCTTTCACTTCAGATACTTCAACGTGGCTGGGTTGGAATGGACTGTATTGACGGTCACATGTAAGGCTATAGAGAACAACCGACGCGCCCCGTAGGCATTTGCCGCACAGGACCGGCCAATGTGATAAAGTTGGTATGGGTGCGTGACGGGGTGCTTGGCCAACGGGATCCCCAAAAAGAGCCCTCTGAGATGACCACGCCAGGACTCTGGTGTAGCCTCACCGTGCCCCGACGTGACAAAGAAGCGATCGCGACGAAAACCGCGCCGACTGCCGGCACGGGTTCATAATTAATAAGCAAGTAGGACATGTCATAAAGTGACGGGTATTCAGCTCCGAACTCAATCCTGACAAAGACACTCGGAGACGGGGGGATGCCTATCCGACAGCCCTGGTGCTGGGCTTCTCAAACGGTGTGCGAGGCCTGCTTCGCCAAGCGGTTCTCGCGGCCCTTCTCGCTCCACGGGAAGTGGAAGACGGGGATGAGGAAGAATGAGTTGCTAGGCGAGTTGGCGCGGTGTCAGTCGCGGGGGGTGGCCATCGGATGGGAAAGGGGCGGGAAAGCCCGGGGCATCTAAGCACTTACCTGGAGTCTGCGATACCGGCAAACGCATTGTACCAGGCCAAGAAAGCAGCCAGCATACCGAAGACGCCACCGGCCTTTTGCAGGCCCAGGGCGACGGTGGCGGCGCCATTGTCCTTTGCGAACTCGGAGCAGAAGAGGAACAGGAAGGCAAGGTCCAGGGTGAAGAAGAGGCTGAAGAACATGATGGTGGAGCGCAGGGTGCACAGCAGCAGGATGGTGGTGAAGATGAACCAGCCGGTCAGGAAGAAGCCAATAGCGCTGGTCTCGGTGCCGGACTCCTTGTAGGCGTCTGCAACCTGGAGGGAGGGCGTTAGGATGAGGGCGTACGAGATCCAGAAGCCACCGTAGGACGAGAGGGCGGTGGCACCAAAGGTGTTTCCTATGGCCATCTCCCTGGGGGGAGGGGAAGGCACAACAAGGGTCAGCGATGAGGGGGGAAGGGGTCGACGGGGCCGCTGGCGCGGGCTGGGGACTCACCACATGCCGGCGAGGAGCTGGACGAGCCCGCCATAGCCGAAGGCCAGGGTGACGACGATATTGGGCTCGGTCACGCCACGGGTCTGGAGGTTGATGGCGGACAGGACAAAGGTGGTCAGGGCGAAGGCGCTGAGGCCGAGGGGGGCCGGGTTGGCGATCTTGCGGTTCTCGATGGCCTTGTACAGACCGGGCTGGAACTCACCGCCAAAGGCCGGGAGGCGAGCATCGTTGCCGCTGTGGGCGTGGGCGAGGGGGTTCCCGTAGTTGTTGTAGCGCTGGGTAGGCTGGGCATTGTGGTTGGCCCCGTTGGCGTCAGCGCCCGAGGTGTGGGGGATGTCCTTTTCGATGTTTGCGTCCGTCATGTTGACCGCGCCGCTTGGCTCCTCTCGGGGCTGCTTCTGACCTTTGGCCTGGGGCTGCGAGAGAGATCAGGACAGTAGGCGACAGAGAGCGCAGGGATTGGTTGATAGGGGAGATGACTATGGCTGACTGCTGGGGCAGGAGAAGGGAAAAGAGGGAGTCGAAAGGTGCCAGCGTGGGGAGACGGGAAGATGGGGAGAGCAGGGCCTGATATAGGTGGAGTCTCTACCCCAGGCGAGGATGGGGATGGCCCTTTTTTTTTTTTTTTTTTTTTTTGGCTCCCTTCCCCCTTCTCTCTCTTTGGTCTGGTTGCAGATGGGCAGTGGAGGGTCCAGGGGAAATGCTGTCCAAGTGTCCGGGGACGCTGCCAAAATGCATGCGTGCATGTAATATTATTACCGTGTAGCTAGGAAGGTGCAGAGCTTGGGCTAATCGGATGGGCGGACAGAGACTGCGCGAGGGATGCTGGATGGAGGCTAGTCGACTAGCAAGGCAGGGCCAGATGAAGTCTAGTCCGGGAATAATAAAGACAGGGACTATGGTACCACGGTCAGGGGCTAGCTGGGGACTGGGGAGGGTGGGTGACGATGGGCGATGATGGCCATGATGATTTGACAATTGACGGGCCTGTTGGTGCTGGTGCTGGTGCTGGTGCCGGTGCTGACTGGCCGCAGCTGTCTGGCAGCAAGCTGTTGCTGTTGTACTGTGTATGATGATATATAGGGTGGGGCACCTCGGTCTGGGGGAAGCGACGGTCTGGAGGCCAAGAGCAGACGAGAAGAAGGTTGTGGGGAAGGAGAGGCAGGCATGCAGGTGTGGGGCGGCGGATGTGTGTACCTGCCATGTACACCATGTACCCTGGACCCTGCACCAGCCTGTGGTGCTGACGGGCTGGGCCAGGCCTGGTGGCTTGGGTGGCATCGTGTTGCGATTGACTTTGCTCCATCGGCCACCTTTTGGCTGCTCCCGACAGATACCAAGACGGTATCTCACGCCGCAGCCGCCACCAAGCTTCAAGCCTCAATGCTTCTCCGTCCTGGGCACCCGCGTCGGCAGCTGCCAAGACGGGTATGGGCGTGGGAGTGGGCGTGGGCGTGCAGTCAGCCCTCTCTCTCCCTGCCCGTGCGAGCTGGGAGGCCGTGGCTCGTGTTGGGGGAAGGAAGACGGGAGAGAGGGAGAGAGAGAGAGAGAGAGAGACATCTCCCCAACAGAGAGACACAGAGAGAGACAGCGAACCTCGGGCAGGCAGGTGCAGGTACAGGTACTGGAGCAGGTACATGCACACACACAGAGAGGGTCAAGCGACCACCACACGAACTTGTCCAACAATGGACCATGGGACCATGGACCATCGGCCCATCCCAAGCCGCCCAGGCCATGCCAGGCCATGCCAGGAGGGGAGGCGAGAGGGGGAACCGGGGAATCTGGGGTACGCCCGCCCAGTGCGCCCTAGCCCTCGCGTCCCGGACGAACGGTCTGACACGCCATTTGCTGGCCTCGTCCCAGCCCGAGCCTCTCTGCCCTCTCTGCCCTCTCTGCCCGTACAGAGTAGTCAGAGTAGTGGTCATCTGCACCACCACCCCATGCTTGCCCCCATGCTGATTTCATCTCCAGCGGCGGCCCCCCCCCTGCCAGCCTGCTCCTCGTTTCCGAGCCCACGGTAGAGCGGAGCTCGAGGTGCTGGCCTTCTCCCTGTGGTGAAGCTTGTTCTGCAACACCCCAAACCTCGCCCCCTCTGCCCCCTCTGCCTCGTCTGCCTCCGGACCGTCATGCGCAAGGAGGCGCAAGGAGCACCGCAGTCTACCTGCCGCGCTGCTACGCTGCAATCTCGTCTCATAAATGCCATCGCCCAGCATCCCTGCCCCCGCCCTGCAGCTGCGTTTGACGCCCTGGCGCCCAGCCTCGAGCTCGCATCTCCCGGGTCCAATGTCCAATGTCTTTAATGTCCAGTGTCCAGTGCCCAGTGTCCAATGCCCGGCCCCGTCCACCACAGCCCAGCGACTGGCGGCTAAAAGAGCCAGAGGGCCCGCCGGCGCCCATCACTCCGCCCGTGCCTGATGCCCAGCTCGTCAGCCCCACGTCACTAGTACCATGTGTTTTTCACAGGTGCCATGTCTGCGTACAGTACATAGTATATCCGTCCCGAGCCCCGTGTCACCAGCAACAGCCAAGCACTAATAAGCGAAATGACGCTCGGGCTCTGTGACGCCCCTCCCGGCAGTCCCGCCTCTGTTCTGGGACACACTGCCTCCGACCTGGCTGTTCTCCCGGCTCCTTGACGGCCTCCGCCCTTTCCTCTGCCGGATAACCACCACCCTCTTGGGTGTGCCATCATGGTCACACAGTAGGACCACTCACCTCGTGTCGCCCGTGCTGCACGCCTTCTGCCTCTGCCCGGCTGGTGGTGGCGTCGGCCGTAAAAGGAGCTCCCCCAGCACACCACAGTTGCCATCCGGTTCCTCGCCGCCCGCACGCCCACACGCCCACACGCCCACACGCTACTTGCTTTGCTCCCTTTGTCCTGGACGGCGGGCTTGGGCTAAGTCTGTGCCTTGACCGCCGTGCCCTTGCCTAGAACAGGTGTGTAGACAGCACAGCATAAACACTCTCTCGTCCGTGGCAGGCGCCCAGGCCTCGCAGCCCGAGCCCGGCTTGTGCCTCACCGAGGACCAGGGAGAGGTCAGCACGCCGATGCTGTCCTCACCCAAGCCGCTAATTATCGCCCGCCTGCCGAGAACAGACCCGGCAAGTGGTGTGGCTGCCCTGGGTCACGACAGCCGCGCCTGTGGTGGTGTCATCCTTGCCAACAATCGCCGCTCCACCTGATTTCAGCGCAGTAGCGTTATACGTACGGACATTTCTCAGCCTCATCATGCTTCGGCGCACGCTCCCAAGACTCACACTTCTGTCTCTGTCTCTCTCTCTCTCTCTCTCTCTGTCTGTCTGTCGCCTTCCCTCTTGACGCCTGGTCACGCATCAGTCGGGCTTAGCAGACCACTCTATACGGAGTAGTCCAGACCCCGTACGGACGGATATTTCTCGGCCTCGTGGATATACCCAAGAGCACACCCCGAACAATCAAACACCTCCCTCTTTCGAGACGCGTGGTCCCGCCATCAGTGGGGCTTAGGCAGACCACTCTGTAAAGGCGCGGTAATCCAAAACCTGTACGTAGGGACATCTCTCGGCCTCGTGTGGATATACCTCAGAGCACACACCGAACACTCAGACCTCTCTCAAGTGCTCTCTTGAGGCTTGGTCACGTCAACAGTGTAGGGCTCAGCAGCATACTATAAAGGCGCAATGATCTGAATTTCGTACACATGGACATGTGCGGTAACACAAGACCAAGCAGGCTTGAACCCACACATCGATATCATCTCATCGCGGTCTGCGACCCTCTACGAGCACCACCCCATCGCTGACCGTGTACGATCCAACGCAATGTCCACCCCCAACGTGCAGAACCTCAAGGAGAAGAATGCGGCCTACGCCGAGAGGTTCACGCAGGGCCACCTCGAGCTGCCACCGGCCAAGAAATATCTAGTCGGCAAGCCTCAGTCCCCCGCCCGCGCTAACTGGCTCGCCATGTAGTTGACAAATGCTCCAGTGACCTGCATGGACGCCCGCATCGACCCCGTTGCAGCTTTTGGCATCTCCCTGGGCGATGCCCACGTCGTCCGCAACGCCGGCGGCAGCGCAAGGGAGGCCCTACGAAGCGTCATCATTTCAGAGCAGCTGCTCGGGACCCGCGAGATCATCCTAGTCAAGCATACAGGCTGCGGCATGCTGACGTTTGCCAACGAGGATGCCCATGGCCTCGTTGCCGAGAGGCTGGGCGCCACTGCCGCTGCCGAGATCGCAACGCTGGACTTTCTCGCATTCACAAGCCTGGATGATGCCATACACGAGGACATTGACTTCCTCAAGAGACAGTCAGCCGTTCCAAAGGATGTCAACATTTCAGGCTGGGTATATGAAGTTGAGACAGGCAAGGCCCGACAGGTTGTCTGACAGTTCGAGGCCTCGACCCAATGCGACGATAGTTAAGAGAGCATCACCAGCCCTTTCATGGGGACTAGCGGGTGCGCTGTGCAAGTTGTGACTGTATCGGTGCTGAGTATCAGTTTAGCTCCAGTAGGAAAATGCCTCTCTGATTTGGAGCCAAGGACCAGCACAAGTGTGACTGATGCATGTTCTCACAGTCACCAAACCCTAGCCATTGCAGCATGTCCACGTAGACTCCATTCATACATAGCATGATCATGCAGTGATCAGGTCATCGGCATTGCTCTCTTTGGCATTCAAGGGACTAATTAAAAAGAAAACCTAAAAAGACACGGGCACGACCGATGGGCCGGCCATGCGGAGACAGTAAGTAGTAACTTGCCCATTACTGGAATCGAACCAGTCACCTCATCATTGCCTTCGGGTGGTACTAGTGATGCGCTCTACCGATGAGCTAAACGGGCTGACAGCGTCCGAATTTACGAAATAATGACTCGGGAGAGACGGGCTGTGCTGACCTGAACCGGCATGGGCGGCAAGTGTCAAGACCGCCTGGCGGATTAGTTAGAGACAGATCTGCTTGATCCGGCCCCTGTCGAAAGGCCCAGTTCTGATCGGAGAACAAGATACCACGAGACCTTTGGGGGTGAGTGGAGGGTCTACAGGTGTGGTATGGGGATACGACCGTCTAGGTAGGCAGCAGGTTGACTCACATGCGATTGCGGGCATGTCCCAAGTGCCCAAGTGCTTTGGATGAATCTCACTGGAGACGACCGATGTCTCTCTTGGTTCATCACTACTTCGTGACCATACCCTCCTTTGCGATCATGCTAGCAATGCCCATGCAGCAGGGCCAACTAGAGCACAAATAGCCATACTGACTTCATGTCGATTACAACTTTACCACGGCCCCGCCCAACCAGACCACTGGCCCAGACCACTGACCAGGTTCAACTGCTGTGATCAGGAACTCGCGGTACCTGATCCCAACATTGAAGGGTTTCCTGCAAGCAGAGCACATGTTTCTCCTTGCCATAACTAGTCAGAAATCGCGGGGAAATGATCAAAACCCACGACTGGGCCGCTGAACGTGATCTTGTCTAGAAACGACAGACCTGCGCGTGTAATGTTGGCAATCGGCAGAGTGCGCCGGTAGACAAACAGCGTGATCCCATCCACTGCCTCCCTGCCCATCAGCTCAGGACAACACGACAGGTTCTCTTGGTCATGGAAGACTGGATCGTCCTTCAAAGCGAGCCACTTCAAGGGCTGGGAGCAATGGCTGGCCGTGTTTGACTGATCAGCTGCCAGGCAAACCAAGTGTAGCGAAGATTGTGACCACGTCTGCTGTGCAGGACTCATAGCTGCTGACAACAGGCGGACGGCACTGTTGTGTCCAGGAGCCAGAGGGCTTGATTGAGGTAACGCAGGCCCGGCTGAGTGAGGCGGAGGTCGCCATTGCAAAGCACATCGCGGGTTGATGTTTCTCTGCTGCGGTGGCCCGGCAGCCGCTGCAAAAACGAGCAAGACACACGAAGACCGGGACTGACACATTTGACCGCAGTGTTCTGCCACATGACGTGCCCCAACGGTGGACAAACACTCAATCTCACCGTGAAGGCTCTCAGGATGGGCAATATGCCGTTGATGCAGGACTATTGAGCAATATTCATACACAGTCCAGGCTCTGGGGTGCCCCCATTCCCGGACTTCGCTTGAACCTCTCTTCTTGATACTTCCCATCTCCCTTGTCGTTTTTATATCGATTCTACCATCCAGTGTAACTCTGCCACCCCCTCCCCATTCTTGTTCATCTTTCTTGCGCTAGGTTGGGTATCAACAAAGCTGGAGTGGCTTCCGGTTCCACTGATACTCTTCTTCTCTCCAAATCCGTTTGATGCTTTGGGGTATCTGTGATGGTACAAGACATAGACAAAAGAAATGGCGTCAAGGTGACTGGTTAATCGAGGAAATCCAAACGACCAAAAAGGAAAAGAAAAAGAAAAACACGAAAGCACAAGGAGCCCAGATAAGGGCACGGTGTAAAGGGAAATGGGGGCAGAGAGCCTGAACCCAGCCCAGGACCATTTTGCCCCTGTCAGAAATCTCATAACGCCGAGTGTAAAACCACCGAAGACAAAAATTCAAACGCAAGACTGGTCCTTAGGTCGGACACAGCAGACGCGACAAGCAAGCAACCTGTCCCACTGACCAAAAGCCACTGACGAAAAGGAAAAAGGCGACAGCCAAGAGTGGTGATGTGTCATCTGTTCATCATAATTGATGAAGACAAAAAGAACAGAGAGAACCACGAGAGCAGAGCATAAACAAAGCCTCCATATAATCCTGTCGCTCCTGTCACCCAGTCAACGTCAACATCCATCGCCCGACAGCACTATGCCACTATCCCTGTCCTGGGTGCTTTTACCACCAGTTTCTTGTTCTGCAGGCCGCAGGCGTTCTATGCGCAGCTTCATAGTCTCGTCAGGGTCCCGGCCGGCGTCATCGTCTGAATGGCCATACTCGCTGTCACTACTACCACGGCGCTGGTTGGCCGGGTGATCCCATAATTGCGCTCCGTCATAGACGTAGGGCTGCTCGCCGTCCTCAGGTAATGCACGACCGTCCACGTCAAACTCGCTGACCCTGACCTGGTAGTCCAGGGCCCTCTTTCCTTCCCGGATGAGCTCCTCGGTCCACCCGAGGCACCTCTTTAGGCTCTGGTTCATCCTCTGGCTGTCGACGAGTAGCTGCTGATGCTTCGAGAGGTCGACCTGGAGGCGTTTCTCGTCGCGCTTCCTGTGTTGGGCGTCTCTCATCGCAACCGTGCCGGGGCTCCTGTGCCCGGATCCTCCAGAATCCGACTCTGACAGCTCCGAGTCGCCCAGGGACTCGTCGTCGGGCTCCGTCCCGGACTCCTCCTCACTTAGATCCGGCAGGCCGAGTTTGTTCAGGGGCCCTTCCGGGGCCTCGCTGGCCGTGGAGGCCGAGGGGATGCGGGACGAGGCGGCAGTGTTGGCGGACGAGATCCGACCGGCCCTCGTCATTCGCTTGTAGCGCCGCAGCTCGTTGGTCTGTTTCCGCAGCTGCCGTTCTAGCGTCCGGTTGATAGCTTCCAGGGACGCATTCGTTATCTGCAGGTCTTGTACCTTCCGCTCCCTCCTCGCGTTGGCGACCAGCTCATTGAGTGGGTCATTGCCACTGGCCGACTTTGGACTCGCCAGGCCCGAGACCACGGAGTCACTCTCATCCTGACTGCCGGCCAGCTCATCGGCGGCCTCGAGCACAGATGCCATGGAGATTGCCGGGTTTGAGAACGTCAAGGGCGACGGCAAGGGCGAGCTGGCTGGCGGGCTCGAGACCACGGCCCGTGTCACAGGTTGAGCTTCTGCCACCTGGCTCCCAGAGCGCGAGTGCCCTGACGTCTTCCTGGGAGGAGCCTCTGCGCTGACACGCCTCAGATCATTCGAGTTGGTCCGGCCGAGCTGAGGCGTGGACGCGAGCACGCTGCGCCTTTCCGCTATCGAAGGGCCGGCCAAGGACTGGGACGGGAGCTGGGGCTGGGGCTGGGGCTGGGGCTGGGGCGGAGGAGGTGGGTAGCCTGTGGCCTTGGCCGGTGAAGGCATCCGCTGTGATGACGGAGCTGGTGACTGCGGGCCAGCAGCATGCTTGCCGGCAGACGCCCTGGAGTTGCTGGGGTGGGCGGAGCCAGGTCCGGACTTCATCAAGCTGGGCTGGAGGTCGGGAGAGCCATTGGCGTACATGAACTTGCTGGCCGAGGAGTCTGGGGTGGCGGAGGCGAGCGGCGGCGAGAAGGGGGCGGACGGGACGGAGGTGGGTGGACTAGGTTTGGGGGGCAGATTGTTGCCATTGGCATAAAAGAAGGTCGGGCCCTTTGGTGGCGGCGTTGGCCTGGGACCAGGAGTAGCGGCTTGGGCGGTTCTGGAGGCATCGCTGGCATAGAAGAACTTTGAGTCGCGCGCGGTGACGGCCGCTTCACCCCTCTGCAGAGACGCCGTACCAGCATCGGAGTCGAGAGCAGTGCCCGAGATGCCCAAGCCTGACCTCGTCTCCCAGTGATCGGCAGCGGCGGCGTCTGCCGGGGAGGGTGACGCATTGGCACTTGTAACGCGACTCTGGCGGGAGCCAGACCTCGGGGTGGCGCTGTTCTGGAGGGCGGTCGTCGTAGCATGGCTGCCATGGCTGCTATGGCTGACGACAGACGAGGGGCGGGCAGACCTCCGGGGAACAGGAGTAGCAAGCGTGACGGTCTGTCGCTGTGAGGCTGAGGCGGAGGCGGAGGCGGCGGAGGTGGGAGCTGGTTTGCCGGCGAGCTTGGGGGTGACGGGCAGGCGTTTTGCAAGGGAAGGGGTGTGGAGGGGTGGAGGGTGGCGTGAGGAGGTGGTCGAGGATGATGGTGCGGCGGTGGAGGAGCGGTCGTAGGGCATCCTGCCTGAGGACGAGGCGGGCTCTTTGGAAGAGGAGGATCGGGAGGTGTGTAAATTCCTCATCGTGTTGGCAGCATCTTGTCGGATGGTAAGGGAGTCCGCCAGGGGGTGGGTGGTTTTGTTGCGAAGCTGAGGCTCGTGGCCAGGAGGCGCGGGAGGTTGGTGGTGTTGGAGGTCGGAGTATGGCGTTTAGGGGCAGCGAGGATGCCCAGTGCAGGAGGGTGGTGGGAGGGCGAGGGAAATGCGGGTCGAGGCCGGACTGCGGGTAAAGATTGTCGAGCTCGATGACCGGCGTGGGTGAGCGTTGTTGTCGGTGTGGTGCACGGCGACGGGGTTTTGGCGTCGGACGGGGTCGAGGCTGCCTGCGTGTGTCGTCGCGAGGGTATGGGGTGTGGCGCGGGGGCGTGATGGCTTGCGTGAGGATGAGTTGAGTGACAGATTGATGCCGAGAGAGGGACTGGTGTTGTTGATCTTGTTGTTGAAGCAGTGGTTGCTCTTCGTGTTTGGTCCTGAGATTGGCGATGGGGTCGAGGGCTGTTTGTTGTGGGGAAAGTGCTAATTGGAGTCAATGGGAGGAGCACCGAGGAGAGACTCCCATGCAGCAATGTGTGGACGTGGTGGACGTGACTGTCCAGAGCCGAAATGCGGCCGCCCCACCACAAGTCTCAGCGGTCTACCGTTAATAGTGTGCCTGGTAGGGTAGGCAGGCAGAGACCCTGGCAATAAGGGGACTGGGAGACGGTGCTGCGCGGGACGGCCTGGACGGGCGGCACAGGCCAAGTTCCTGTCGTCACCCCAGCTCCCACCACACATGCCCAGGTGGTCTTATGCCTTGCAGCGCATGCGGATGCCGTTGTGCTGTAGTAAACACGTACACAGTAAACAAGCCTTGGTGGTTGCAGGGCTGTGAGTGGCTGTTTCGTCCCGGCAAGTCCATTTTGTTTACTGCCCTATTGCCTGCAGGGCTGCTATTTGTGGCAGCCAACACTGTGCACACGACATGCACTGTCTCCGTCTTGGCTTGATCCCCATCCTGCCACATACCAGGAGACCCTTGATGCGCGCAGTGGGCCTCGAACGCGGTATGCAGCCGGCCTGCATGCAGACTTATAGCAGACCATATGTGCAAGGTCGATGCACAACGACCGCACTGCTACCGCCTGCTCCTCTGCCTCCATCCATCCGGCTGCAATACCACAGACGCCCCGGGAGAAAAGAACACGATGGCTCTCATCGGCATCTCGCTGATAGTCGCCTCCGTTGTGCTTTTCTGCCTCCGGCCCCCAGCATGGCTGCCGCTACGGAACCTCGTCGCCAGCCTCCGACACCAGAGAGCGACGCCCGACCATCATCAACTCGATACACCCCGCCGTGATGCCGCTGACGCTCATGGCGACATTGACGGCGGCGACGACCGTGACGGCGACGGTCAGGCTACCCCCAAGGCCGGCCCAAGCACTTCCGACATGAGAAGCTCCGTCCCCAGCTTCTCGCTGTCAGAACCTCTGCCATCGCCCCCCGCCGACCAGCCTGCCCTCCCCTCACCAGCCACCTCACCTTCGCCTGCTACAACAAGCACGCCATCAGCTGCGTCTGATCTTATGCCCCCGCCCCCGCCCCCGCCCCGGGCCCTGGCATCCTCCCCGACCACCGGTCCCTCCCCTTTCGCCATGGCGCCTCCTCCCGTGCCCCTGGCGCAAGCACGACGCATACCAACCCTCGCCCCGGCGGCCAGGAACAGCCCCTCGCTCCGCCCCTCACCTGCGCCCTCGCCGAATCGTTCCCTCCCAGTCCCCAGCCGTGCCCCGGGCACTTCCACCCTCGCGCCGCCGCCCACCCATTCTTCAAAGCCCACCAAGCCCTCAAGGCAGGTGAAGCTGACTCCAGGCCACTCCCCGATGGACTGGGCCCGACTCGCCCAATCACCGACCTCTGACCTGCGCGGCCTCCCTCCCTCCACCCCATACCTCCGTGTCACGCCCTCACAGCTACGGCAGATGACCGGCCGCAAGGGCAAGGACGCCTGGTCCGTCTTCTCCGGCAAGGTCTACAACATATCCCCCTACATCAGCTTCCACCCTGGCGGCGAGGCCG
The DNA here is from genome assembly GCA_021188095.1 of Diaporthe vexans. Lineage (NCBI taxonomy): Eukaryota > Fungi > Ascomycota > Sordariomycetes > Diaporthales > Diaporthaceae > Diaporthe > Diaporthe vexans. The sequence goes on from JAJLLZ010000010.1 coordinate 2,062,547, forward strand.
AGCTGCTCCGCGGCGCAGGTCGTGACGGCACTCGAATGTTTGCCGAGGTCCATCCGTGGGTCAACTACGAGACGATGCTGAGTGCTTGCTTGATAGGCATACTGGTGGACGAGCATGAGGTCGAGCAGCGCGTGGGAAAGGCGATGGAGGAGATGGACTGACCACCCGCCTACAACCTCTCTCGTCCGGCTAACAAGACGCCGTTGTGTCCACAAGGCTATATACTCCTTCACCCACCAGGATGACGCATACAGCCGGTGGTTTTCCCTTGTTGCTAGCTACTTCTCCCTCGGGATAGAATGCGATGCTGCCAGCCAAACCTAGACAGACCGCCACGTAGGCGGCAATAGATACCCCTCGCCCCAAGCATATGGAGAGCCAACTGGGGTGGACATGAACCCGACCCTCTAGCAAGTAAATGAATAACAAAAAGACGAAGGGCGGCCAGTTGAGCCTGTCCCCTACCGCCTCACTTTAGAGCCATGCGCCGCCATCTTTCTCGCAACGCAGTGAAATGCCCCGTATTCACCTGCGCTTGCCAAACCTGAAATTCAGTCCATCATCGCTTCCATCATCATCCTCCTCATCGCTCTCCTCCGCCGCTGCCTCCGCCGTGCGTACCGCCCGCCTCTTAGCTGGCTGCTCTGACGTGGGCGATTCCATAGCACTCCTCTTCTGTAATCTCGACGGGAGGGCTTGCGTCTCGTTTCGTCGCGCTGCCGCCTGGCTTTGTCTCGTAATTGCCTTGCCCTTCTTGCTCCTCGCAGGCTCACGGCTACCGTCCAGGTCCACGACGTCAGATAGCGAACCGTCGTCGCCGGCGTCAGCCTCGTCGTTGTCACCGCTATCATCACTCCCAATGACATATTTATCTCTTTCCTTCGCCCTGCTGCTGACCGGCCGCCGGGCACGCCCCGCCGTCGATTTGCGCCCCGCCGTCGATTTGGGCCCGGCCTCGTCCTGGCTATTTGCCAACTGGCTTGTTTCCTTGCTCCTGCGGCCTTGTGCGGACCCGTCTTCAAGCCAATGGTCGTTGCTAATGCCGTGCACCTTTACTCGTGCCGGCTCGAGAGACATTATCACTCTCTGCTGCGGCCTTCCGACAGTCTCGCCCTGCTTGCGAAACTTCTTGAAATTTTTCCGTCCGTTCCATCGTGGATCCCACCGCCCCTCCTGGATATCTTGCTCCCGTGTTCGTCGTTCCTGTGGTTGCCGGATGTCCATGGCTTCTACGATCGTTAGCCGCCGTATCGCTTCGTAGTCGATGTCACCGTCCCGCAGTTCCCGTGCGAGACGCTCACGTTCCGCCTGCGCAGTTGCTTCCTCCTCCTCTCGGTATTGGATAGCAAGATCGAGAAGGTCCTCTTCTCTCTGGACAGTCCTTTTGCCTTTCCTGCCGCCTACTGCTGCCTTTCCACGGGCAGTACCCCTCTGTTGTGGATGTTGGTGCTCATTGTCTCCCTCGTCTCGCATGGGCTGGGTGGTGTGGTCTGCTGGAGGGTTTTTGTCTTGGCCAGCCTCAAGCCGACGGCGCTTAATGGCTGCAGCCGTGGGCGCGATGTCTTCCATGATATCGCGGTCGGGTTCTGGCAGCGGCCGCTTGCGCTGTGGCGGATCTACGACGGCTGGTGTTTTTTCTGGCTGCGTCGTGACCATGCCCGGGGATATGTCTGCAGCTGCGCCGAGCCGGGTGGCAGGATCAGACTCCTCGTCATCTTCGTCCATTCCAGTATCGAAACCCTTGAATCTGCTCCTTGGGGCACGTCGGTCTCGTCTTCGCATCTTGGCTGGCTGGGGCGGCCGTGCCCCGACGACCTCTCTGTCAGGGGCTTCGTCAACGTCCATTGACAAGCCGCGGCTTTCACTGTTGGCCTCATGCTCTTGCGGGTGCCCAGCTAACGTGAGGGGTAGGTCAGATATCTGTGGATTGATACAGAACAGTAGGTACGTACCTTGCTCCCGTTGGGTCGAGTCGAATTCCAACGGTCTTCTCAGTTGGCCTGGGTCAACATCGAGAATGGCAGGCAGAAAGTCTCTTGGCTCGACCGGGCGATGATCAAGCCGCAGCGCGACCTGGCTGTAGAAGCTCAGATACCAATCCGCGTTCTCCTGACCTGGGGAGGGCGTGTAGCGCACTACCACAACGCCCTTTCCTTCGCTGCCGTCCTCAAATTCTCCTAGGCCTTTCTCCCCGGCAATTCCTTTGATATAGCGGATGAACTCATCGGTGCTTGTGAGACCCGGTTGTACTTCACTCAGTAGCGCCTTCCCCTTGCCGTTCGTGATGACAGGGTGCAACTCTTCGAAACGTCTTCTCTCGTAGAAGATAAAAGTGTACCCATCAAAAACATTCCGTCGTCTCTCGTCCGGCGCAAACATCTCATCAGGTCGGTCGGCACCGGGAGCATCGGCCTTCGGCGGCAGATACCGCATAGCGTCAGGCCAATTCGCATCAAAGTCCATTTCCAACGCACTAGATATGACACCATTCACGCCCCCGGCCTTTGGCGTGGCTGCCTCGACAATAGCCTGCATGAAACCCTCAACGACGATATGCCTGCCAGTGACGAGGGCCTGTAGCACCTTGGACGTATTGCGTCTCTTGCTGACGACATGCGTGGTGTTCACATCGTCATAGCCCGCGATGTATTTAACATCGAGTGGCTCGAGATTGCGGCGTATGGCAGCCCACGGGTCTGCCTGTAGCTCCTTTTCACTAAAGGAGAAACTGAGAACAACCGGGTGCCACGTTATGCTTGGAAATCACGTCAGACGATACATTCTCGATCCACTCAGCATTGCAGACGGCTCACCGGAAGATTTCTCGATAGTGGCCGAGTCTGATCTCGTTTGTGTCCCTGGCGAGATCGAAACGCTCACCCCTGATCTGTTTCCCATTGACCAAAGTACCTATCTTCGTCTTGAGATCCTCGATGGTGACGAGCGATCGCTTCTCAAGGTTTGTCTAGAGACGCGTGAGTTGAGGGCCTGAGAGAATGTTGGAGCTCATGGTTGATCGGATACGTACGCCATCGCGCTCGGCAACCACGCCTACCTCTATCGTGAGGTGCTTTCTCGAGATGGTCTTTTCCTGGATCACGAAGCCCCCACCTGATATCAACGTTAGAAAGGTACTTTAAAAAACCAGATGCGAACCACATGAGTACCCCCGCCATTTTGAGAAGTTCGGCCGAACAGGTAGCGCTTCCCTGGGGAAAGCCAAAGTCGTCGACCTGGTCGAGCGTTAGCCGGTGCGCTCCAAGACAAGTTCACTGCAGGGTGTCCTATCAACCTCGGAAAAGGTCGCCGTCGCTCTCAAGAACCCACATGGTGGTAACAAGTAGGGGGCGGGCCGTGGCGGGATCGTTCGTTGCACGGGCGCGGGAAGATGAACGAGGCTATACTCGAGAAATCAACCAGGATGAAAACACATGCCAGCTGCCGAGGAGTGGGTAAGAAGACGATTTGGCTGCACGATCAAGCTAGAAGAGAGGGCAGGCTGGAAGTTGGGGCAAGAATGGGCCTGAGTGGGCTTGCCTGCCTAGGTCGCTTCCCAGTCTTATTCACGCAGACGAGCCTCTCCAATCAGAACGTCCAAAAGCATTAATGTCGCGTCGCAGAGCGCGACAGATTCCTTGGTTCCAGCCACTTTGCCCGAAAGTGGGGACGTTCCATCCCACGTGATCACGTGCCCTCAGCCAGGTGTGACGTGGGACTGCAGTTCCACCACTCCTCGAATATGAAAGGGAAAGAAGCGCCCTAATTGTTTTCTCTTTCTCTTCCCACCCCGCCACTGCATTTCATATCTTCCGAAGTCTACAAATGAAGCCCTCACTTCTTTTTTTTTTTTTTTTTTTTTTTTTGGAATGAGGCTTCTTTGGAAGAAGATTGCCTTGCTGATTGCTGGGGCTGGGGCTGGGGCTGTGGCAGCCAGGGGCGCGCTGGGTGCTGATGCCAAGACAAGATCAAATGGCCGTATACCGGACCAAACAGCACTGGCGTTGTGCAATCGGACCCCGTGCTCTCATGTATGGGTCTGACCACCACTTAAAAAGAAACAAACAAGAGTTGTCTTTATTCTAAAACGCGCCGTACTTCTACCCGACACAATGTTATTAAATTGGTCCGATGACGCCTTTCTCGCCTCGCAAAAGTGATGGTCAGGTCGGCGAATCTGGCACCTGAGAATTAAAGAGAACTGGGCTTGGCGAACCCCCGTGGGCCTTGACCGGAACACAGCTCGTGGTCAGGTGAACGTCCGTGTGAGTCCCGGGTCTCTGGTTGACCGCGCAGTTTGGTACTATGTAGCCGGGGTATCTGACTGCCACCTCAGTCGAAAAACCGGAGTGTGTTCGAGAATGTCGACTCGGCCCAACCAGGGGCCACGCCGTTCTATGCCGCCGCCGGAGCCTCGGCCGGACCGTCCGAGTGCGAATGGTGTTTGTGCTTCTTCTTGCGCTCCTCCCTTTCCTTCTCCTTCTCCTTTTTGATGGTGGCTTCTGCCACGAGCTGCTCAAATGCCATGAAGTCACCTTCTTCCTCAGGCGACCGCTGAGCCTGCGTAGACGTGTCAGTTAGTATGGCTGGCATCCGGCCGACTGGTTGCGGAGCGGTCGAGACTCACCTTGGCGCAGATCTCGCCGATGATGACCATGGCCTGTGCTCGCTCCAGCCTCTTAGCCAGCGGGATCTTCTTGTCGTTCAACACGGCATCGCAAACCTCCCGCAGCACGCTCTGGATCTCAAACTTGCTTCCCCGCCACGCCGCATTCAGGATCTTGCCCGTGACCCGTCTCTCGTACTCCATCTTCCTCTCGTCGCTCCACTCCTCGCCGCCCTTCTCCTCCATGCGTGCCATCTCCTCCATCGTCTGTTGTGCGTCAATCGCGCTCGAGATGGTGTTCCACGTCTCCTTTACGATGGTCCCCTTGTCCTTCATCCGCCCAAAGAAGCCGCCAATGCCGAACAGCTTTTGCGATTTGAGCAGATTTGAGCCCTTGGCGAGATACGTCTGGCCGATGGCGTGTAGGATATCCAGACCGAACGACTCCATCTTGAGGTTCTCGACTTCCAGCCGTATCTTTTCCTGGAACGCCCGTGTCACGTCGGCACCTTTGTCTGTCTCTGTCCACACCGATATGCGGTCCAGCAGCTTCTTGGCCAGCATGTCCACGCGCTCCTGGCGCACGCGCGCCCTCTCTCTCTCGTACTCGGCAAGCTTCTCTCGCTGCTCCTTGGACAGGCCGGCCTTCTTCTTGTCCTTGTCCTTCTTGTGCAGCGCCGAGTCGCCCTGGGCATCTGAGGTCACAGTCGTCTCATCCGAGGGGCGGTCCATGATCGCAGGTCGAAGAGGAATCTTGTACTTATTCGGGGTCGAGGTACCGCTGCCGGGCGCGGGAGATGAGGTGCGGGACGGAACGGTGCCGGGGGGCGACAGACCAGGAGAGACTGCCGGTCTGTCGCCTGTTGTCGCCGGCTCTTCCCCGCCAGCGGCTTCCTGTTCCACCTTGGTGGCCGTTGGAGAAGCATGTTTCTCGCCCGCGCCACCTGGATCTGTTGTGGTCTTCATGCTCTCCTTGGTGGCATCCGCAGTCCCTGGGAATTCAGGATCATCACCGGCGTTGGCTGCTGCCGCCGCCGCCGCCGCCTCCTCCTCTTCGGCCATGCCGGTGATGTCCATAGTGGTGGTAAGATCCTTCATCAGGCCGATCTCGCCGATCCAGTCCACAAAGGCATCGCCCCCGAAGATGCTGGTGAAGAACTCGGCGGGGTCGGCAAAGCCCTCTTGGGGTTTGGCATGGTCCTTTCCGAACTTGTCGTAGGCTTTTCGCAGGTCTGAGTCGGACAGGACCTGGTATGCCTCGCCTATGGCCTGGAACTTCTCGTGGGCGGAAGGGTCGTCGGGGTTCTTGTCTGCAGTGAAGAGCCAGGGTTTAGTAGGCGTGCTTGCGCAGGGCCAAGGTGAAGCACAAGGGAAAAGCGCTGCGGGTAGTACGCGGATACATACCTGGATGGTGGACCATGGCCATCTTGCGGTAGGCCTTCTTGATCTCCAGGTCTGTAGCCGTCGGCTTCACGCCGAGCGCATCGTAGTATGACGTATCGACAACCATGGTGCCCAGTAAGATGCTCAAAGCTGCCGTCAAAGTATGGCGCAAAAGATCAATAGGGAAAAAAGCCAGAGACCGGTGCTGCGGCACAGTACCTGGGTAAATCTACACAAGGTGCCTCGTGGCCGTCTGGTCGTGTTGGGGCTATAGAGTGCGAAATCTAGGATTTCAACAGAGGGGTGAGGCACCCGTCCGACGCGGCTGAGTGTGAATTTAGGGGCCGGATCTAGACTTGCTAGGTTGCGGCCTGCCCCACGCCACTGCTCCAAGATGCAGTCACTACACTACAGGGCTGAGTTACGCCTGACGTGACAAGCCCGCAGTGACAGCCTGACCGGGCTTGATTTGTTCGACCAGGCGTACCAGGCCTGCCCCTTGGCCGAACACGCGTGCACATACAGAGCAAGCACCTAAGTCTTGTAGCGTGCATCACCATATGGCTCTGGTGCCGCCAAGACCAAGCGAGAACCTTCCAAGATCCGACATACGTGGCTCACATCCCACTATTCCCGTCTCGTCTCCTCCACAGCGGCCCAGGTTTACAGCGCCAGAACGGCAGAACGGAAAACTATCCATTTATCTGCGACTATTGTCCAACGGTCAGCAACCTACGTTTACCCGTTTAGTGGCGTCCTGAACAACGTGCCGCCGTAACTATCGACCTACCCAGGTACCCCCACCTGGGGCAGTAAGGTAGGTATTACGAGTCAGGAGCGATATCCAACTCCTGCCTCCCTGCCCCACTCACGGGCACGCAAGTGGTATGTGTCCAACCACCGCCCCCTCCCAAAGAGGCTTTTTTGCATAGACGAGCTTCTTATCGGGTGTGCTTGCCTGTCCGCACAGTACCGCAAGACTCCAGAGGAAGATTCAGAGGCACGCTGCCCAAGAACCGCTGCGGGAGGTCGAGAGGGATCTCCCTGCCTCCGAGACAAGCCCCCACCGGCAAACAGCAGCTCACCTGCACGCATCACGGGCAAGCCGGATTGCCAACAAGAACCCATCGCCAACCCCATCCTTTCGGTGGTTGTGGTGAGGCCGTCGCGCCGAGCAGCACCTGGGATTCAAGACATTCGCTCGCAACAGTTGAGGAAGACACCGCCTGTCATTGCACGTCTAGCGCTCTGGAGATAGATTTTTTTCGCAGGAACATGTGGAGAAGAAGCATCTATCAACCCGGCCCATCTCTTGACAGTGTCCTGGGGTGTATGGACACCTTGGTCTCGGCCGGTACTCTTGATGCCTCACGCACTACTGGACACCCGCAGCCTTCATCCTCTGAAAACACTGCCTGTAGGCCTCGTGGATCTCAGGCACCTCGTATCCGTACTCCTTCAGCTTGTTGGTGAGCTTGGTGTGATCAAGCTTGCAGTTACTTCGACCGGCCTTGATGACCTTGGCCTGTTCCTCCAGGGAGAAGTTCTTCCACGTGTAGCCTGGCCTGACAATGTCGCGGAAGAGTGTGAGGACCTCGTTGTGCGAGATGGCACCAGGGTTGGTGAAATTGTAGATGCCAGTGTCGCCATGCTCAGCCAGAAGGATCGACGCAGGCAGCAGGTCGTGCAGGATGGTGTTGCTATTGGGGATGTCGACTACGCGGTCGTACTTGGCGATCTTGGTGACAAAATTGCGGGGGTGAAGGTCGTCAGATACCGGCATCCGCAACCGCAGGATAAGGCAGTTCGTGTAGTGCTTCATGACCTTTATGCACGAGAAAGTAGACGAGTCAGCTAGCCGGCCAGCAGCAAAGCCAGGGCCGTTTGGACTGCCCTGGGCCTGCGTGCACCCAAGGGGATTTGAGGGACGGGGCAGAAGGAGGGGCGTGATGCTAATGTCCTGTGTGATATTCAACTCACCTCTTCCACGTGTGCCTTGGTCTCGGAGTAAAAGCTGCCGGCGAAGTTGGCCGGGTCGGTCTCGGTGTAGCCGGGGCCGTCCCAGGGATGCTTTTCGTCGTACTGGTAGATGCAGCCGGTCGCGAAGACGGTGCAGTGGATGCCCTTGAGATAACAACAGTCGGTCAGGTTGAGGGTACCAATGACGTTAGACCGCATCGTCTCCTCCCTGTGATCCTCGCACCAGTCGACGTTGGGCCGACCTGTACAGCCAGCAGCGTTGAGCACATGGGTCGGCTTGACGCGGTCGAGCTCCTGCAGGACCTCCTCGCGGTTCTGGTTGCGGACGACGGTTGTATGCACATCCTTGCCCTGCTTCTCAAGTATGGTCTTGAGGTGGCCAGCGACCCAGCCTTCACCACCCCAGATAAGGAAGCGATTTGCCTTAGACCCGTTGGTGCCGTTGGTTCCGTTGGTTCCGTTGGTAGCCATCTCGAGTTTCCGAGTGGCCGCGATGATGGTGCTGCCTCGGATTTATGTATAGGTAGTGTAGTGGAGGAAGCTGCCCCGTGTAAGTGGGGGTGGGTATTTGGGTAGGTAGTGTCGCAAGGGGTGCAACACGTCTGGGCTGGATTTGCTGAAGGAGAACACCACGAGAATGCCAATCAGCGTGCGGGAATATGAGAAACAGAGACGGAGAGGCAGAGGGGATAAGAGCCAGGAGCCAAGGAGGCCGGCGAATGAAGTTAAATAGGATCAAGGGGTATTTAGAACACCTAAGCTCAGCAAGGGAGGGTCTCGACTGACGAGTCTCGACGTCCCTAGATTTAGATTTAGATTCAGATGTCAGCAGAGTCAGAGTCAGGCTAACCCAGGGACGCACCCGCGCTATTGGGGCTGCAGGGCTCGAGAAGGGATGGGGGGGGGGGATGGACGGGCAGGGGCCGTGGCCCGTGGTCCGTGGTCCGTGGCCTGCAGCTGCAAGGTGGATGGGTAGTTATCAGGTAGGGTGCGAGAAGCCAGGGATCTAATGGCCCTGTTTGCGTACCTCGGTGGGTGGTGTGGTAGGCATCCGAGTGTCTCTATATCTGGGGTGGCATTGCATTGACAGTCCATAGCAAGTGGTCTTTACTATGTGGTTGTGCGGCAGAGCAGAGTGAGTTGAGCTGCGCAGGAGTCAGGGAGCTAGCTACCTAGGTACCTAGGTACCTAGGTAAGTAGTTAGACAGTCTACATTTGCTTCTGCTGCCGGACGAGACGCCCAAGGACACCGTGCCTCTAGGCGTGAGTGATGCTGTTGTATGAGACTGTCTCAGGGTAACAAGGCGTAGTGCTCAAGCACTGCGAAGCCAATGGACAAGATCCAGCTGCAAGTTGGACGATCTTTATCGACCTGCATATGACACATGCATGGCTAATGCGATACTGTGGCACACACGTACACCCAAACAGCCCGAACGAGCAAACTGTACGGCAGTGCGGGTACGGGGCACACGAGGAGGCAAGGAGGAGCAGGCGACTTCAAAGACTTACCTAAGTAGGTACCCAGGTAGATATTTGCCCGGTGATTTGTGTACCAGGAACGTCGTGTTCCGATTGCGTGTTGCGCATTGCGTGGCACATGGTGGCCATTTGCGCAATGCCCTTGGGCGGTGGCTTTTGACATGGGTACCTAGAGCGGGCTGCTGGCCCAGTTGGGGCTGTGGCTCTGCGCTGTCTGGTTATAAAAAAAAAAAAAGAGGCCCAGCCCCGCCTACCTAGGTACCTAGATATGCCATCTCACGGCACACAATAGCACCTTCACCAGGAATACCTACCTACCTGAGTGCATCGTATTGTTTTGGCCAGTGCGCAGGCAGGATAGCAGAACCCACAATTCAGGTGTCGGGGATGGCGCGGAGTAGCACCAGGCACGTTCTCACGCAGAATACGGGTGCATTCGTTTTATTCGTAGTTCAAAGTCACCGCCGTATTTAAGCGAGGGGGTGGACGTCCCCCAGGGTTGGCTTCTGTACTGTGTTCGTGTCTTAGGCCATAATCAGTAGCCTGGCTGAATTCCACTCGGCGATGGCAACGCCGACAGTCAGACCAAAGCTCCATTGAGATGTTTATGCTAGGCACCTAGAGGCAGATTGGTTGATGCTTAGGTACGGATACCTGGGTACCTATGCACACGCACTCCTACCTAATGGGCCGCCTCCCTGGGCGGGGACGGTGAGCACCCCCCTCCCATCCCCCACACACATCGAAACTGACTAACCAGCTGCCTTTTGCTCCTCCACTGCAAAATTAGCGCGCCGCTCCTTCACCTCCTGGCTAAGATTTTCTTCGCCAAATCTTGGACGCGCTCCCACGTACTGCCCCGTCCTGCCCGTCCTTTCCTGCGTTCTTGTTGTGCTGTGCGTTCGGTGTCTGTCTGTTCGTGCGTGATCGTGGCCTGTCGCCAAAAAAACCCAACTACTCTAGTCTCATTCTTCCTTTACTTCATGTCGTGACCTCCCCCAATTCCCAATCCACAACCTCCCAAGCCCAAAGAGTCCCAATCTCTCTCATCACGTCGCCGTCGCCGTCTCCGACCCCACCCCCCACAAGCAATATACAACCTCCGAACTCCAGCTCAAGAAACCCTACTTGCTACCACCTGTCTGCCCCTGGGCGACCGACCCTCAACATGGGTGCCGCAAAACAAGCTCTTTACTTCCTTTTCCACCCGATTCAACTCCGCAGCATCATACAATGGTGAGCGAGCTAGCGCGTTTTGCTCCTCGTCCGGCCAACTGCCTCTCTCCCCCAAGCTGACCATTTGTCACAGGAAGGTATGGCACGATCCGGTGCACCATCGCGACCCTAGCAAGGAGACCCCAACAGAGGCGTCATGCTTCAGGTTTCTCAACAAGACGTCCCGCAGCTTCTCCGCCGTCATACAGGAGCTCAATCCCGAGCTCTTGATGCCTATCACCCTCTTCTACCTGGTCTTACGCGGTCTTGACACGATTGAAGATGACATGACCCTCGACGCCAAGACAAAAGAGCCCCTGTTGCGCAATTTCCACCAAAACATGGACATTGATGGCTGGACCTTCACCGGCAACGGGCCCAACGAGAAGGACCGCGAGCTACTCATACACTTTGATGACGTGGTCGCCGAGCTCAAGAAGACCAAGGTGGAGTACCGTGACATTATCAAGAGCATCACTGAAAAGATGGGCAACGGCATGGCAGACTTTGCACTCAACGGCGAGCTAAACAAGGATGGCGTCGTGTCTATCAAGGACTATGAGCTGTACTGCCACTACGTCGCGGGTCTGGTTGGCGAGGGTCTGACCCGCCTCTTCGTCCAATCCAATCTTGCCAACCCCGCGCTCAACGACCGCCCAGAGCTTACCGAGTCTATGGGCCAATTCTTACAAAAGGTCAACATCATCCGCGACATTCGCGAAGACTATGACGAGGGCAAGAAGTGGTGGCCCAAGGAGATATGGAGCAAGCACGTTGACAAGCTAGACGACCTTTTCAAGCCTGAGAATCGGCAGAAGGCCCTCTACTGCAGTTCTGAGATGGTTCTGAACGCCTTGAAACATGCTGACGAATGCCTGTACTACATGGCCGCGGTCAGGGAGCAGAGCGTGTTCAACTTCGTGGCCATTCCGCAGTCAATGGCCATCGCAACCTTGGAACTCGTCTTCATGAATCCTGACATTTTCGAAAAGAACATCAAGATCACCAAGGGTGACGCCTGCCAACTGATGATCGAGTCAACGCAAAATCTCAGGGTTGTGAGTGAGGTCTTCCGACGTTACGTTCGGAAGATACATCAAAAGGCCGACCCGAGAGACCCTAATTTCCTGGCCATCGGTATCCAGTGCGGCAAGATTGAGCAGTTCATTGAGAGGATATTCCCAACCCAAGACGTCAATAAGCTGTCAGCCGCGAATAATGCCAAGGCTGCCCAGCGAGAACAGGAGGACGCCGTGGATAAGACCGAGGCTCTGTACCTTGTCCTCGCCGTTCTCATCGTCCTGGTATTCGTCGGCGGCTTGATGGTATGTTGACGCCCGCCTCACCTTCCACAGGGCTAGCTGACTGACGTACTCATAGATTGCATTAGCTTGGTTCCTGGGGGCAAGGTTCGACAAGATCACCGAGAATCTCGAGTGGTCCAAACTTTTCCCACCGAGTACACCGGATCCGCTGGTCGCACCAGCGCCAGGTGGTGCGCCAGCAACTGGGCACGAGGAGCTGTAATGACATAATAGCGCTTCTGGCGCTGATGAGGGCATGTAAAATGACGACACGATACGTGATTTACTGGTACACCAGGGCTCCATACTCCTGGTACACGAAAACTTTGGCTCGTTTTACGGACGACATGAGCCTCGATGCATTCGAGCCCTGTGGGAGCTGTGAGCGTTGAGAAACACGGCCGATACTAATAATATAATACATATTCTCCCGTGAGTCTCTCTACAGCGATGGTGGATTCCATCGTACGGCGGCCCATTTGCGCATCAAATGGAGACTATCACAGACAACAAGTCACAACACAAAGCATGGATGTCAAATTGCGACCCAGTCTACCCTGATGACTGTGGTTTGTGCCAAGAAATGCTGATATTGATGAGTGCGGCATTTGAAGTCTGGTTTCCGGACACACCCAGAGGCCGTGCTGGGTTGGCTTGCCAGCATGACTTCTGTGGATGGATTGCGAACATGTATATCTTCTTTGTCTTCCTTTTACGGAGCTGACCCTGGGTGGTTGGCCTCTTTTCCTTCGTCTTGTACATTTACGGTTTCCAATGTCCTCGCCCTCGCTGTACAGGGTTGTCCCATCAGCAAGTGAGCGGAAAAGAAACTGCTTTTTCTCTGTCCGTAGCTATGCCATTGATGAAAGCATCCGAACCAGAAGTCGGAGATGTGTGTCCTAGGTTGTGGATCGCACCTAGCCCGGGTTCTTCGTATCAAGCAGGAGTGAAGACGCTGTCGATGCTTTCACATAAACAACAATATTGGGCACTAGACCTGCCCTACCAACTTGTGTCTTTCCCAGGGGATAATGACCCACTACAATGCGCATCATATGAGGTTGAGGCACTGAGATGGGTTTAGACTTGAGGTATAATGTTGGTCCCCGAGACAGGCCTCTTGAGCGTGGCCGGGGGCCTTAGTAAGCAATCAGAACGTGGCCCATGCCTCGATACCTAGACCCCCAATGCACCACCAGCGCTCGACCGGCCACATCAACTCACCCCTATGGTGCTTCGTCACCTCTTCACAAACCCCCCAGCTTCCACCCAGCCCTCCAGGCTGAACAGGGTTCCTTGCCAGAGGTTCTTGATAGCCTGCGTGCTCTCACAGGGTACGTGTGGCCCCCCGTCTTGGCACGCCGAAGCTTGAGGGAGGCTGCGAAAGCCCGTACCCAGTCTGCCTCCCCAGTTGGCCAGTTGGACGCCCTCCCAGATCCCCCATCCACCCAACCCCGGTGTCACACAGAGGCGTTGGGTTGTCAAGGACAGGAAGCCGCCCGGATTTGAGATCGGCAACCGACACTGCGACCGAGTGTTGCTTGCGACTCACCGCAAGCACCGTCCCACACCGCCAGTCTCGGCTCCAGCACAAACCTCAACCATTGACACCCTGCTGCTCCCAGTGTTGACCACCAGACCGTCTGGACGGCTGGTTCAGTTGTTGTCACGGTTACTTTCCTCTCGCTGATCTTTCGCACCGCCGCTTTCCCATTGGAACCAGACGATGGCCTCTTTACAACTCGGTGTTGCCGATCTCTCGGCCACCAAGAAGAAAGCCATCGAAGATGCCGACAAGATGCAGAAGCGCATCGTGCGTGAATGCGGCGAGGCTGGAAGAAACCCCCCTCCCTATTCATTGTCGGAGCTCATTGGGAAGGGAAGTTTCGGGCGCGTCTACAAGGCCAGGGCGGCAGGCTCGGGCCGCCTGGTGGCCGTCAAGATCATCAGCATCGATGAGGGAGACAGTCTCGCGCCCGGTGCGGCTGATACCTTCCAGGACATTTTAAAGGAGGTCAATACGCTCAAGAAGCTCGGTGAGAGCGGCGCCAGGAACATCAACACCGTCATTGAAACGCTCCTCGTTGGCCCATCAATGTGGATAATTACCGAGTACTGCGGCGGCGGAAGTGTCTCAACCCTAATGCGACCGTCAGGGGGTCTGCCGGAGAAATGGATCGTTCCGATTCTGCGTGAAGTGGCCGAGGCTCTGAAATGGGTCCACAAGGAAGGCATCATCCATCGCGATATCAAGTGCGCGAATGTGCTGGTGACCGAGGCCGGCGGTGTCCAGCTGTGCGACTTTGGGGTCGCCGGTATCATCGAGACCAAGTTCGACAAGAGGAGTACGGTCACTGGCACGCTGAACTGGATGGCCCCGGAGCTTTTCGACATGTCCGTCTCGTACGGCACTGAGGTCGACATCTGGGCCTTTGGATCCCTTGCTTTCGAAGCCGCCACCGGACTGCCCCCAAATGCTAAGAACATGTCGCGCTTTGATCCATCCCAGTTCGGCTCTTACCTTAAGCAGCACGTTCCTCGGCTTGAAGGGGACCAGTTCTCGGATAGTCTGAAAGATCTGGTCGCCTTTTGTATGACCGAGGACCCAAGAAATCGCCCTTCTGTCGTTCAGGTACAGGGCCACCCATACATCTACAGCACTGAGCGTGACTACCCGACAAAGTCTCTCTCGATGCTTGTAAAAGCTTATCGATTGTGGGAAGTTCAAGGGGGAAACCGGATGTCGTTATTCAATGCAGGCGGCGCCCAGGCACCTGTTGGTGACGAGCTATCACGTCCTTCAGACAATGACGACTGGAACTTCGATACCATGGCTGGCGAGATCGATCAGAGGGTGCTCGGTGACAGCCAAGCTCAAGCCGTGTATGACGCCTACGGACCTCGCGTTTCAATGATGCCTCCACCCCCAAAGCAGCAGGGCCGTCGCCGCAGACCTCCCAACATCCCAGTTCTTAAGGCCCCCCTCGAGAAAGCCTTCGATCCTAATACCATTACGAATTATGAGGAGAATGCCCGCCTATTCTATGGCAGGCCCATGCCGTCGTCAGCGCCTGAAATGGGTGAGATGGCGACTCCGCAGGACGACAACACGGGCTCCGCTCCACCCCGTGAATCACTAATCGACCTTGACTTGTCGCTTGACGGTGACAGGCTATCTCGATTCGCAGATTTGGAGGAAGGGGAGACCATCAAGGCTAGCCTCCCCGCCTCGAAGCACCAGACGATCCGGGAATCCGGATTGATCGACCTAGACGAGTCTCTGGATGGCGGGAGGCTGTCTCGATACGCCGATACGCAAATGGATACTTTTAGAGCTAGTCGACAAAGCATCCGGCCGCTCGGTAGGAGTCAGACGACTTTGGATCGCCGCCGCACCCAGGACTGGTCGTTCCCGGCGATAATTGGCGAGGAGGCCGCCCCCGAGGACGAACCAGACAATCGCAGGGAAAGCCAGCTCTTTAGAAGCCAATCTACGATGGACCACCGTCGCACTCAAGACTGGAGTTTTGCGGACGCCACCGTGGGAGTGTCCACGCAGCCGGACCGACCCGAGATTACCAGAAGCCGGTCCAGCCTTGATCATCGAAGCACACGGGACTGGTCGTTTTCGGCGGCGACGGCCTCAAACCCTCGCCTCGAGGGGCAATGGTTCCAGTCCCACGACGAGAACGATGAGGATGACTACATGGCATTGGACTCTCTCCCCACTACCGTGGCAGGACATCGTCAAGAGGACTCGCTGCACGTTACACTTCCGCCACGCGCAGCGACCAGTCTGGAAGTCAGTAGGTTTTCAGCCTCTAGCATGATTGACCTCGACGCCAGTCTCATCGGTGAGAATGGCGAGTCTCTTCGTCCCACGACTGCACTCTCCGAGGCTTCGTCCGCGACCTCAGACACGTGGAGGCCCACCCTGTCACATCAGAAGTCATTCCAATTCAATCTAGAAGATTCCTTTCCCTCGACCATCAGAGAACCTTCTCTCTATGTGTCGGACGACGGACCCCCGAGGAGCACTTACGAGAAGACGTCACACATATCGGACGATGCAATCCCACGAAGCAACAGGGAGCCATCTCTGTACGTGCCCGATGGCTTTAGCTCAACCAATTCACTCTTGTCAACTCACGAAAGAGAGCCCTCCATTTATGTACCCGATGAAATTGGCCTGGGGATCATCCCATCTACCCCGACGTCAGGGGATGTGGTGCTCACTCCACCGTCCGATAGCGCTAATGACACATCGGATGACGCAGCGGCCCACGCAGACGATAACCAGGTGTCTATCACCGTCGAGGACTCGGATGTTGACTCGGATGCCCCCATACCTGCGATCCCATACATGCCGCGAGCTCCCTTGGTCGGCGTGCTACAGGCGACTGGCTCGCAAGACGAGGTCAAGGATGAGCTTCAGCGCATGATCAGGAGCCTGCACGAGCACCTTCAGTACACTTCTTCTGTTCTGCGGACGCTACCCATCAGGAGAGGCTCAGCGCAGGGGGAACACTCCAGTTCCGAGATTTTGATATGAGGGGCTTGAGAGCCTCGAGAGAATGTGATGGCGGGTTGGCTACTACTACTGATCGTATGGTGTCGGATCAGGCGGCGGAGCTAGAGATAAAAGATAATCGACTTGTTCTCATTGTCAAAGAGTAGGGTGTAGGGCAGAGGTACAATACCACGACAACGGGCTTCGATACGGCTTGGGCCAAAGCTCTCGTCACTATAATACATAATATTGGAAGTCAGAACACACGGCCACCAGGCAGAACCGTCCCCCGTATTCGTTGCCCTGTATCCCGAATGTTAGGTCAAGACATTTGAATCCATCTTCTCGTGCCGCAGCTATCCAACAACTTACCCATGTGGACAGACTGGTGTCATTGTGGTCGGTGCCGAATGCCTGTGATCTGTTGACACTTGTCTCGTCACTTACTTGGCTGCAGTGAAAAATATGCAACTATAGCCTCCGCGTATGTTATTGATGCTTGCCTAGCCCGTGATACAAAAGTGGGTGAACAATCATCAGTCGGGTCATCATCATATTCTGATATGTTTATACTGCGGACAAAGCTGATTGGCTTCACGTACCTCCGGTGTTGGACGGGCAGATCAAGCAACGGATCGTTGAGGGATTGCATTGGATTTGAGTCGACCCCTGGGGAATTCTGCAACCAAATTATATGTAAAGTGATCTGCCGCGAGCAGGTGAGTGTGGACAGAGCCATCCATTGGTTGACTGGTGATGGCTCCGCTTATTGGCCTTCTGAATATCACGCCACAACCAATCTGCAGCGCAAAACTGCAGAGAGCTAAGAAGTCTTTTGCCGATTGCCTTTTGCACAGATGTTCCACGCTCCGCACACGCTTTCCATGCATCATATATGGGAGAGGGGGTGGGGGTCATCGCTATAGCGATAACACCCTTGGAAGCTCTCATGCAAAAGTGTGTCCACTATACCGGCACACAGAGGTTGACATTTTCGTGATAGTTACTTCGGCCAGAAAACACCTCCACATTGGATAAATGTGTAATGGAGAGCGAGGAAAGAATTCCAACCCTCCCAGTGGGGGTCCGGTCGGGGTCACCGCCGGCTGTTTTCGCTTTCTGGATTACTTTATAGGCGCAGTGTGACGACATCAATAATAGTGGCAGCGACCTTCCTTGCGTTCAGAAGGAAGGTAGCTCCATGGCGGCAACGTACACAAGTCTGGCGATCCTTTGGTTGTACACCTTGACAAGAGGCTGAGCAAGCACGTGAGGTCCACATAAAACCATGGACGGGTAAAGGTCGGGGAGAGAGAAAGCTGACCATGGTTGATTCCATGGAGATTTCTTGCCAGGGCGAAATATTGCACATGAGATCCTCAGGAAAACTTCCCAAGCTACTTTCATACTTCAGATCCTCGGCCCCCTGGAGACTCAAAATGCTACACATGAGGGCAAAGGCTGGGTGGACCGGCTGTGATGCCGAGTCAACCCGTGCGTAGAGGGTTTCGCTTCTATGAAGGGAAAAGGCCGGGCCGAGGAATTAGAATGAACGTACTGCGCGCAATTGAAGTCATAAGTGACGGGCTGGCAAGAGCATGACTTGCCTGAAAGGCATCCGCTGCGAGTGATCCGCAGAGAATGAGAGAGAGCGGGGGCGAGGGGGCGGGGGCGGGAGAGAGTATGGAAGCACTTGAGCAGGCATGGCATTAATCGCCACTGTGATATAAGAGTGGTCGACCTACTGCCTGTCCAGGCGGATTTGACGATGTAGACGGCGTGAGTGGAATCGGAACGCCTATGTCCGTGACGAGTAAACCGCAGGCAGGCAGCGTGCGGCTTACGACTCCCCAGCCGAGGAAGGGCGTGGGTAAGACCAAGAAAGTCAACAATTTTACGCAGTAGATTCTCGCTCACGATTTATTTATTATCAACCAACACCAACCCGACTGAGTGTTGGAACAGGGAAGTCAAGACCACTGGACCGAAACTACATCAAAGAGGTGTGGGCGCATCTGCTTTCTTCTGTGGTTCAACTCCGAGGACTTCCACACGAGCCCATTCTTGATTCGGAACCAGCGAGCGAGCCATTAAATTGTCACATCTGCCCAGCTCTTGGGGGCGTCTCTGGATTGCGATCCAAGCACCGCGGACGCACGAGCAAAGCAAGGAAGCCAATGCTCCTGCCCGCTCTGGTATGATGGGCACGGCTAGTGCCGAGAGGTTTGAGGAAGCAATGCTGTTTGCTAAAATTGGTTGAAACAGCCAAGCCGTATAGCTGCGGCACAAAAGCATCCACAACCCGAATGCCCACCAGAAGAAGCAGGATGTATGGTGATCGAAGGACCTGAATTTTCATTCGTCTATGCTATGTCGAGAGTTGTATTTATCCATGGCTGGCTCGTGAAGCCATAATTGCACCCTCCCCACCCATTATCAAGGGCCACGCCCCGGGACCGTGACCGAGCCGTGGCGAAGAATACGGCCTGGAGGACCAGAGCAAAACAATACACAGAACAGGAAATTGAGATATGCCCCGGTGCCAAAAGCCAGATGCGTCCATGCAATGCAGGTAGGTTTTTAAGTCCATGACAGACCGGGAACGAAGAAGAAAGAAAAGAAAGAAAAAGGAGACCAGTCCCAACGCCGAGAGTGCAGGTTCCAAGGGTCAGATAGCACCGTTGTTGGCGATCAGCGGCGTCGTGCCCCTGACGTTCCCCAGGACGCGGGCCTGGGTGGCACCGGCGAGGTCCGTGATGCGGGCAGCCACGGCATCGATGTTTGTGATGTTCTCCTTGGCCATCAGGTAAGCAGCCAGGCCGGCGACGTGAGGGCTCGCCATGCTCGTGCCGCTCAGGGTCTCGGTGGATGTGGTGGACTGGATGCCCACGCTCTCGACGTCGACGCCAGGGGCAAAGACGTCGACAAACTGACCAAAGTTGCTGAATGAGGCGCGGCGGTCGGTGGTCTGGTCGATTGCGCCGACGGTGATGGCACCACGCGCCGAGGCGGGGCTGTCGTTCTGAGCGTCGACGTTCTCATTGCCTGCGGCCACCACAGGGACGACGCCTGCCGCACGGAGGGCGTTGATGGCCTGGTTGACGGCGTTGGAGCGCCCGCCACCCAGGGACATGTTCATGACCGACTTGCCCGAGAGCCCGTTTGCCCTAGCTGTCTGAGCGACTGTTTGATGCGGTCAGCCAGCCGCGCCACCGCGAGGGGGTAAAGAAGGGTTCCACGGTACAACATGTGCTTACCAAAGTTCATGCCGGCAATGACGCCCGAGTTTGTGCCCGCGCCCTGGGCGTCCAGGACCTTGACGCCGACCAGGGTGGCCTTCTTCGCAACGCCAAAAGTCTTGCCGCCGATGGTGCCAGCCACGTGGGAGCCGTGACCGTTGGCATCGGTGTTGATGTTGTCGGCACTGTTGAAGGCAAAGGTGGCGCGGCCCTCGAACTCCTCGTGCTCCTCCATGATGCCCGTGTCGACGATGAAGGCGGTGATGCCCTGGCCGGCCGAGTCGTCAAAGGTGTAGGTGGACCCGCCGGCCTGTGCAGACGACAGGCGGGCGAGGCCGGTGGTGGCGTTTTGCTGGGTGACGAGGGCGTTGAGGTGCACATAGGCGTCGGCCTCGATGTACGACACCTCGTCGGCGCTGTTGATCTCGATGGCCGAGGCGTCGTCGGCCTCGAGGCACATGGCTCGCATGCTGCCGATGGTGAAGGTGTGGACCGTCATGCTGAGCATGCGGTTGTCTATGGGGGAGCGCTTGCCGATGTTGCGCTTAGCGATGGTGTCGACCCAGTAGGCCTCGTGTGTGGCAATGGCATCATCGTCAAAGGTATCGTTGTAGACGACGACGTACTTGTTCGGGATGATGTTCTTGGCATCGGCGTTCATGATTGGCACACCAAGCCCCTGCAGCTCCCGGGCCGGGCTCGGGGCCGGGCTCGGGCTCGGGGCCGGGGCGCCGAGGGCAAGGGCAGCCAGGAGGGAGCAGGTGGCGAGAAGAGAGGCAGATACGGGAGCCATGTTGACGTCGTGTGATAGAGGTATGACAATGTAAATGAAGAGAACGGTTTTCACCAAGAAGCGGATGCCAGACCAGCACTTGCACACAGGAAGAAGTCCCTCAGGGGCGACAAGGAAGGGGAGGGAAAAAACGAATTTGCCGGGAAGGTTGAAGTAGAGCCTGTCCTCGACAACAGCGACCGGTGGGAAGAAGTAGAAGTAGTAGAAGAAGAAGAAGAAGAAGAAGAAGAAGGAGGAGGGGGGCGAAGAGGCAAGAGGGATGAAGCCACGGCCAGCGGCTGGGGTATCAAATAAGTCTAGGAATTAAAAACACGAGAAGAGAAGAGAATCGGATTGGCTTTGAGGAAAGAATGAGGTGGGATGCTATTGAGGGAGGAGGGGAACAATGGGCGGGCGTGAGAGGTGGGTGATATATCAGGCAGAGTGGTTGGGGGCAAGGCGTGGCATTGTGGGCCAGCCAGTCATGGATCTCAGGACCAAGCAGCCAGCAGAGATGCAAATAACATCAGCAGAATCAGAATCAGGGACAAGACGGGAAAGACTTGGTACTCAGGAGACGCGTCCTGCTGGCGAGAGGCAAGGGCCATGGTTCGCCAAGCCCATGGGTCTGTCTGTGATAGGGATTCTGCAGAGGGAGGACATACAAGCATCAAGATTCGGGTGTCGCAGCAGACTTGGCGGCATTGGCCCGGCGGGGCCCCCTTTTACCCTGTACGAGACGCTGTCCTGCGCCGGCGAGTGATGTGAGGCCTGGCGGACGGACGCCGGAGCGCATGTTGTGGTAGGTTGGCTGGTTGGGAGAGCACATGGCGCCAGGGGGAAACACGAGGCGGGGCACGTCGACAGCAAGACGAACCCACGACTTTGACGACGAGGCGGCGAGCCTTGCCCGGCAGGGCGAATCTACTACTGTGTGAGTAGGTACGCGGGCTACGGGCTACGCAGCCCTCCTGCCGCCAAGTCAAACGTGTGGCAGGCAGGGGACGTCTTGTGTTTGCAAAGTCCCCGCCAGCGCGAGACGACGGCGGCATGGTACATTGCCTGTACTCTCGAAATGCATTGCATTAAAAAAGAAACAGAGGGCGAGAGACGGAGCGAGCGAGCGAACGAACGAACGAACGAACGAACGAATCAACAAACAAACAAACACAAAACAAGCTGGGCAGCCTGGTGATCGCCGCGCCTGGCCAATCCTGTCGGGGGGTTTCCCATGGACCCGACACATCCACGCGCCGGCGTCGAGATTAAGAAGGCAATTGAGGCTCAACACAAGGCCGCCGGGCCTCGAAGCGGCGGCCCGGGGCGCTGGGCTGCGGAGATTGTGGAGAAGCGACCATGTGACGATATGTATGACAAGGCTGTAATGTAATGTAATGTAATGTAATGTAATCTAATACAGCACAACACAACACAATGAGTGCAATACAAGACTAGGTACCCAGTTGCCAGGCACCTTACGAGCAGCCGGTCCCGCAGGCCGTGGTCGTGAAAAGTCCATGTCGACCACATGAGACGAAAGGAGGCCCAGGCATTACGGCATGGTAATTAAGAAGCAGTGGTGAACCACGGTCACCACCCACCTCACCACCTCCAGGGAGCCGCATCGGGGAGCCGCAGCCACGGATTAATTAAAGGGCGACTGCTAGTCCAGACTACCTAGGTACCTAGGTACTTATTAGCTAGTGTACATTCTTGGATGGGGCCACCCACTGCAAGGCACCCGAGCACAACCATTGGCCAGCGGCCAGGGGGCACACCAGGAGCTGCTCTACACAGTAGCAGGCAGAAAAAGGGCAGGTACACACACGGCAGCAGCTCGGCAGCGCACGAGACGGTGCTGACGGGGCGGTAGTGCCAGATCTGGTCTTGAACCTTGTAAAGGGGATCGCCGCCAAGGAGCAGACGTGGCTTGGCGTTCCCGCAGGCCTGTGGTAGCGGCCATCCCATTGTTTTAGGACGGTACACAATAACTTCCTAGGTACCTGCCACCTGCGTATGTTCCCTTTCCCACACTGCATCTCAGGGCCATGCGCCTCACGGGCGATCAGGCCGTCGTGCGTCTTTGTCGTAAGCTGTTTTGTCGTGCGTCTTGTCTTGTTTGAAGCGGGAGAGTCGACGCGTGGCGGGCGGGCTGCCAGAACAACGGCTGGAACATGCACAGGCGGCTAGCCTGCTTGTGAGGAAGACGGGGCATTTGATAAAACACGAAACATACAAGACAGAAAACCGCAAAAAGACAACCAGGCAGACGGGGCCAGTCGGTCAGCCAGACAGACAGACAGCCAGACAGACAGCTGCTTGTGGACCCCACAGCATTGTTGTCTGAGGGAGGCTGAAACCCGCCCAGGGGCTTGGTCACGTCTGCCGCCGCAGTGCCTCCTTGCCTCCTTGCCTCCTTGCTTCCTCGCCCCCTCGCCCCCTCGCCCCCTTCCCCCACTGGGCAAAGACCGCGCTGCTGTGTGTTATTTATTGCACGTGTGCGGGCTGTACCCGTCTGTGAAGGCCAAGTAGATAGAGTGACGTACTGCTAAGCCGGATACCCCCGGCAACCGGATATATCGTCAGCCCTTCCTCCCTTCCCACCCCCTAACTTTAAACAATAATAACTTTATAAGAGAATTTTTTTACATTACTAGATTAGTACTAATAGAGTTATTAGAAGCTAGAGAACAATATATTAATACTACCTTAGGTAATATCTATACTAGAAACCTCTCTATCCTTACTACTATTAAAATATATAATATTAAGTATAGTATACTATATAATAGGATTTATAGTATCTAACTATACTAATAAGCCTATAAGACTAAGTAAAAGCTATTAATAAAGCTAGAGCTATTAATTATATAGTAGATCTTTTATAAAAAACTTATTAACTATCCTCTATTAAAAGTATAAGTTAAGGTATTTACTAGTAATCTCTATTAACTATTAGATAGTAATAGGGCTATTAATAAATACTAGATTAATTACTTTATTTAGTAGTACTTATAAATATATATAAAGGTTAGGGTATCTCTTAAGGCTAAGTAAGCTACTTATAGTAATAAAGAGTATATTAGAAAGTTTTTTTAGGCTCTAGAGTATATTTTATTAACTTAAAAGGTTAAAACCTATAATATTACTAATATAAATAAGACTAGTATAGCTAGGTAGTAAATCTAATATTATTAAGTACTTAGGACTACTAAATTTACTATAGTAATAATTAATAATATTACTTTAGATAACTAGACTATATATATTAAAGTAATTACTACTAATAGGTAAAAGCTTACTCCTATAATAGTATTTAAGGGAGAGAACCTTTAGATATAATAGTTCTCTAAGGAAATACCTAGTTAGTAATATATTAAAAGTATAAATAGCTAGTCTATTACTTAGATCTTCTATAAGTAGCTTATAGAAGTATATCTACTTAAAACTATACCTAAAATTAGGTTTAACTAATAGTTATTAATACTTAATAGTTCCTTAACTTATATATTAGCTTTAATAATAGTATAAGCCTAATATAATAGAGTTTTTCTTCTTTATTTACCCTTCTATATATTATACCTCTTATAGCTTTATAATAAAAGCTTATTCTTACTATTAAAGATATTTTATTAAGAGGAGTATAGTTATATAGTCTTTATACTAGATATAGTACTTATTAATAAATAGCTTATAATTAACTACTATAAATAAGCTTTTAATAAGGCTTTTTTATAAAGAAATATTTTAAGTAGCTTCTTAACTACTAGGATAGTTCTATATAACTCTTAAAAGGTTCTCTAATAACTATAAATAGTTAGTAATATAGAGAAGGACTTTAAAGCTAAGGAAAGGCTATTAATACTATAATTATACTTTAAAATACTAGTTAACTTAACTATTAGAATACCTTAGAAGGCTATAGACTTATTTATAATAGTAAATTAAATTATTAATAGTACTAACTAAGTTAAGAGAGATATATAGATACTAATAAGTAAAGTAGATAAGGTACTAGATAACTTTATTAGGGAAAACTAGGTCCTTAGGGATAAGAATACCTATCTAAATACTTTTATAGAGGAACTTAAGCCTTATAAATACTAATATATTTAGAGAGATCTAAATAAGGTATTTACTAATATATATAAAGTACTTAGTAAGAGAGAGAACCTACTATTACTAAGGTAGTAATATACTTAGTAATAATAAGTAAAGGTATAGGAAATAAGTAATACTACTCTTAGGTATTATAAAGATAAGCTTTAGTATTAATTCTATCTTTAAATTAAGTCTGTAGTATATAAATTAAGTGTGTTATTGTTGTTTAAAGTTTTGTGGTTGGGAATAAGGGTATATCCGGTTGCCGGGGGTATCCGGCTTGGCAGTACGTCACTCTATAGGTAATCAGGCACGGTCGAGGTGGAATGGCACCCGGCCACTCACCTCGCTCACTACCAAGACTGAGCATGCTCGACCTCCACAGTTCCGCTGTCAAGTGCCATCTCATCTCGTCCGTCTCACTTTGTCGGGGACCCCAGATGCAGCGCAAGGCAATCAGCGCTTGATATCCACGACATGCCCTCAATCTGCATGTCAGCATTCGCCGGCCCAGACGTAGCACTTGCGGTTTATCTCTTCACTTTCACCCTCGCCCCGACTGCCGCCTCACCCGTCTACGTTTTCCAAATCCATCTACGTGCTCACTCCTGCCCACTTTTGCCTGCATTTGCCTGTCACAGGCCTGCGCCTGTATACGAAGTGCCTGCTCCTGATGTTTGTGCTCCTTGTCTGTCCGCCGTGCCGTGACCAAAATGAAAGAGGGAAAACCGCCTGGGATCTGCTCCGTGTTGGCCAAGGGACGCATTGCCACATGTCATACAAATACCGAGGGTAAGGGTTACTAGTCCACACCGCGGCCAGCCTACTATTGCCTACCTAGGTACCCTCTTATTTGCTGTTCCTCTTGCTGTCGCTCTCAGCATTGCCCTATCCCTGAGGCTGCTCTGCCCTCCTTGCCGCCTTTCCTTCTCTCTTCTCTGTCGGCCCACGCCGCCTTCTACTGTGGTATCTTCGTCCCCGGCTTGCTTCTCGCCAGCATTGTCATCGCAATATCCCGTTACCCGACGTCTCCCTGCTCTCGGCCAATCGCTGCAGGCCAAGTCTCGCCCTCACGCGACCCCTTCTCTTTTCTTTGCTTCAGCCTGTCCAATCCCATTGTGGAGCCTGCAGCACCGCCCGTCCTGCCTGCCCTATCTCGGTGCTGGTCCATCAGAAGGGCGAAGACCGACTACCCACGTCGATAGAAACATCTCTACGATACCGCCTTCACCACCGACACCCACAGCAGCCACGCCAGACCAGACCAGACCAGACCAGGCAGCCCACCACGTCCTACCTCGCCCCGCCCGTCCCGTCGCCGACCGATAAACCGCCAGTTTAACAGCCGCGCGCACACACACATCCACACACACATGCGAACAAGAGCAAGCCCGACAGGTGCCACTCACCCGTCCTAACTGACTCGATCGGCTCTGTCCTTCCCATAATCATGTCAGTCCAGACTGCAACTATGTTCAACCCCGACAGCCATGTTGGCCCCTTGTCAATCGACACCAGGCGGACCAGTATCGACCGCTCCTCTGACCGCTCAGCCGCCGCGCGCCAAGACGTCGGGAAGGCCACTGTCGAGCTTGCCTCTATCATGGCCATCGCTTCCAACCCCGTCTCCCCAGGCGCCTCCAGCCCTCCTATCACCCAAGGGTCTAGGATACAGGACTTGGACTTTGCCCCGCCTGCCCGCCCGAGCAGCACGCCTTTTCCAGAACCCGAGCTCGGCCAGACGAATATTCGATGCCTCAGCTGTCCGTCCCAGCCAGCAGCCTCTAGCTCCGGGCCCGACCATGGACACGGCCACGATCATAACCACCACCACCATCACCACCACCACCATCATCATCACCAGCACCTCGTCGAATCCCCAGTCCTCGGCACTGCCGGGTCACTCTATCCTCCACTGACGCATACGAATCTGGACGACCTCCCTGCCGAGATACATGAGTGTATATTGGACCATCTCTTCGGGTACAGGGTATCTGCCTCGTCTAAGAGCTCTTTAGGTATACCCAGCGTCACTCGAAGCTGGGGCACGGCCTTGAGGCACTCAAGGCGCAAGGAACTCTCAGCACTGGCCTTGGTCAGCAGCGTATGGAGGGCTCTCATCCAGGAACGGCTATACCGCCATGTCAAGATAAAGGCCACGGTGCAATCCCTGAACGACGCGGTGGCCTTCTTTGCCCAACACTCGCACCTTCGTCAGTACGTCAAGCACGTGGAGCTGTGGTTTGCCGTCTTCCAGCCCAAGAAGAACGCCCCTGCCCTCTCCAGCTCGATCCTTCCGCCCGTCACCATCGACGGCCTGACAAACGCGTCATATGTGATACCAACCGATAATTGCTCGCTTGAGGAAGCCTTCTACTTCGTCAGCACCACACTTCCTGAGGTCTGCGTCCTCACGCTCGAGGGAGGAGAGCGGAAGAAGGCCCCCAGGGTGCGTCACCATATCCTCGAAGAGGGGCACGAGAAGCCCCTGCCCAGGATCGCACCCGTCAGAACGCTCGTTTGCAAGGGCCAGTGGAACCTGATACGGAGCGACGATGACTTCGACGCCATAGTCTACGCACTGCCAAACCTTCAGGAGTGGCATGGCAACTACAGCAAGGCCAAGTCCAAGAGCTACCTCTGTATGGCTGCTATCCTACCGAAGCTCCCTACGAGACTGACCAGCCTGAGCCTGAACTTGGAAGGCGTCGAATATCGGCGGGAGCTGTCCTTTCCTGCCTATTTCCTCAAGGTTTCCAACACGCTGCACTTTTGCACGAAACTTGCCGAAGCCGCGCCAAGCCTTGAGCACTTCGCCTATACTGGCCGTGTCTGTCGCCAATTCTTTGACCTCCTCGCGCGGCTTGTGGATCCGCGGACCACCCGGCTGAAATCTATTGACCTGACAGTCCGGAATTGCTGCCGCCATGTCGTCCACTGGAACGAATCGGGTTCTGGCATCACCGATATGAACTTCATAAACGCTTTCGAGCAGCTCGTGCTGGCAGGAATCAGGGCCCTCGGCAGGCTCAAGGCCGTGGAGTACTTGCGGATTCGATATGTGGATTTAGGTAAGAGAGAGAAGAGAGAGAGACGAATCCCCCCCCCCCCCAAAAAAAACCCTCATACTCAACCCTTCCGGTTGTGCCAGTCCGACAAGCGATCCAGCAGATGGACGTGAGAGCATCATTTGACGCTAACTTGCCTCTCAGACTCCCCGGTCCCACCGCTGAACCCTTACTTCATCCTCCGCGACGGCTGGTGCTCTGGCGTCTGGAGCGATGCCATCGTAGCCGAATTGAACCGCACTCGTCCCGATGCCCAGTTCGAGGATCTTGCCGAGTCCTTCGGTGAAGTGGGCATCAACAAAGACGGCAGAATGGTCATCAGCCCCGAATTTCCCAGAAGCCGCGTACTCTCCCTAAAACTCTCCAATTACGCCTATCTCTCTGGAGGAATTGCCGTGCCCTAGGGGAACGGCCTTCACTACTCCCGCAATGGGAAGCACGGGGCCCAATTCAAAGCTACCTCGGGGATGCTCTCTCTCGTGGAGTGGGCTCTATTCACAAGCAGCATACGGGTTTGGAAGCAAAGCACGGCGTTTCTGTTTTTTTGTTCCTGCTTTTTTTCTCTTTCTTTGCGGTTTGCGATTTTAATACCTAATGATATCCCCCACTTGTGTTTTGCCCATGGTTTGCTATTACGGCATAGAAAAGGCGTCTGGCTCGATTAAACATCCTCGGCAAATCTTTATCGGCATTGAACGCATGGGTCTGCTTGCATGGGGCCAGAGGTATTCGAGAATAGGGATGGTGGTCTCGCGGGAGGCTCGAGGGCTGACGCAATTGGTCGACTGGAATTCGTTTCTCTGCTGCTAGGACAGGCCACGTATTTAGGAAGGAGCAGAGGCTGAGTGAAGTCTGGATTGTGCCGCACGCATGTCGCAGAGAACATAAGAATCAATCTGTGGGAATTCCACGTACTTTTGTTTCTGTCAAGATGGCCGAGGGCTAGAGCACGAATGCTGGACCCAAACACGGAAGGCCCCTTTGATAGGGAGCATCTTGCTCTCTTGCGCCCAGACTCTCGCTTATTTGCTTCAGGGGTGGCAAAGCTGGTCTCTTCCGACCCGTGACGGCCCAGTCCTTTGGCTACGTAGACATGCTCCCTCGTCGACGGTCCTGGACACCATCGACTTGCCTCGCTGGTCCACACATGCCAGCTAGAAGGCAAAATGTCTCGGCGGGCATGATACCGTGATGACTGATGGGGCACATCATGCGGATCACGCTACATCACCCACAATGACACCGAGAATCCAACAATTTGCAAGAAAAAAACCCAGACCTGCTGTCCACATGCCGGGCACAAAAGTGCTTTTCCCTAGAAACTCCAACTGGTAGCCCTGCTGCAGCCAGGCAGCCTGTGTCGAGACCCACAGCAGCAAAGCCGCTACGCCCAGCTTCGCATTGCGCATGAAGGAAGAGCGCGGGAGATAGAGTGGGAGGAAGATGAGGTACCAGAGAAAATACTGCCACAGGGGTTGGCCCCGAACCCGTTTGTCAGCATTGGGGATGTATAGAGCCGACAAGAGGTAGGAAACGAGCTGCGGGAACAAGGGGGTTGGGCAGGCCGGAGGGGTCTGTCGTACCTGGCTTGTACAGACTTTGTTAAATGCCACAAAGGCCCAGGTCTGGGCCAGCAAGGTGGCTGGCAGATCCTTCTTGGCCATGATCAGAGGGATCAAAACACATGACAGCAGGAGCTGCGGCAAGAAAGCAGCCGACTCGACGCGTACGCCCTGGGAGACGTCTTGGGGGGAGGCGGAGGCCAAGTAAAGAGGGATATTGTAAGGGCTGAAGTTGTGGCGGTGATCGATGCGTGTGACGTGGTAGAAAAAGGTGTGTACGAGGAAGGGTTTGCCGTATGAGGCATACATGGTCATGTTAAGAGCCATGAAGACCCCCAGGCTTACGAAGGCGAGCTTGAGCCGAGGCAAGGTGAGAAAAGCCGCGGCGTTGCCAAACGCCGAAGACTTCCTGGCCGGCCGAGCGTGCATGTGGTCATCGTCCATCCACCAGACGATGGCCGGGGCGTAGATGAAGGGGTAGATCTTGAAGTGCACGCCCAGGCCCAGGAGGACACCTGCGAGCACCACCCTCCTCGACAAGACCGCCCAGAGGAGGGCCATGACCAGGACGGCAAGCAGTCCCTCGGAGCTTCCGCGCGTGCTGATGGTTGCAACCATGGGATTCAACAGCCAGATTGCGGCAAATTTGCGCGCCGAGGGGGCGTCCATGGCCAGCATGCCTTGTCCCTTCATGGTCAGTACGCTGACGATCAGGGCTCCGGCGACGACGTCGGCAAGTGCAAAGAGAAGCTTGCCAAAGCTGAAGCAGGCCACGTTCAGCCAGTGGGGGTATCCTCGCGGTGCCCAGGCGGTGGGGATGAGAGCCCACGACAACAGAGGCGTGTAGCGGTAAGTCTCCCTTGCGTAGGGCCCGGCGGGGTGACCCTGGGAGACAAAACGGGTTGCATCGGTGAAGACGAGGTAGTCAATGTCGGTATATTTGAGAGGCGAGTTCGCGTCCTGCCAGAGGCCGTAGACGACGAGCACCACCCTGAACAGGACCGCCGTGGTGTAGAGCGGTACCGGGCTTGAGACCAACGCGGACATGAGCTCTTGGCCTTTCTTCGGTCCGCGCCCTTGGTCTGCTGGCTTGGGGGGTGCCATCTTCTGGGCCGTACACTAGGTTGAGCGAGACAGGCTTGAATCTCTCCTCCATCATCGAGAGAAGGGGAAGGGGATAGAGATGTGTGGATTCGCCGCACTAACAATTTCTCCAAGCTGCGTGACGTCTCCAGGGTTCTGGTGTATCAATTTCGGCGGGGGGGGGGGGGTCCGCGCGGGACCCGGGGGGGCGCTCACAACCCTCATGGTGGGAAGATATAGATGCTTGCTGATTGAACAACAGCCGTCACTTTCGCAAGAACTCGACCAAAATGTCCGACATCGACCAGTTTGAACCACGGCAGAAATCAGGGCTCAAAGGGTCCAACACCGACGCGCGATCGAACATGTCAGGCCAGAAGAGGGACTTCAGGGGCAATGCCAAGAGCAGTGCCGCCAGGCCTCCCGTGGTGCGAAATGAGTACACGCCCATGTTTGAGAGCTTCCGTGACGAGCTCGACGAACACCATGACCGCAGGGAGAGGATCGTCAAGGCTTCTAGGGACATCACCGCCCTGAGCAAGAAGATGTGAGGCTTCTGCCCTGTTTGTGCACCCTCTATTGCCGAGGCTGCCGCTGTTCCTTTGGGCCCGCGACTGACCCCGTCCGCAGAATATTCTCATTGCAACGGTTACTGCTCCCGCTTTTCCACCGCCCCCCCCCCCCTTCTCTCTCTGCCAGGGGTCCATCGGGCACCTCACTGACACTCCCTGCCCAGGATCCGTAAGATACAGCCGGAGCTACCTGATTATGTCGAGAAAGACATCCAGTCCCGCCTAGGCGACATCTCCAGGCTCCTCGCCACCCTCGCCCCAGACGTCCAGGGCATCAACCGCTACCGCTACTCGCGCAGCCTGATGTGCCTGGAGGAGCTGATCGAGGCCCTTACCTTTGCCCATTACCTCCGCACCCAATGCCTTATGGGCTTTAGCGAGGCCGTGGCCAGAGTCGCAGAACTCTCGGAGCACACCAGCGACAAGATGGATGTCGATGTGGGAGACCCACCGCCAACGGCAGGCACGGGGGGTTTGCGGCCTGCCGTTCTTGTCGCGGAGGACGACTACCTCATGGGGATTTTCGACCTGTCAGGCGAGATGATGCGTTTTGCTACCACAAGTGCCGCCCTCACCGGCAAGATGGCCGGTGGCAGTGCCATCCAGCCAGCGGGTGGTCGTGAGAGGACCATTGCAGTAGACATGCAGGACCTTGGTAGCTTCTTCGAGATGCTGCCACAGCAGTATAACAGGAGCTATCAAGTCAAGCTAAGCACTCTGAGATCTTCAGTGCTCAAGGTGGAGAAGCTCGCTTATGGCTTGACCGTCAGGGGTACTGAGAGACCTAATGGCTGGATGCCTGAAGATAGGGACGATCCACCAGAGGATGACTACTAGAAACTGCGACACTACATCTGCCACATGTATGCTACCTATCAGCCCGTGCCTCGGCCGTGGGTTGGCTTGGTCTTCCACGGGATAGGGTTGGCATGTAAGCATCAGTGTGGTACAGTCCAGCTTTGAAAACAACAGCAGCCTATACCGACAGCTCAAACATTTGTTTTGACCTGAACGGCAACTCTGTGCACAACCTCCGGGCGTCTAGTGTAAGTCGCAATCGGACCGTCTTCTCGGTCAGTTTGACTGGGCCTTTCTCACCAGAAAGTTATTGAGAAGCGAGGATGATTGGGCTTGGTTGCTTGTGTTTTCGAATCTTATGACGTTCAGAATCCACCACCACCCTCTGATTTTCGGGTACAGTGGTTGGTTCACTCCAGTGACATGGAAATGTAGAAACTCGACTGGTTCAAAGCTTAGAATCCCCATTGGCTGCAACTATGCCATAACGTGGGACCGTGTTGTGATTATTGGATTATTGGACTTGCATGATGCATCGCATGAGACTGAGTGGCAACGTTATAGTGTTTGGTCAGACAAGTATCCAAATTAGCTTGTTCTCAATCGGTGGACATGAGTTGCCAAATTCTTCGTTGCTCGAGCCGTGAACTTGGCTTCCATTGCAAACTTTCAAGACTGTTTATGAAGTTGTGTGTGCGAGCATGACCTGCCCAAGATTTGGCCAAACTCGTACATGCCTGGGAACATTTGAAAGCTCGCACGGATAGAATAGTATGTATATGTACTACATTTGACTGTGTTCATTGATTTCAAATCAAGGTATTGGTACACCATCTACGGATCTTCAGAACGAACCTCGCGGATTTTAAAACATATTGATGTTCGCAATCTTTACATACTCGTGGCCGTCCCACTGAGCCCAGAAAGATAAAAATCGTGGGTAGATAAGGACTCATTAATTGTATGACACAAATACCTTCCTAGTCGTGCTCCTCTTGCCTCCCTGAAGTTCAATCCACCTCGAGTGACAGCAGACAACGCCCTGGCTGGGAAACAACATTTGAAGACAAGCTGTTCGCACACACACCTATCTGTAGCCAACATTTGAGTACACAGGGGTCTCAAAGAAGAGCAGCAGACGAAGCAAGGTGGAAAGACAAGCCAGTTGGACATTCCCGAGAGCTTTTTTTCCCATTGGCATGGCACACATGAGGATGATTTATGTCTTGAAACTTGCTTGCATGGTCCCAAGGCCCACGATTACCGATATTTGTAGGCTTGGTCTGCCAATGGCATCAAACACCCCACCGGACGGACAGACTTACAGAGAATTCTATGCTAGGAAGCGTTGGTGCATTCCTCACGGGATTTCCAAGGAGATCGGAGATTCGCAGGGCAAAAAACAGAGGGTACAGGGCAACGTGTACCCCCTGTGCGCCAACGTTTTTTTGCACCACCCATCCGCCATACAAAACAACAATACATAGTCATTAACTACACATATCTATCGCTGTACATATACCACTATCGTCGCTTCTGCTTACCCCTATCGTTTCTTCTACCCTGGTGTTTAACTACTTCTTGCGACAGTCTACCTGCCACTACTAGTATGCCTTAAGGTAGCTATAATTAGGGACCAGCGATGGCGCTACAATACCAGGAAATTCAATTCTAACTGATGAAGGTATACGTTTAATGGCAAAACAATTGATTGCAAGAAGAATTTTGTACGTATTGCACGTTGTAGGTGGTTGGTGAGGGAGTGTTGTTTAGTAGGCGAAGGGGGATTAGTAGGTCTATAGGTTTAAAAGCACTTAGTGTAGGTAGTGTGTATGTAAGGGGATGTTGAATAGGGCGCTCTGATTGGTCGGTGGGTACTTGTTGCCCTGTACCCTCCGTTTTTTGCCCTGCGAATCTCCGTTCTCTTTCCAAGTCATCACCGATACTTACTTGCCAACCACCAGAGGCACAGGACTTTATGCGCTGCTACAACGCTATAAGCATCCTACCTAAATGGCTAGCATACCCAAGCATATCCTCTAGCTAGACTCTACCGCTCATCCTATATACTATTGTTCGATACACAACCTTGAATTACACAACAAATTGATCCCGGCAGCAAGTCTTAACTGTTGGGATTCAGTATTCCAGCACCAAACCGGGAAGAGTATTCTCTCTATAGCAAGCTTCTCTATCCAACCGCCGGGTCAACATCTGAATTACTTGCAAAAATCAGGCTCAATGTCGATATTTGTAACATGTCCATTGTACCATACCGGTAGCCCCAGACCCTAGCCTCCTGCAGTAACCCCGTCATATCAACGGATAGACGTCCTTGCCTGATCTCAGATACATATGCATTTTGTAGCCCCGGGCATGAGGCAATGTAATCAGGTGCTAAGCCTTTTCCCCGGTAGACTTCTTGTTTATCCACCATTTTCTCTCCCTTTCGAGTGCTATCTGAATGTAGATGTAGGTCATTATGGACCATGATATGATGAAAGAGAAAAGCAGCCCGAGCGACAGCCCGAAGGCAACCTCGAATGCGGTGTTCCAAATGATGGCGGACAGGCAGCCAATGTAGACCATGATGCCAGAACACCACCAGACGGTCAACTCAAAGATCATCTTCTGAAACATGATTGATGAATCGTAGCGCTGTCTGTACCGGGCACGAAATTCCTTCTTCTGCCAGCCATCTACCGCGAAGAAGTCCTCGGCGGCGTAGTAGACAAGAGGCCGCATGCGGTGGCCCTTGGGCTCCGAGTCGATGCGGACTGGTGTTTTGAATGGTATGAGGCTGAACAAGGCCCAGAAGAGGATGAAGGCCATGTATATGCCGGGGGCGTAGAGGTACAGTTCTGGGATGGTCTTTTCCGAGCCGACGACGAAGGGGATCAGGGCGGCGAAGAGGGCGGCCGTGTAAATCCACGAGGTGGCATCGAGCTCCCACTTGTGCCTGGACAGCAGCGGGGCACAGTCGTCGTAGTATTTTATGAGGCGCCACACGCGCACGACCAGGATGTAGAGCTCACCGAGGCCGAAGGGGAGGATGGCGAAGCCCAGGATGTCCTTGTTGTACCTGGGGGCCCCAGCAGGTTGGGCGCCGAGCCAGACGTAGTAGACAATGCAGGGGACGACGAGGTCGCCAAAGATGATGAAGAAGGGCCCGAGGATGATGGAGATCTGGTCCCGAGGGGGCACGTCGACGGTGAGCTTCTGCAGCTCGGGGACGGCGACGGGCGCAGGGCTCGTGTCGCGGCCCTCGAAAAGATACGAGGTGGGCCGGTAGTACTGGCCGGCGGAAGCTGCTGGACCGCCGGCCGGCCTCGGGGAGGTGGCAGGGCCTTGTCGCTGGGTGCCGTCTGCGAGGGTGGCCGAGTCGCTGGAGGACCCATTTGACTTGGGCCTGTCGGGGTGGGAGCGGCCGTGGGCGTGCTGGATGCCGGGTAAGCTCTGCTGAGCATGAAGGAGACTGCCCTCGAGCCTGGGCGATGCGACCTGGCCACCGTGGCCGGTGTCGTTGGGCGAAGGCTGCATGGCGCCCGCGAGCCGTTCGCTGATCGGGAGGGTGTAGGAACAACGGCGGCGTCTTGTGCGAAGGGATGGCGGTGGGCTCGGCGGAGTGGGCAGGATACTGTGGTGGGCGTGGGGTTGTATAGTAGGTCTCGCGGATGAGAGACGGCGGGCATGAACAAAGGCTCAGGACGACAGCAGCAGGCGGACCGAGGACCAGGCCCAGGATATTTGAATGGGCTCTGGAAGAAGGGGACCCATGCCCGATC
This sequence comes from Diaporthe vexans, assembly GCA_021188095.1. Lineage (NCBI taxonomy): Eukaryota > Fungi > Ascomycota > Sordariomycetes > Diaporthales > Diaporthaceae > Diaporthe > Diaporthe vexans. Next base: position 2,098,004 of record JAJLLZ010000010.1, read on the forward strand.
CGGGATGCGCATGAGGGCGTCTAGCCTAAGGCACACACTGTCATGCATGCATCTCTGCTGGGCGCTGAGCTCGTCGAGTCCGTGGTCGTGGCTGGCGACGGCAAGCACGTGCCCAAGATGCGGTCTGGCCTGCCTGGAGCTGGCCATCCCTGTCCCGGTGGTGGTGAGGCGAGGTTGACTCGAAGCCGTGCGGTTCGCCCTGAAAGATGGGATGCCAAGCCGTGCGGCAGCAGGTGTTGTGGGGGGCCAGGCCACGCCGCCGTCTTGCCCGTCTGTCGTGGTCTTGAGGCACACACACAATATGGTACATGGCACATGGCACATGGCACAGGAGTGTGGAGTGTGGAGTGTGGAGTGTGGAGTGTGAGGATGAGGATGAGGATGAGGATGAGGGTTGAAAGTGAGGGCCAGGGTGAGGGTGAGTGAGGTTGGCGAGGGCGTCTAAACCCACCCACACAGGATCGACCCGGCCACGGCACTCGAGAAAGATCGACACAGGGGCATCTCAAGGTTCCGCTGGACACGTCGCCCATGTCTGGCGGTGCTAGTGTGTAGTCTCCCCAACACACAGGCTGCCCCCTAGTTGCCGCACCTGTACCACGGGGGCATGACTCTTGGACGCACGTCTCAGCCCTGCTATCCAAGGCCCGGCCGGCCAGCAAAAAAACCGATGGGGTCAAACATTGGTGCCGAACTATGTCCATCCCACGCCGTCCCCATCTGCCATCCCCCCGGTGCGCCAAGGCCATCCACGCCTGAAACGACGAAGCAAACCATACTGCCTTCCTATTACCACACAAGGCATTGATTGATCCAATTTGGTTGAGCGCCGACCATGCAAATCCAAGCCTGGCTGAGGGAGGATGCGCAGCCCGGGCCTATGTGTAACTAGTCCAAGAGAGAAAGTAAGAAGTGTCATGAAGATGATAAGAATGAATGCATGCCTTGTAAGATGGCGAGGGTCTATGGTCTATGTTGACACTCTGGGATGTATGGATGGGGGATTTCAGGTCAATTCGTTAAAGTACTCGAGTGTACAGTCCCAAGAGCCGCACGTGGCCCGAGCTTTGTGGATCCCAGGCCCCCCGGTCCCCCAGTCCCCCGGTCCCCCAGTCCCCCCCCCCTTCTGGGCAGGCAGAGGGAAAAAAAGGGCAGCCCACTCTCTGGCGGACCTCGTCCGACAGACAGACACTCTTCAACCCGCACTCAGCAAGCAGACCTACCGCGCCGCGCCAACACTTGATCCCTCTGGCAAGGGGAGAGGACCGGGCCTGCTGATCATGAGGTAGTCGACGCTGCCACAGGCGAGTGCTGCACAGCAATACCAACCATGCGACCACCCGTGCTTGCGGGCCGGCTTCGAGGGCTGCCTGCTCGCCTCTCTTCCTCCCACTTCTCCTCCTCCGCCGCCGCCTGCTGCTCATCCCGGACCCGGCCCTTGATACCGCACAATCCCGGCCTCTGCCGGCAGCCCAGCCGCCGTCTTGTCGCCACCAGATCCAGCTATTTCAGCCCCAACGTTCTGCTCGACGCCTCTGATGTCTTCCACAAGGGCGCTCTCCTGCGCACGTCGCCCACTTCTCCACAACCCCCCCCGGGCCAGCCTCCCCCCGTCCCCAACCACACGACACAGCTCCCGCCGCATCGTCTGAGACAGGCTGCCAGGCGTACCTCCGCTGCTGCTGCGGCCAGCCCGTCGGCTGCTGTTCTCCCAGAGAATGCCTCCGACACTCTCACCAGCCTCGCCGCCTCCCAGCCCGCCAACTCGCTGCGGCGCCGGCTGTCCGCCCTACTGTCCCTCTCCAAACCGCGTCTGACCGTCCTCGTCGTCCTGACAGCCATGGTCCCCTACGCCCTGTACCCAGTGCCCGCCTTCCTCTCCGCCACCCTCGCCGACACCCCTTCCCTGTCACCCCTCACCCTACTCTTCCTCACAACAGGCACCACATTGTGCTCTGCCTCTGCCAACGCCCTCAACATGCTGTACGAGCCGTCCACCGACGCCAAGATGTCCCGGACGCGGAACCGCCCCCTGGTGCGCAATCTGCTGTCCACCCGCGCTGCTGTCTTGTTCGCTGCCGGCTGTGGTCTCGTCGGGACAGCCGCCCTTTACTGGGGCGTCAACCCCACCGTGGCCTTCCTCGGCGCCTCCAATATCGCACTCTACGCCGGCCTCTACACCCCGATGAAAGGCATCCACTGGCTCAACACTTGGGTCGGCGCCCTGGTCGGCGGCATCCCGCCCCTGATGGGCTGGGCCGCAGCTGCTGGCGAGAGCGCCACCGCCGACGGCACCTTCCGCGAGCTGTTGTTCAAGTTCACCGGCGACGGCACCTCCAGCGCCGGTGGCTGGCTGTTTGCCGGGCTTCTGTTTGCCTGGCAATTCCCCCACTTCATGGCCCTCTCGTGGGCGGTACGTCACGAGTACAAGAATGCCGGCCTGAAGATGTTGTGCTGGCTGGACCCGGCGAGGAACGGCAGGGTTGCGCTGCGGTACAGCCTCATCTTTATACCCATCTGTGTGGCCCTGTGCGCTTACGGCGTCACCGAGTGGACATTTGCCGCGACAAGCCTGCCGGTGAACTTGTGGCTGGTCCGCGAGGCACTCAAATTCCATCGTTTTGAGGGCCACAAGGGAAGTGCCCGGGGGCTGTTCTGGGCCAGTGTCTGGCACTTGCCAGCTGTCATGGGCCTCGCCCTCCTACAGAAGAAGGGCATGTGGCAGAGGGTATGGGCGAGCATCGTGGGCGGACCTGTCGACCAAGACGAATGGGAAGATATTGACGACGAGGTCGATGTCCCCTCTGTCCACCCCCCAGCGAGGGTACCCCTGGGGAGCACACACGTCGGGGAGGGGAGCCCATGAAGGAGCATGCGGACCAGAAGCGTACAAGAGAGAGATACCCCGTTGTATTATAGAAAACATGGGATGGCCATCCCGGAAGCACTGGCTGCAACCCTAGAGTATCATTCTTGGGGCGGCTGGCGTAGAAGCATGCGCAAATGCACACGCACGAGTGCACTTCAAACACACAATCTCATCACACCCGAAGCCGCCTTATTCAGATGCCGAAAGGCCAAGCGTAGGTTAACTGGGTGTGTGTTGCGACTTCTAGATCCATCCGTCGCTCAAGAGGCGTGCTTCCCGAACCGGACACTTACAGATTCTTTGACACACAAAGGCGACATTTGCAGCCGGCCGTCCAGCCTCCGGCATGCCTCCTGTCGTGGGTCAAGGCCGTACCCGAACTTAGTTCGGGTCTGACCATTGGACAGGCTTTGTCAGGCTACCCAAAAAGTAAATGTGAGATTCAAGAACCCTGTACGAGGCTGGTACTCTGTTACGATGACGGAGAAGCTCTGGGGTACTAGAAAGGGGCAACTATTTTGAGAAACATTTTCTTTTTTATAAAACGCGGAGCGGACGATCAACTGATGTTAAATATCTGTCCAGCTATCCCCATCATCCTTCCCAACAAGTGTTGCGCCAGTTCCGGGCTGTTCCACCGTGGTATCTAAGATCATGATGTCTTCTAGTATACAATAATAACGTGATTTAGTAAAGCAAGCAGGACGGAAATGGCATTAACCGCGAAGCATCAAGTTCATGTCAGGTCTCCGCCTCTCCCCGGCTGTACCGCCGGCCCTTCAGTGGCCGATTCGGTATGGCCTCGAGGTACGGATGTCCTGTTTTGTCATTGCGTTTTCGTTCCAGGACCAATGACTCTATAACAATTCCAAGAAGGAAAAAAAAGCAAAGAATAAACCCAATGGCAGAAAGTCTGCCATTAATCCTTTTGAATCGCTCCTTGACGCCGCTGAGTCCCGTTTGAACGCCGGTGGAGCAAAACCTGCCGCCCTTCCCCTGGATGAAGGCAGTAATAATAATAATGATGATGGTGATGATCGTGGTGATGATGATACTTTGGTCGGAAGACAAAGGAAACTCTCATAACGGCAAAGACGATGAGCGATTGTGTGATCTGAAGCCAAGGGCCAAACTGGCCAAGGGGGACAGGACCTTGTGGGGGTCGAACAAGGCAGCGCAGGCTAACAAGGAGGCGGGCAGGTCGTGGACACGGATGGAGTTGGACGAAGAGGCCACTGCCTACTACGGACTGGGTGGATGAAGCCTATTATTGGCCCCCGGGACGGTTGATGATGGAGTCGATGCCCATGTCCACGCTCGGCATCCTGTGCATGGCCTCCATATATGGGCTCGCACTCTGACTGTGGTGTCCTTGTGCGCCGTTGTGGTGCCCATACGCGGTCCCCCCAGAGCTGCTCACACTGTTTGCGTACCCGTGGCCGCCCATCGTAGGGTATCCGGGGTAGGCCTGTGGGTGACCATACGTTGATGGTGCCGTGGAGTAGGACTGGGATGCGGTGCTGCTCCCACCGGCGCCGCCTGAGGATGTCGTGGACCGGTCCGGACTGGGGACACCACCGTAGCCGGCATCGCCGTCCAGATCGTCGACCTCTGTGAGGTCGATACCCGAGATGCCGCTGTCGTCGTTGTAGGGGTCTGTGGGAGGGAGGCCGGCCTCGAGGCGCTCGCGGCGCGCGGCTGCCCGGGCGGCGCCCTGGAGGTTCTTCAAACCGTTGGACATGCACTTGATTCCAGCCCCGTCAGTACGTGGGTCGCGAGAGAGGGGCCCAGGTTGGGATGAGGGCAAAGTACCTTTTGCTCAACGACATTCCACTTCTCGCCGGTCTTGAGTGCCAGCGGCGCCCAGATCTCCTTGCGCAGGGCCATGTACTCCTTGGCCATCTTCTCCAGCTTGCGCGTGTCCCAGTCATCGGCGCCCTTGCGCTCCATGAGGCGCTCGTGCCGCTTCCGGCAGGCGTTGGGCGTCTTGGAGGGGAAGTAGTTCTGCTGGATCTGCGCCCAGTTCTGACCACTTGCCCGGGCTCCCAGGAGCGTCTGGTCGTCGGCGGCATTCCAGGCGCCAGAGGAGGCGCGGTGCTGTGTGGGAAGAGAGGACGTGGGCACGCGGTGGTGCGGATCTGTGGAGAGGTAGGACGCCGTGGAGTGGCTGTGGTGGTGGCCGGCATGGGTTGGCGGCTGCATGGTGAGGGGGGCGACGGCATAAGGGTCGTATGCGGCGCCGGGCATGGAGGTGGACATGGACATGGGCTGGGCTGCCGTGGTCGTCATGCTGCCGTAGTAGTCCATGGTGGTCGGCACCTGCGAGGCGGACCGGGTGTTGTAGAAGGCCATGTTGTGGGTCGGTATGAGTGATGGCATTTGTGTGTCTGGCTGCTGGTGAAGGCTCAACGGCGGGCGTCTTCTGTCCTCGGAAAGCTAGGTCGACCTCGAGGGGGCGCGGCGACGAGGAATTAGTCGGGGGCGGGAGGCCTGGCTTCTGTTTCTGGCGGGACCGGCTCGTCTGAATATGGCCAAACTCTGGAGGGGTGGTGGTGGACGGCTTGGTAGGAGGTCTCTCTGGTCGTGGACGGCCAAGGCGGGCTTGCTCCGGTTCGTGTCAAACGAAGGACAGGCCAGCAACGAATGAGAGCAAGTTCTTGTTTTGGACGGGCGAGGAGCTAGGAAAATAGGAAAATAGGAAAGAGAAAAGGAAATAAGAGAGAAAGAAAAAAGGAAAAAGGAAACGAGGAGGAGAGGAGGCGAGATGCGAGGAGGCTGTATGATAGAAGAAGCTGGAACTGGAAGACTGGGAACAGAGACACGGGCTGATGGTGATGCAGGCGGCTCCTGTTACTTATAAAAATACATGGCGAGGATTTGTGCACTGGGGAAAGGGGGGGGGAGCAGGTGCGGCACAGTACAGCGCTGGACGGCGCCGTACAGGAATGGCAACAAAAGATGACCAGATAAGATGATGGAGGAGGAGGATCCGATCTGTGGAGTGGATCCTCGACAGTAGTACATGGGCCCGGTACGTACCCCAACCCACTCTTGTACACACCACCCCTGCCCCTGCTCCTACCTCGACCTCGACCTCAACCTCAACCTCGACCGGGACCTCGACGTGTGCCTCTCTTGCGCTTGCAGGCAGGCAGGCGAGCAGGCAGGCGACAGGGGAGGCCCTCCCCCCTCTCCCTTCCTCTCCCGTCTGCAAGCCAAATGGAATTGGAGAGGGGGCGGCCACCCTGGGGGGAGGGAACGGGGTAACACAGCATAGAGGGAGAGGCTGATAGACTGGAGATCTGATCTGAAACCAGGGTAGGTTGACGGCAGCTGCGGGTATGAAACCTGGATCGTGTGTCTGCTTGATGGGATGCACAACAACGGGCCGCTGATATTGGCTGGCAGGTTTCGCAATGGCGTCTGTCTGAAGTTGGGCGGCTACGACGGGCCAAGGTTGTGTGGGGCCCTGGAGGTGAGCTGGGTGAGGCTCAAGGGTGCAGGGTAGAGAGCGCAACTAGCTGGGTATGGGAAAGAGGAGGGCGGCTATTCCGCAGACCACGGTGGATACCCACGCAGCCGTAGCCGCAGCTCGAGCGCATAAACAGACAGGCAGACAGGCAGACAGACAGACAGACTGGTATGCGACGTAGCTGCACAGCAACACGCGCGGACGATTTGGGCAAGCAGAGCGGAGTCAGAGCAGAGCAGAGCAGAGCAGATCAGAGCAGAGCAGATCAGCACACTTTGACCAGGGCCACACCTCTCAGTCCACGCCTCGGGATGGCACGTGCCCAATTCGGCCCCGATGTTGGTTGAGAACTAGGGCCCGGCATCAAGGCCACGCACGGCCAGGAAATTGCCCAGAGAGGGCGCGGCCGGGTGACGGAGTGAGGTGTAGCGAGATCTGGAAATGCTAAGAGCACAGCACCGACATGGTGGAACAGCAGCCGTGTGAGCGGCCGAGAGAGCAGACAGCAAGACATGCCGAACAGGGGACAGACAAGGCATGACAGGATTACCCTGTCTTTGTTTGAGAGGAGGGTCGGCGGGGGGGGGGGCGGAGGCGAGGACGAGGAGCGCAGCGCACGGTACGCCTGAAGCACCGAAACGAGGTCGAGCAAGACAAGATGGGAATAGATCAGGAAGGGAGCAGAGCCGAAAGTAGAAACCCAGGCTCGCGGCTCCAGGTGGTAGCGATCCTTGGTGTGGAGGAGGATCGTCTGGACCCGCTGGGCCCCGCCAGGCCCGTCTGATTCGACGTGGGAAAAGCCATGGCTTGCTGTTGTTACGTACCGTGACCACAGCCCACAGCAGACAACAGTATTGGGTAAAAAAAACACCTGCAGGACCCATGCCTGTGCCTTTGCCCCGTGCCCCATGCAGCATGCAGAATATAGAATGCAGAATGCAGAATATGAGGGTATCAGATCGGTCCGTTGCCGGGCGGGCGGGGCGGGCGGGCGCAGAACCAAAGCTTGGATGCAAGGCTGGAGGGGGGGTAGCGATGTAGCGATGTAGCGATGGACGATGGAAGTTGGGAGATGGGATGGGTGACGGGAGCAGGGGGCAGGGGAGCCCTGGGGGGGGGGGGCAGAGGAGCAGGGAGCAGGAATTAGAGTGGAGGGAGGGCCAGAGGGGAGCGCGATGAGATTGGTTCAAAAATAGCAACGGCGAGGAGGAAGAGTTCGACGGGCAATATGGAATTAGACGCAGGTGGTGACCCGGAAGCGCCACACAGCCGCACGGCACTGTGATGTGCCGTCGAGGTGCGTACCTAGGCACTGGGCCAGGCGACAGGAGCGGAGCAGGACGGTCATTTAGCTAGCTGCTTAGCTAGCTGCCCGGCCCGTGGGGCGGTGCCTACCTGCCTGGGGTCTTTGGCAGGTAGGCAGGCATTTGGGTCACAGTAGATATTGCAGATGTTGCAGATATTCCAGAGGTTGGAGGTTGTGGCCCGGGCTCCATCTCCCTCGTCGAAGCGCGGCTAATTGGCGAGGTGAGAGACGGGACGGCAGGGGGCCATGGCAGCAGCAGGGCAGATAGAGTCGGGCCCGTGCGGCCTGTGGAAACAATGTTTGGCCAGGGGGGCAGGGGGGCCGGGGTTGTGCTCACAGAACAAACAAACGAACAAACAAACCTGCATTCTCGGCATCGCCCTGCATTGCAGCAATGCATATGTGCAGCAGGCTCGGGGGCCGCAACAGTGTGCGCGCTTGGCCTGCTTGCACCCACCCAGCGTTGAGCGCTCCTTGCCTGCGCGTCACGTCAGCGTATCGCGAGAGGGAATCAAATGAATGAACGGGATGAGATGATGGGAATGGGAAATAAAATGAGGTTGTGGGAGCCCGAGGGTTGCATTGCATGCGCGCAACGCACACAGTGCCCATGCCCCGCCGGCGACGGCACAGTCGCGTGCTCGACGCTGGGCACTGTGCAAGGCCAGGCCAGCAAACGCACAACAATAGTCAATCAGTCAATCAGCCAGACAATCAGGCACATGGCCGTCTCTGTCTTGAAACGTGGCGCATGAGATGGACGGGCTTCCTTGGCCGGCGAGGCTGGCTGGTTCCGTCAGCTTCCAGATTAGTCGTGTCGACATGAACAGCCTCGCGGCAGGAACATGTTGTGGTTGCAGTCCGAGGTGCAATCTCAGTCGGTGCTCCCTCGTCCCCTCGCCTGCAGAGGGACGGTGCGACGGAACAGGAGACACCCGGCCCGCCGCTGCTCGTGTCGTTGTTTGCCAGCCAGCATCCTGCAGGCGCGCGTCTAAAAATTCACTTCCAAGCTTCGTCTCCATGGGCCACCTGCGCCAACCCCAGAACGGTCTGGCTGCGGCCTATTTTTGGCGGGGAACCGCCTGCCGCTGCACGGTTGCCGTGGGTACATATGTACCCTTGTGGGGTCCCGCCCAGCGCCGCCTCTTGATTCGCTCATTGCCCACGAGAACGCGCTGCACCCAATTTGATTGCCGCACGCGACCCGGCCTGCACCTTTTGATTTCGACTCTGCCGCGAACCCTTCTCATCTCGTCCCGGCTCATGTCGGCTCATCTCACTCACAGCCTGCCGTACCTGACATGGGCCAACCGTCGATGCCGGGCGGTATAAGCACTAGCTGCTCCTCCTTCGCCCGTGCAGCTGCCTCATCGCCTGCCTCCAACTGTGCATGAGCTAGGCATGCGCAAGAGAGGCGCCCTCTGTTTCACCAGCCTCCCAACGCTCGTCCACATCTTGCCCTGCGACCATCGGCCGCCCTTCTCCTCGGGCAGGCCAGGCCCGGGCCAGGCCCACGCCCCGGGCCTGTCTCGCTGCCATATACACCCGCCGTCTTGACATCTTGACACATGTCCCCGGCCAGCGCCTTGATACATGATGCATGTGCTACCTCTCTGCCCTGCCCCGGCCCGTCGCCGCCGCCGTCACCTCGGGTCCCCTCCCTATGGCTAACACTTGCTGCCACCCGGACCGCTAAGGCCCTGCGGCCTTCCTCTCTTGCCCACCACCGTCGCTGAAGATGACTGAGCACTTCTTGCGGCTGCGCCGGAACCCAGAACCACCCGAGCTGGGTCCCTCCGGATCACGAGGGCTCCGGCGCTCGCCGGCACAGGTACACAGGCAGGCCATTCCGCTCGCATTCCGGCCTCGATCCGTGGGCCGGCCTCCTCGGCCTCTGACGGGCCCGTTTCCAACCTGATCTGTGTGGAACCGACCTGAAATGTCTCGGCCGCCTATCCGGTCTTTCTATAGCATCCGCCACAGTCTCCAGGGTCTCCCCCACAAGCGACTCACATAGGGCTGCAACTGGGTCGCGGCCAACCAACGGCCCCTCTGCCCTTGAGTAGGGTCCATCGCGAGCAGGGTATAGTGCCTGATCGGTGCGGCCCAGCAAGCGGGTGCATGTGTTTCGAAACAACTCACTCGATCAGCTGTGTCTATTTATGGGCCGCGTATGCTCCAATCGGCCAAGATCAAACCCCTTCTTCCATTCATTCAATGGTGCCTCGAGGCCGGATCAGTCAAGGCCATCGAGGCGACATTTAGACTTGCCTTCACTCGGTGGGTAAAATCGTTTCACTCTGACCACTCTTCCAACGTGGTGCCCCCGACTCGTTTGCCCCCGACCGGCTCGTTCGGGAAGGTGCTTGGGAGGGCTGCACATATTGAATCTTCAGCTCCAGAACTAACCGGGCTACTGGACCAGCGCACTGCATCTTCGCCGTCCGGCTACTTCAAATCGGCTCCCTTCATTGCGTGCTAGGGTTCCAGACAGCGCTCAAAGAGCCGTCATCGACTTGCACCTTAGAAGTGCAGCCACCACCACCCTGTGTTTTGTCTCTCTTGAATGGCATCAGATATCTTCGAGGCTGGCTGTCATGAAACGCTTCGGTCGGCCACTCGGGCTCAGACCACCGTATTTCGGTACAGGTCTGGCTGTGATCCCAAAAGAGGGGTGGTGGGTGGATTGCCGCTGTTGCACGAGGTAGTTTCGGATCCTATATACCCGGTCGATGCCTCAAGTTGACCACTAAGGGGCTTACCTTGCTGATATTGCTGACGAACGAGTAAATACTGCTAATCGTAGACGTGCGGGCGTACTTTGACGCAAAAGATCATACAAAGGAACAAAATGACCCTTGATGTACGGCAATTGAAATTGATGTCATCCTTGTCTGAGAGGGTCAACCAAATGCCTGAATGTGCGGAGCCACATGAAACTAAGACGGTACAGAGTGCATTCTTAATAGATGGTTGATACAACCTTGTGGGCATTGCTTTGATACCTGCCGTGGAGTTGTCACAATAAGTGAGCTATTGTCAGAGTCTAAATCCCTTGGGTGGCCTTAGGTGGTTATTCCTGGTCCTATTGGGCCTTCCTCAACCAGTGTTAAATGTGCTGGCCCATGCCTTGCTTTTGGTAGGCCGCAGAGAGGGTTGCTATAGCTTAGAGTGGTTTCAGTCTTAATCTGTATTTCTACAGAGGCTTAAAAACCTTGTTTTAAAGAAAGAAAAAAGAGAAAAAAAGAAAAAGGTAAGACAGGAAAGAAAAGAAAAGCCGAGATTAACAGTATAAGCAGTTACGTTTTTAATCCCCCGTACACATAAAATATATATAGTACCTTTATACAGTAGTAAGCACTTAAGACTCAGCGCTTAAAAAAAAATACTAATTATAATAAAATATCGATATAGTTTATAGTATATAACCTTAGCCTTATACCGCACAGATAAGGCTAAGAAGCATTACTCCTAGTAGCGCTATTAACTATAATCTTTAATATTAGTAGCCTAAGGGCTAACAGCTAGCAAAGCAGTTACACAGCAAGACTATAATCTAGTAGTATAAAAATATAATTGTAGCACATAGCCCGAGCCTTTAATTTAGCTACATAGATAAGACTAAAGAGACTCGCCTCTAATGGGCCCTAGACTAGAATGTCTTAAATAGTTATATAAAGAAGACCACCATAGCCTTATTTTACCTATTTCAAATGCCTAGTCCCTAGGATCGTACTCTTATAAATTAATAAGACTATATAGGCTTATTATCTATTATATAAGCGGTATAAGAGAAGCGGAGTTCTTAAATCTTAATTAAAACTATATAATTTAAATAAACCTTATTTAACTTAAAGAGTTAAGAAGGTTTTCACCTTATATTAGGTATATTCCTAGGTTTATAAATTTATTTTATAGAAACTTAGAAGAATTTTAAAGTAGAAAAAACTTTATAAAAAATTCTAAGTATTATTAAAATTATATTTTACCTTTAATAATATATATAAAATAATATTATTAGTTTTCCTCCTAGGTATAAGGTTAAAAGACCTATAATTATTTTTTTTAATTAATTTTATTTAACTATTTTAAAGCTATAACCTAGTCTAGGTTAGAAACTAGTTTTATTTTAAAAAGAACCTCTTCTAAATAATAGTCCTTATCTTCTTCTCTTACTTTAATAATAGTATATTATTCTCCTACTTAGCTTTAAGATTTATAAAGAAATTAATAATATTAGAATCTATATTAAATTCTCTTAGGTAATCTATTAAGATACTAAGGATTTTTAATATAAAGAGATTATTTTAGGAATCTTCTTAAGGGTTTTCTATATAATTAAAAACTTATAAGTTAATCTTTATTTTATAACTATTTATAATAAAACTATTAGATCTATATATCTAGATAATAAAATATAGTTACTTTACTTATCTTAGCTTTAATAATATAATAAGTTAAAAGATTACTTTTAAGTAGTTTTATATAAAAAGGTTATAATAGATATATATTTAAGTAGAGCTAGAACTTTAATTAGGTAATAATAACTTTTATTATTACTTATTTTAGCTAACTTCCTTAAATTATATAATAATTATATTTATATATAATATTTAATAGCGTTAGACTAACTTATAGTTTATAATAGCTTTAACCTTAATAGGCTAATAACTTATTAATAATACTAATATAAATAAACTAAGTATAGCTTAATATATTATATTACTAGTATAAAATAGTAACTTCTAGCTATAAATAAATTATAAAGTAGAATTATAAAATTACTATATTTTCTTTTATTATATCTTTTTACTATATTTTCTTTTATTATCTTTTTTTATTATTAATTCTAGCTTAATAAAGGAACTAAAATAATATATAAAATCTATATTATTAGTTTTATATACTACTAAAAATAACCCTCTTTTAAATTAGTTATTAAAGCCTTTTAATTAAATAGTAAAATATATAATTAGTAATTATACTTATTATTAAAATAACTAATCTTATTAAAAGTAAAAGTTTAAACTTTTTATTTAAAAGTTTTATTTAATATAAGATTTTAATCTTTAATAAACTATTTTATATTATAATTATATTATTAAAAGAGTAGTATTAAAGTTATAAACTAAGTATATATAAAACTTAGTTAGTAAATTCTTATACTTTACTTAGCTAATTAACTTAAATAACTACTTATATCTTTTATAATACTAAATTATAACTTTAATACTTCCCTTCTAAATATAAGGTTAAAAGACTTATAACTTTTTTTTAATTAATTCTATTTAACTATTTTAAAGCTATAGCTTAGTCTAGTATCTAGGTTAGGAACTATTTTTATTTTAGAAAGAACCTCTTCTAAATAGTAGTCCTTATCTTCTCCTCCTACTTTAATAATAGTATATTATTCTTCTACTTAGCCTTAAGGTTTATAAAGAAGTTAATAATATTAGAATCTATATTAAATTCTCTTAGGTAATTTATTAAGATACTAAGGATTTTTGATATAGAGAGGTTATCTTTAAGAATCTACTTAAGGGTATTCTCTATATAATTAAAAACTTATAGGTTAATCTTTATTTTATAACTATTTATAAGTTATTAAGTCTATATATCTAGATAATAAAATATAGTTACCTTATTTATCTTAGCTTTAGTAGGCTAAAAGATTACTTTTAAGTAGTTTTATATAAGAAGGTTATAATAAGTATATATTTATAAAGTAGAGCTAGAACCTTAGTTAAGGTAATAGTAGTATTTTATTATTACTTATTTTAGCTAACTTATATTTATATATAGAAGCCTTAAGTTATATAGTAATAGTATTTATATATAGTACTTAATAGTATTAGACTAGCTTATAGTTTATAATAGCTTTAACCTTAATACTTATTAATAGTACTAGTATAAATAATATTAGAGACTAGGTATAGTTTAATATACTATAGTTATTAGTATAGAATAGTAACTTCTAGCTATAGATAAGTTATAAAGAATTATAAAGTTACTATATCTTCTTTTACTATCTTCTTTTATTATTAATTCTAGCAATAGAGGAACTAAAATAATATATAAAATCTATAACTTTAATACTTTTTATATTATTTTATAAGTAATTATAGCTTTAAATCAATATAATTTTAATAACTATTTAAGTTCCTTTTACTATTAAATCTTAAAGATTATTTTAAGTAGTATTTACTTTAAATAAGGTAGTTTAAATAAATTATTAAAAGACTAATATACTATACTATTTAAGATTTCTAAGCTTTTTATAAAACCTTACTCCCTTCTTTTAAATATTTAAAGCTTTATAAAAGGTTTTAAAGGAGGTAGTAATAGTATTAGTCTTATATATTACTAGGAATAACCTTTCTTTTAAATTATTTATTAAAGTCTTTTAATTAAGTAGTAAAGTATATAGCTAGTAGTTATACCTACTATTATATATAATTTAAGGAACTATTTAACTTTTAAAGTAAAGTTAAAAAGATTAAGTTTAAATATTATTATTTTATAAATAAATATTTAGTTTTATAAGAAGTAATAATTATATCTAATATTTCTTATAAGATATAAAGTTTATATTTATAGCTTTTAATAACTTTTAAGTAAATAAGAGGTTAGTAAGAGTTAAAAAGTTAACTAAGTATACTAAATACTCTTAACTAACTATTAAAGGAGATTTATTATAAGAAAGAGTTTTATAAGAGGGTAGAGAGTATTTTATAGTAAGTTAAGAGGGATATAGTACCTATAAAGTAAGTACTAAAGAGGATCTTATATACTATAAAATCCCTTTTTATAAAATTTTTACCTCTTAGACACCTTTTATCCTCCTAGAAGATAGCTTTCCACATAGGGACTCTCTTATAGAAGGTGATAATGTGGATAGGGAGTACTCTAGCTAAAAAGACTACTACCACACATTGCTATCTTTGAAGTTGTGGGGGCAGTACTGTAAGAATGTGATGTTTAATTAGCAAGGGGAGACAGATACCTAGGTTCCTGGGTAAGCTAAATGGTTTCCATGATGGCGTTTGCAGTCTCGGGGCAGTACATGGTTGCATTACAGTAGTCATACACGTGTATACCTGCCTAGGTGCCTAGGTTGCCTAGGTGCTCAGGTACCTATGTATCTACCTAGGGTAGATGGATACGCGACGCATATTAGCCGCGCAAGCAGCATTTAGCCTAAGTCGCTCAGCCCATTTGTATGGCTTGTCAACTCCATGCCAAGACAGAACTGCCGCGACCCTAGACTATACGCAACCCCGACCCGTCCTGCATACCGCGACCACGTCTTGTCCAAGGGAGCAGTATTTCAAGTCGTCCGGCGAGTATGCAGCTGGTTCCGTGGACAAACCAGACAGGACTCGGAGGGGATGCATTAATTGACTGATGTGATAGACTGACCTGGTGTCTCCTGCTAAATTGTTTGTAGGTTGCCCTGCGACATGCACAGAGCCCCCATGACTTTCTGCGATCTGCTTACAGTTGCGCGCAAGACCGGGTCCGGCATTGGGGCTGCAGGGCCCGTTTACCCCTCATCTTCGACATGGGAGCAAGGTAAGCACTTGAACCATCTTGTGCCAGCAAACCTGTCCCGGACGCAGCTTGTGAGCAGATGGGACATTTCCTAGCGACAGAGGCCAGGACGTGATTGGCACGGTTGATCGGGACAGAGTGTTGATCTAGAGCGCGTTGCCTCATCCGGGAGGAGTAAGAGGTTACATCCTGCTGCGGAGGGTTCTGCGGGAAACAAACACCCGGCTGCCAGTGTGTTTAAATACCCTGCCACGCCTATGGGGCCGTCGTGGAACAGCTACTCAGGGAGTCTCGCTCTTCACGGTCGTTGACATTAGCTTGACTGCTGGCCCGTGCCCCCATACGCGACGTAGACGTCCTCTTGCTCATTCGAGGAATACTACGCTTCCTCGTCAGCGGGGAGAACTTCGCCAGCACGGCTGTGCCCACTCACAGATTCCCTGTTTCACAATGGGTACTGAGGCTATCTATGATGCGGCCTTACATCGCCGCGAGGCCTTGATGGGCTCGAGCGGTCCCGCGGCACTTGTCAAGAACGCCCGCGTCTTTGCAATCGCCGCCTTTGCCTGCATCGGCGGCGTATTATACGGCTATAACCAAGGAATGTTCTCTGGGCTCCTGGCGATGCCTAGCTTCCAGCAGCGTATGTACCACCCCTTGGATTATCATCTGGGCACTTATTATCATCGGGAGGTCAAAGTCAGAGCATGGAGCTGATGGTGCAAGACAGACATGGGCGAGTATGACCCCGTCGACCCCAACGCTGACCAAACAAAGAAAGGCTGGCTTACTGCCATCCTCGAGCTTGGTGCTTGGCTGGGGACCCTTCTGTCTGGCTTCGTCGCAGAGGCCATCTCCAGAAAGTACGGCATCCTCGTAGCCGTGACCGTCTTCGTCATCGGCGTCGTGATCCAGAGTACGGCCGTGACCGGGGCGGGCCACAATAGGTAAGTGGTCTCGCGCGTCCATCCTGTCGCCTGCCTATCCCTTTGGCCTGCCCCTTTTGTCCCACAACAGTGGCTATGTCTCTGGCTCCGCCGTGGCAAGCCCTCCCCGGAACTGACCGGGAACTGCGATGGGAAAGCTGACAGCCGCTCACAGTATCCTTGCCGGGCGCTTCATTACGGGGATGGGTGTCGGATCACTGGCGATGATCGTGCCAATCTACAACTCCGAGGTTGCCCCACCTGAGATCCGAGGGGCGCTCGTATCCTTGCAGCAGCTGGCTATCTGTTTTGGCATCATGGTTTCCTTCTGGATAGACTACGGAACAAACTTCATCGGGGGAACATCGCCTGAGAAGCAGAGCGACGCGGCATGGCTGACCCCCATCTGTCTCCAAATCGCCCCGGCATTGGTGCTCTTCTTCGGCATGTTGTTCATGCCCTTTTCTCCGAGGTGGCTGGTGCACCACGGCCGGGAGGACGAGGCCCGGCGCGTGCTCGCCCGGCTGCGTGGTCTCCCGGCAGACCACGAGCTCGTCGAGCTGGAGTTCCTGGAGATCAAAGCGCAGAGCATGTTTGAGAAGCGGACGGTCGCGGAGAAATTCCCTCATCTGAGAGAGCAGACTGCGTGGAACACTTTCAAACTACAGTTCGTCGCCATCAAAAGTCTGTTCCAAACACGGGCTATGTTTAAGCGCGTGATTGTGGCGTGCGTCACAATGGCGTTCCAGCAGTGGACCGGAATCAATGTGCGTTGCTTTCCAATGCTGAAGACACTTTTCCTGACCTGAGGATCTTGGCTGACTGATGTATGCAGGCTGTCTTGTACTGTACGTATAGCATATCCCATCCCACCCCAGTCCGGGGCCTGCGCGATCCGATTCCTTGAGCTGTCTGGTGTGCCATACAGAGAGCTCAAGATATTATCTGACAACCGTGTGTGAACCGCAGATGCCCCGACGATATTCGGCCAGCTTGGCCTTGACTCTACCAAAACATCATTGCTCGCCACCGGTGTTGTTGGCATAGTAATGTTTTTGGCCACCATTCCTGCTGTCTTATATGTTGACCGGGTCGGGCGCAAGCCTGTCCTTACTACTGGGGCGGTGGGAATGGCTACCTGTCACATCATCATCGCCGTCATCATCGCAAAGAATCGCAACCAGTGGGACACCCAGGCTGCGGCGGGTTGGGCGGCCGTCTCCATGGTATGGGTTTTTGTTGCCTTTTTTGGGTATTCATGGGGTCCCTGTGCCTGGATCCTCGTCGCCGAGATCTGGCCACTGTCCGCGCGACCATACGGTGTGAGCCTAGGTGCGAGCAGCAACTGGATGAACAACTTCATTGTGGGCCAAGTCACGCCCGATATGTTGTCGGCTATGCCCTACGGCACGTATATCTTGTTTGGCTTGCTAACGTACCTCGGCGCCGTCTTCATATGGTTCTTTGTCCCCGAGACAAAGCGTCTGACGCTGGAGGAGATGGATGTCATCTTTGGTAGCGAGGGCACGGCGCAGGCTGATACGGAGAGGATGGAAGAGATAAACACTGAAATCGGGTTGACACAGATCTTACGAGGCAGCGGGTCTAGTGCTGGGGACGAGAGAGATGCGGAGAAGGAAAAGATCGCCGAGGCACAGCTGGACTCTGTTCACTGAAGCGGCATTGTCAAATTGAAAGGCTGCAGGACGCGCGCAGTCTGGTTCCCACGATATCGGAGTATTGGTGGATTGTACCTGCCGGAGCGTGAGGCCACATGGTTCAGTGTGCAGGTGTATTTGATGAGACTGGAAAACCCAACTGGGTATCTCGTGGGACGTCAGTGCAGCGAGATGGGCGTACCTCACAACGGGGCTTTGGGAGAACACATTTGATGTACCTCGCAGGGCTTGAGCAGCCCTCCGTTATGATTTACTCTATCTGGGTCCAAACTAAGGATTAAAGACAGCCCTTTGCATATCCCTTGCCAACTTGAAGTTGCCTTAAATTGTATGGTTGAACTCATATCGCTGGTCGCCGGATAAAATCGCACGAGGTTGGACCAAGATGGTGGCGGCAAGAATAAAGAATAAAAATAAAATTGAAAGAGCCTAGGACAAAGGTTCCAACGGTTCATGCTGGAATTCCTCTGGTGGTACACACGCATAGCTAACGATTCGTACCGTGCTACAACGTCGGTAGAGTTCAACATATTGTTGCTTCCGGCTTTCTTGCATATATAAACAGATGAGTCTCCTCCCACACCTCCGATTTCCGACAGATACCAGCCTCTTCGGCCTTGGGCACAAAATTTGAGACACTTGTATGGATGATTTCGAATCCAACGCCCTGGACTGCCAGCACTGCCCCATCCACGTCCAAACTAGACACCGTGACTTGGCGTCCCATCCATTTGAGCTGCACGTTCTCGGCATCCCCCGGCACGGTCGCGAAGACGAAGAAGCCGCCAGGCCGCAGGAGATGATGGATTTTGGCCAGGCATCTCCGGATCCCCTGCTGGGACACGCTGGCAATGAGACTGAAATACGCACTGGCGGCGTCGTACGAGCCCTGCGGCGGGTTGAAGTCGCAAATGTCCATCTGCTGGAACGTCGCGTTCGGTACCCGCTCTCTGGCTGCTGCCACCATCACGGCGGACAAGTCGATGCCAAGCACGTCGTGTCCGGCATTGGCGAGCGATAGACAGACAGGGCGCCCCGTGCCGCAGCCCATGTCAACGAACCTGGCCGTCTCGACTCCAGCGTCTTTGAGCTGGGTGAGGAGCCACTCGACCGACTTTTTCTCTATAGAATTCGGAGTCAGCCATCAGAGAAGCGAAGGGATGGCCTCATGCCAACACAGCAAGGGGTGGGCCAGAAGGTGGCTAGGGCATATTGATAACCTGGAGCCCCTGGAGTCTTTGTTATGTAGTTCAAGGTTGGGGGGTACGTATGTTCCTGAAGGGGGAAAAGTTGTACTCAGAAGCTTCTTACGCTCAACTAGCCCTGAGAAGGCGTCTTCGTACGCCGGACCGATAGAGTCGAAGGCTTCCTGGGCCGTCAGTGGAATTTCCGGGTTTTTTTCTGATGCTGTGGATGACATTGCGCTAATAGGTGTGATATTTTGAGATCCAGGCGGCCTTAAATGCGTGATAAGAATATAAGGAGATGGCCAAGGCTACCCACCCGAGGACGAGGGGTCAGGAGAGCTCGGAGAACATGTGTCAGCAGAAGAGGCCATTGCGGATCAAGTGGCGTACTCTGCATATCGTGTGTAATAGCTCCATTTGCGAGGTGACCTGAGGACAGAGTACCTACTACGTGAGAAGCCAAGGATTCCGAACCAGCTGGGGGGTCGTTGGCCAGGCGTCAACGGATCTGTCTCAGATCTTTACGCAAGCACATCAGTCTGGTCGTATTGGCTCCAGCCATCCTCAGCCAGCCCCAGCCGGCTTCAGCAAGCCGCCTTTTTCTTTTGTGTGGTCATATTGACCAATATCACGCTCGCCGGCCAATGCGCCCCCATCCCCCCATCTTCCTTGTGAAGGTTGAATGAACGGGCAGTCTCGGCAATTCGCCCGCTTTTGTCTCGTAATGCAGCAACAGTGGAGGCACCGCGCTTTGTCCGAGTCCGTCGACGAATAATTGCACGATCTCTTGCACGATCTCATGCCCCAAACTCTCAGTTTTTGACCTCAAATATGAGACTACACTAAGAACCGATCTAGGCAGGTATCTAAAGGGGGCATGTGTGGTTGGGTATCAAGACATATTTATAATTGCTGGCGATGGGCAAGCGCGAAAACCGGGCAACTGGACTACGACGCATTGAGAGCCGCAAGAGGAGCCGTCATGGTTCGGCAAGACATTTCTGATGACCGGCTAGGCCCTGCACACAGTCATGATGATGACCAGCCTTTCCAAAATTAACAGTCATTGCCATTGCTGATCGCGGGAGGCCTGCATGTTTGTCCCCAGAGATGCAAGTGGATACCGCAGGCTCCCAGGCTACATACTGAGGCAAGCAAAAGAGCGAAAGAGACCGAAAGCTCATGACCAACCGCCCTCTCATGCGCGCCTCGTCGTGTCTCCGAAAAAGCTCACCATGTCTGATGGCCCTTGGACCATAATCCCGACGTGCCTTTTTCCTACGCACCTGGCCCCGCTCAGCGGGGCGCAACAACAGAAGATGCGATAAACATTTCACACTTGATCAGCTAGCCCGTCGACGTCGTCGTCATATTCCTCGATATCGTCATCGAGGTCTTCTTCGTCAATGATTCCGTCCTCGACGTCCACGCCAGACCCCAGCGCAGACTCGTCCTCCTCGTCATCCTCCTCGTCGTCGTCCCAGCCCTCACCGGCGTCCCGTACGCCTCCGAAAACCTGGCGCCCAGTGGGAAAGCCCGGGATGCTCGTGCTCGACGGGACATGATGAGCGGCCCTGTGCCTCTTGGCCGGTGGCTGCCCACCGGCAGGGCTCGGTCTTGAGGCCCTGGAAGCCACACGTCTTTTCAAACCGGTACTAGATGGTGTGATTGGAGGCTGCGGGTTTTTCTCTGCCAGGTGTCAGCCGATGCTCGGTCTCCTTGAGATGTCGCGGGGACCTCGGATGCCGATCTGAAGGGAGCAGAGGGGGAGTGAGGCTGCCCGCGCGGGGTTGGGTGGGGTGGAAGGGTGGAGGCAAGCCACACGTACCGGAATATTGACGCTGAGCGTCCTTGCATTTGCTGTTCTCGTCGGACAGTCGCTTGACGGTCTCGGAGAGGCGGGCGATCTCAGCGTTCAGGCGTTCGGCGTCGGCCGCGCTGCCCAGCTGGTCGTCGTCTAGCGTGGAGAGAGCCTGCAGGACGGGAGCACTCTCGCGGTCGGGGTGACTACCGATGATCTCGTCGTTGAGGACGCGGCGGGCACGTTGTTTGAAGTGGATATGGTCGTCAAGGTGGTGCTGCTTCTCCAGCCTGGTGGCCCAGCCGCGCGTCTCAAAGTTGCACTTGCAGAAGGGGCAGCTCTTCAGGCCGCCGCCGGGCTCGAGGGCGTTCTCGGGATGGGACTGGAAGTGGTCGTAGAGCCCCTGGGCGTTCCACGAGGTCAGGTCAGCGCCGCAGTGGGGGAGGGGGCAGGTGGGGGGCACGGCTATCCTGGTCCTGCGGTCGACGGTGCCCATGTCGGTGAGGCCGTGCCTCAGCCTGCGGGCCTGAAGGTCGCGAGGGCTGTCGAGGGGGATGCCGGAGTCGGTACAGACGGGGTTCTGGCCGGAGGCGGGCCTCAGGGCGCAGACGGCCAGGTGCTTGAGGCGGGATGCCTGGGGGCCGGACTTGAGGTCGACGCCGCACCAGGGGCACCAGTTGTCGGGGGCCGAGGCCAGGGGCTTGCAGTTGAGGAGGTGGCGCCTGGCGTACGAGACGGGCAGCTCCTGGCAGTCGAGGGCGCAGTGCCGGCAGAAGGTGCTGGAGGCGGGGTCGGCGGGGTCGGCGGCGGCGCACTGGTGCTGCTGGAGGTGCCTGGTGGCGCCGAGGCCGACGGGGGCGACGTCGGGCTCGCCGCAGGCGGGGCAGTAGCTGGCGGGCTGCAGGGTGGCGTTGTTGCCCGGGAAGCAGGCATTGTCGTGGTGGACGCGGTCGGGGGCGCTGGCCAGCAGCTGGTGGTTGCGGCCGCAGCGGGGGCAGAAGTTGTACTGCTCCTCCCTGCGGTGCACGTTGCCGTGGGACGTGGTGCTGGCGGCCAGGCGGGCCTCCCTCAGGAGGTCGCCGGGGGCGGTGAAGTACTCGGAGTGGTCGTCGACAAAGTGCTTCTCCCTCTGCTCGCGGGACCAGTGCTGGAAGAGGGAGTGGTCGCAGAAGGGGCAGTGGGAGGCGACGTGCTTGTCGGCAAGGTGCCTGTGGAAGGCGGCCATGTTGTCCGGGCCGACGGGGAAGAAGGCGGAGCAGCCCTGGTGGGGGCACTGCTGGGCGCGGCTGAGGGCGATGGAGCGCATCTGGAAGAAGGCCTGCTGCAGGGAGCGCTGCTCGGTCGGGGTCATGACGTGGGTGCTGACGACGGGCATCGAGTCGGACTCGATGCCGCCGGGGCCCCGTGGCCGCCGGATGAGCTCTATGGGCGGGGCGTTGATGGGGAACCTGGGCTTCTGGCCGGCGACCTGGACCGACAGCGGCGTGGCAAACGACTGCTCGCGGTAGTACTTGCCCGACTGGAACATGTCGACACCGGGGCCGAGCTGCGGGACGCCCTGGTGCAGCAGGCCCTGGTCGGGGTCGGGGTGGTGGTCATGATCATGGGCGTGGTGATGGTGGTGGTCCTGCTGAGCCGCATGGCCGTGAGGAGCAGGACTAGGAGGAGAAGAAGGAGAAGGAGGAGGAGAAGAAGGAGGACGGTTGCAGCCCCACTGGTCCCACAGGGCGGCGTGGTGGACGGGGCCCAGCGGGTTCACGAGCGTGTGCCCCTGGTCGGCACCGGACTTGGGCACCAGGGCGATGGTGAAGTCCCTCACCGAGAGGGCCGCCCTGAACTCGGCCCAGTCGGCCCGGGCCTGTTCGCCAGTGCCCAGGCCGACGTGCGACACGACCCTGTTCTTCTGCAGGGGCCCCGCGGCGTCGTGCTGCCCCTGGGCTGCGCGCTGGTCGATGCGCAGGACGTGGGTGTGCTCGGGGTGCTCGGGGTCGGCGCCGGCTGCCTTGGAGAGGGCGTGGACGATCTCGGATCTTACCCTGGGCCACTCCCAGCAGGCGGGCAGGTCGATGTGGCCTGGTGTGCCACCAGTCAGGGCTCGATATGTCTCCCACTGGGGCGCGATGGTGAGGAACAGGTTGTGGCCCAGCCAGTCGCGCAGGCGGGCCTCTTGGGCCTGGTAGCCGGCGACGGTGCGGTCCACATGCCCGTTCCGGCACCGCAGATGCACCGTGTCCGGGTGCCCGGGCCGCCGGACCAGCATGTGGGTTACCGACGCCCTGTCACGGTCCGGCACCGAGCCCCACGCCAGCTGCAACACCTGCTCCACGCCGAGGTCCGGCCCTGCCGTCGGCTGCTCCGGGTGGTAGCCGGGGACCTGCACAAAGGCCTTCCCCGAGAAGGGCGTCAGCGTCACGTCGAACGCGTAGCTGCCCTCGTTCCCGCCGCGGCCCCTGCTGACGATGGCCTCCCACACCTCTCTCGGCAGCGGCGACTCGGAGTGGAACGGCGTCCCTCCGGCCCCGGCCCCGGCCCCGGTGCCCACGCCCACGCTGACCAGACAGGGCTCCTCGGGCAGCTGCCCACTCTGCCGCCCGGCCTTGTCCCCGGCGGCCTCTTGCGGGCCCGACACGATCCGCACAACACCCCTGAACCATGCTGCATAGAGGCCCGACGCCATCTCTCCGCTGACCCCTTTCGGCATCCACAGGTACGCCGTGTTTTGCCACCCATCCGTGCCCAACCGCCTGCTGAACCAAAAGTTGTCGGCAGAAGCCGCTGGCACACAGTTGGTCTTGCCGCTCGCCGCCGCCTTCTGAAGCTCCAGGAGCGCCCTCTCGCTGCTCGTGTGGCACGCGAAGAGGCTCAGAAACCACACCCCCTCCTTCGCCTGCTGCTGTGCTTGCCTGTACGCCTTTACGAGCCGCCCGTGCACCTCCTTCTCGCTCGACTCGTTCCCCAGCTCCACGCGTTCCAATCTCCCAATCTCGGCCTGTGCTACATCCTGCCGTCCCCGGACCACGGCCACGCTGATCTTTGCCCCCGCACGCCTTTCGAGCATGAGCACCGCGTCGATCGCCGCGTACAAATCCCCCGCATCGAGCGTGCGACAGCACACAAAGCCGGAGAAGGATGTCATGTACACCGGGCCCCCAGCCTCTGAGCCCCCGCCTCCTCCCCCCACCCCTCCTGCGCCCCCTCGGAGTTTCACCACCCGCCCGCCCTCGCCTCCGCCCTCAGCCTCGAGGTCCGGTGCGTCCGGGAGCAGCGAGTCCGAACAGAACGAGGTGCCGTCGGCCGGGCCGTCGCTCATCCACTCGTCGCTCATCCACTCGTCGCTCATCCACTCGTCGTCGTTGTCGTCGTCGTCGTCGTCGTCGTCGTCGTCGTCGCCCAGTCCTCTGCCGCGGATGCGCATGTCCGACTGGTCCCCTGTGGCTGGGCCGCCGTGCCCGGGCCGCCGGGCCTCTGGTGGCTGAAACGGCAGGCCGTAGTACATCTCAAAGCTCGGATCCGGCATCACTAAGCCCGCGTGTTAGCATCAGCCGTGACCTGCCGCCACGCCGCGCACACCACCGCGGCGGCAAGACAGCAGGGGCGGGGCGCTCACTGTGGCCATTGTCAGCGCCGTAGCTGCGCTTGCCATACCTGTTGAGGAAACGCAGTGGCCGCATCTCCTCCGGGACGAACGTGCGCTGGTCGTCCAGGTCGCTGTCGCCGTCGTCGTCCAGCCCAAACAGCCCCGATCCTGCCGGCAGCCTGAAGTAGTCGTTCATCTTCATGGGCTCCACCGAGAACCCGAAGAACAACATGGTCATCTTGAAGGCGAGGAAGGCCTGGGGGGCCGCCTGGTCCCACGGCGGCGTCGAGAGGAGGGCATTGTAAGCCTCGGCGTCCCTCTTCTGCGTGTTGTACAGGTCGGGCTCACGCTTCTTGTCTGCCCACCCGCTGAACTTGTGCACCTCGTAGTTGGAGAAGTGATCCCTGAGTGTCTCGTCGATGCTCTTTCCCGAGCCAGGGTCCAGGGCCCTCTCGAACTCGCCCAGCCGCGCCGCAAACCTCGGGTCGTCGGGCTTGATGGAGAGGTCCCAGCGTGCCCTCGATCTCTCCCATTTCTCGGCATCATCGAGAGGCCTCTCACCCAGGTCCAAGGGCGCCGGCCTCGACCTCGGGCCGGCGTCTGCGTCTGCGTCTGCGTCTGCGTCTGCGTCTGCGTCTGCGTCTGCGTCGGCACCGGCACCAGCAGCGGCAGCCGGGGCAGGGCCTGGGCCACCGCCTGGGCCGCCGCCTGGGCCACCGCCTGGTAGCCAAGAAGGAAGGAAGCTCATGATGGCACCGCAGTTGTGTGTCCGGGTCTCGGTGGCCGGTGGTGCGATGGTGATGTTTTGGTGGGCGGGAGGAGGTGGGCCGCGGAGGCTGTTGTGTCGGCCAGGAGGGAAGAGAAAAGTTGGGATGGAGGATGGGCGAAGACACATAAGGGATCCGGCCAGGACAGAGATATCAAAGAAAGCACACACAAGCGGAGCTCCTGGGTGGGATCCCGGAAACGGCGCTGGATTCGCGGGCAAAGCGGACAAAGGCGGGAGGGGGGGAGGCGCCGCGGCAGGAGCGGGCTGGAGGCGTGGAGTCGCTGCATCTGCAAAGCATCCAATTCCGGGACTCGTCGTCTCATGGGGGCATCATGGCTCATGCAGGCTGGCTGGCGCCGCAAGCGGAACCCCACGGGCTGCTGCTGGGCCACGGGCGACCCGAACAATGAGCCCAGCCGCAGTGCATGGCGAGGCAATCGACGCAAGCGAGCGATGCAGGTGGTGTGAAGTTTCTTTCTCTGCTTGTGGTGGTCACCAGCGACAGCGCAGGCTCGACGTCGCCTGTTCGGACGAGACGAGACGAGACGAGACGAGGGAGGTCGGCTCGAAGTGTTGTGTGGTCTACGAGTGATGTGTGGTGTGTGTGAGTGAGTACCTACACACCTGCAGTAGGTACCCAAGTACCCAAGTAAAGAGCCACGGGTGGAGACGGGTACCTGCGGCACCGGCCCAGTGTCAAGATGGGGCCGGCTGGTCGATGCGACGTCAGGCCGGGGGACCCCCTTGCTGATGGTGATCCAAGATAGATTCCCGAGCCCCTACAGCAGCTTCGCCGACCCAGGGTTTCTCCTTCGGCGACTCAGGGCTGTCAGGTCGGCCTTGACCTCACCCGCCGTTGACAGCACTTGCTGGCCTGGCCCGCGCTGCCATGTCCTCTTCTGCCTTTCGTCCCACGCGTCGTCGCGGACTTTCACGGTGCACGTGGCCGACAACATGTGCCCCTTGACTAACGACATGTCATGACCCAGACATAGACTCAAGCCTGACCCTCCTCAGGATAGCCGCGCAGTTGGGTATATAGATAGAGTCTATCTTCCCACCACCATCACCATCTTCCTCCCCCCCCCTCCTCCTGAAGAGAACAAGCCTCGGCCAGGACAAGATCAGATCAGGTCAGGTCAGGTCAGGTCAGGTCAGGGCGGCACACAACGTGAAGCACCATGTGCCCGTGGCTGCAGCGAGCCATCGCCGGCCTCCTCACTGCTCCCCACAGGCTCACTGCCCACGTCGCTCGCATCTCCATCGCGCCCTGCCAGTGGACAATAAACAATGTCTATCCCCACTAGACACTTGGGCCGCCTCGTCACCGAGCTGGCTTGTTTCGCCCCCAGGCCTCGACCGGGGATACGCCCTGTGCCCCGGCTGTTGTGCCCACGCCCCTCGGCCACGCCCGCCTTCTCAACCCTGTCGCTGCTCAAGACGTCCGGCACCAGCAGCCTGCCAGCGGCCGCCCTGCTTGCAGGAGTCGGGGCAGGCCTCTTGTCGCTGGTTGCCGCCCCTCAGGACCACCAGGACCACCAGGACGCCCAGGACGCCCAGGACGCCACAGGCACGCAGGACGCCCGAGACCCCTCGGTCCCTCGCTATCGTCTCTCCGACGTCCGCGCCCATGATGCCTCACACCCCAACCCGTGGGTCACCCACCAGGACAAGGTCTACAACATCACCGACTAGGTCTCTACCCATCCTCTTCAGCTTTAGGAGAAAAAGTTTTCCTATTTTTTCAGAAGCTTTTACCTATTCCTATAGTTTCTTCTACCTAATATATAGGTAAGCTACTTCTAAAAGGAGACCTTACTATTTTTAGCCCTATCTTATACCTAATTTTCTACCTATCTACCCTACCTAAGCCTATATAAAAAGGTTAACTATATATAATTACTATTAATAATAATATCTACTACTATTAGTTATTATAGAAAAAGGTATAGAAGGCTAAAAGGATTATCTTAAGTATTATAATAACCTAGAACTTCTTAGTAAGTATAATAATATTACTATTATTCCTAGTACTAACCTTATTATTAAGCTTTAAGTTAATATACTAAATAACCTAAGGCTAGATATAATCCCTTTAAACTTAGAAAAAGATATACTAATTATATATAAGCTACTTAAGAATACTATTATATACTTAGAGTATATTAAGTAAATACTATATAGCCTTTATATTACTACTTAAGTATATAAGTTATAAAGTAAGTTCCTTACTAATAGAGTTAAATCTATAGTAGTCTAAAATAGTAATATTAAGCTATAATAGCTAGCTCTATTAGACTAAAATATCTAAGTTTTAAAGCTATTAGATATTAGTATAATAGTCTACTATTATTATTATTAATAAAGTAAGTAATTCTTATATTTAAAAGGAGGATATATTTTATATTAGTCTTTAATAGGATATTAGGTTAACTATTAGCTACTACTACCTTAAAATATTATAAGTTATATAGAGGTTAAAAAATATAAAGAATATCTCCTTTTATTATATAACTTAAATACTACTATCTCTTTATATAAGCTTTAGCTAGTCTAAATTAAAAATAAAGTAAAAGTAAATATAATAATAAAATAAAGTCTTCTCTTTTAATAAGCTATTTAATAGAATAAAGCTTATACTCTAAGATTCTTAAATATATTAAGAAAAGTAAAACTATTATCTTTAATAAATAAAACTATTAATATTAACTATTAGGAGAATAAATAGTAAAGTAAAGATATTATAGAAATAAAGTCTTTATATTAAACTAGTAACTTTCTAAGATATCTTTAAAATAGTCTTATTTCTAATTTATAAAAGTAGTCCTAATACTTAAAACCTCTATATCTAATAATAAGTAACCCTAATAATAATACTTTTAAAATCTAACCTATACTTATAATATACTTATTAAAAGTATTAATATCTAAGTATTATACTTTAACTACTAATTATATAATACCTATCTACTAATTATTAAAGAAACTACTAACTAGTATACTAGATTCTTCTAAATATACTAATATATAATAACCCTCCCCCCTCTTATAAAATATTATTATACCTATAGTTTAGAAGCTTATTACTTATATCTTTATCTATTTAAATAGCCTAATAATAGAATTATATAAAGAGTATAAATCTATAAGCTAAAAGTATACTATAGTATTAACTTTATTTAGAGCCTCTCTTTATACTTAGTAAGACTTATAAAGGCTACTTAGAAGGTTATATAATACTTATAGTTAGTAGTTTACTATAACTAATACTCTTATCTTTTCCTAAGTAGTAATAGTAACTCTATTAAGTATAGATAAAGTTAACTTAAAGTAGAGCTAGTTATTAATAATATAAGCTTAGAGTAGAAGAGTATTACCCTTTAACTTATCTTAAAACTCTAAAGATACTAAAAGGAATATAAGTAAGAGAGGTAATATACTTATACTAATAATAAATAAGTTAGTTATTAGTATAAAAGTAATAATAGCCTTATAAAATATAATAAAAGTATTACTTAGCTCCTATAATATATTAATAAACCTTAAGTTTAATCTAAACAGTATCCCTCTTAGCTCTATATAGGCTTAAAAAACTATAATAATATTATTATTAGCTTTAAAAAAATTACTAGGGGTAAGACTAATAGTATTAAAGATAAGAAAAATTTATTTAGCTATAATTAAAAACTATATTATAACCTAATATATCTAAAGTAACTTTAGATAAAAGCTAATAAGAGTATAGGCTACCTTAAAGTATATAGTAGATATCTAGTCTATTAGTTTAATAATAGGTTAATAAAGAAGGTAAATTATATCTTAGTAGTAGTGTTTAAGGTAGCCTATAAGAGACTTATCTAGGCTATCTATATATAACTACTTAATTAAATTATAAAAAATAGTAGTAGTATAGCCTATCTTATTAAAAAACTTATATATAGTATTAATATAGTTACTTATATAGCTATTAGGCTATATACTTAGTAGAAGTAAGCCTACCTTATTACCTAAAAATAACTTATATATTTTAATAATACTTATAAACTTTATAGTAATATTAAAGGTAGTATAAATAAACTCTAGCTTAGATATTACTATTTAAAAATATACTAGAGTATAATATTTAGAAGGGGTAGCTATAATCTTATTTCTAAAAGTATAGTAGGTAGAGAGTAGTATAATAATAAGGGAAATAAAGGTATAGATTATTATAGTAATATCTTAGAGTAGTATATAATCTAACTAAGTAGCTATTTAAATACTAAGACTATTATAATCTAGAATAATAGCCTTATTATTATTAGGTATAACTAGGTTATTAGTAATTATAACTAATAACTAGCTATCTAAAAGGGTAGCTAAAGAGGTAGCTAGTAATTTATTTAGAAAAGTAATTAAAGAGGTAGCTAATAACTTATCTAAAAGGGTATCTAGAGATAAGTAATTAATAAAGCTTAATATTATTAGAACTAGGTAAGAGATATATATATAGGATAGAGTAGTAGCTTAGATTATATAATTAGCTTTAGAATTAAAGTTAGTATAGAGAGTATAAAATAAAAGAAGAGGACTAATACCTACTAAATATATAGTAAAATAAAGCCTATCTTTAAGTAAATCTAAAAGGCTTAAACCTAATACTATCTAGTAAAGTTAGCTAGCTAAACTAGATAGTAAGCCTATAAATAGCTCCTAGCCTTAAAGAAAACTAGTAAAATATCTTTTAAAATATACTAGCCTACCTTCTAAACCTATAAAAAGTAAAGTAGTTATTAACTATAAAACTAGTATTTATACTATTTATTACTCTAGACTAACTAATAGGCTAAACTAAATAAAAAAATATCTCTACCTTCTAATTACCTTCTTTACTAAAATTACCTAATAAAAGCCTAAACTATTAAAAACTAAGTACTTAGATATAGCTATATATAAGTTCTATTAAAGACTAAAGGAGGTTAAATAATAATATATAGTATAGAAGATAATATTATATATATAAATACTTATAATATAGCTTTTAATAATAGCTTAAGTACTAGCTACTCTACTATATATTAGCCCTTATATATAAGAAAAGATAAACTACCTTTAAACTAAAAGCCCCTACTATATAGGTTAGACTTAAGGTAGTAGTTACTACTACCCTTACTATACTATAAATATATAAAAAATAGTATATAAATATAAATATAAATATAAATATCTAAAAGCCTACCCTAGTAATAGTAACTTAGGAGGAGTAGAACTAAGTAAGATAAATACTTAATATTATTATTATTATTATTAATATAACTAATTAAACTTTTATTATACCTTCTAGCTTTAAAGAAACTAGCTATAGCTTAACTAACTAAATAACCCCTTATATTATCTCTTATACTAGTTATAATATATCCTATCCTTATACTTATATTATACTATAATACTATATTTAACTTCTATATAGCTAGTAGTAGCTAAAGAGGTATTTAATATAAAGATTAATAAGCTCTATAATAAGTACCTCCTTACCTTAAAAAGAGCTACTAGTATTATAATCTATATATATAAACCCTAGCTTAAAGCTAAAATCCTACTATTCTAGGCTAGGGTCCCTAAGTACCTATATAATAAGCTTTAAGAAAAGATTATCTACCTAAATAGCTTCTATATTAACTACCTATATACCTAGATATTCTAGAAGCTAATCCCTAGTACCCTTATATATTAGGAAACTATTAAGTAAATAATTTAGAGAATATAGGATAAGATTAAAGGAAAGGTAAATAGATATAAGCCTAAAACCTATAAAATACTACTAACTAGCTATAAAATATAGGTAGAGTTAATAATAGTATAAAGTAAGATAAGTAACTTATAGGTAATTTATACTATATATTATAGGGATAGAGAGATACTAACTATATTAATCCTAGATATAGTTATACTACTATAAGTAATCTTATAATACTAATTACTAGTATATTATACTATTATAAGGTTATAAGTACCTAGGTAGCTATTAGTAGACTAGGAGCTAATTATCCTCTATCCCTCCTTTCTTCTAAGTATAATAAACTAGACTTATAAAATAAATTATACTTCTTCTATTACTAGTAAGATAGACTAGACTTATAAAATAGATTATACTTCTTCTACTACTAGTAATATAAGGATATCTATACTCCCTAGCTATTTAGTAGTCTAATCTAATAATTAGACTAAAGTTAGCTAGTATTATACTTAATATATATTAATAAGAATAAGCTATATAAACCTTCTTTACTAAAGGACTAGTTTAAGTAATACTAAGCTAAAAGAGGAATATAACTATAAGTATATAAGCTAATTAGGATTAATTAATTAGGTAAGTATAGAAATTAACTTATAAACTTATATTATAATAAGTAATACTAGCTTCTTATAATACTATTAGCCTTAACTAATATAGAGTATAAGTTAAATAATAATAAATCCTATTTACCTTAGTCCCCTCCTTAAAGAACCCTCTTTATAAACCCTACTTAAGAATAACCCTTACTAAGCTAATCTAGCAGCCCTATATTCTAATAAACAACTACTATTAATTTAAATACTTACTTAACTATATACTATAAGGAAATTAAAATATAACTAGGTACTAATACTATAGGTAGGATTAGATAAAGGTTATAGATACTTAGAAAGTATATAAGTAGGAGAAAGTAGATACTAGTAGTCTTAGTAAAGTATAGTTAAATTTACCTCTAAAATTAATTAAAACTCTATAGAAATACCTAAAACCCCCCTCCCTAAATATTACCTTCCTAATAAATAGCTTATAGCCTAATAAGATTAGAGTACTAAACTATAATAGCTAAAGCTATAAACCTTAGAACTCTATATTAGCTTATAAAAATATAAGCCCTAATACTTATATTATCTTTAATACTATTAGTAAGCTTACTAGTAGTAGTAACCCCCTTACTAGCTAGTACTTCTACTACTCTCCTATAAAGGAGTATATAGTAGTATAGTACTTTATATTACCCTTCTCTTTATAAACCTATATAATATAAATCTAAAGGCTAATAATACTATTAAATAACCTTTTAATAGATATATAAAATAAGTAGTATAAGTTAAGCTTTAATAGTCTTCTAGGGCCTCTACTAGTAATAATACTATTTATTTAGATATTAAAGGCTATATATAAAAATAGTAGGTATATCTTAAAGATAAAGAACTAGTACTACTATAGATACTACTTATATAGCTTCTTAGTACTATAGTAAAATATAAAGTACTAAATCTAGATAGCTTTAAAGGTTATTAAAATAGCTAGTTATAATATATAAGGTAGGGTATATAGAGAGTAGCCTTAAAAAATACCCTAGTTATTCCTCCTTATCTACTATACCTTATCTAAATAGACTATATATACTTAGTTAATAAATACTAGCTTATACTAAAGGTAGTTAAGGTTTCTAGGTATAGGTATTAAAGTATAAGCTAAGAAAGAAGAAAATAAATAGACTTATATATAAAGAGTATAATAATATAAGTAGCTTTTATCCTTATCTATATATTAGCCTATACTAAAAAAAAAAAGAAGAGAGAAAGTCTAGAAGTTTAAAATAGTAATAATACCTTACTAGAGCTACTAATAAGATATAGCTTTATATTATATAATTATAAGGGTAGAGTTATAATTATTTATTCTAAAAGCTACTAAATTAGAGAAAAGATAGATATAGCTATAGCTTAAGTAAGGTATTACTACTATAATCTCTTATTAAGTAAGTAAAAGAAAAAGGTTTTACTATATACTAGAATAGCTTAGATTTAAAAAAGTTATCTAAGTTAATACCTTTCTTTAAACTACCCTAGTTATTAAACTATACTACTATATAGGTAAAAGTTATCTAGTAGTTATTAGCTTTAAGCTTTAAATAGTTTATCTTTAAAGTTTTATACTTTTTAAAGCTAGCCTATACTAAAATCTATACTAGATTTTATATCTTCTACTTAGTTAGAATAAAAATATATAATATCTTATACCTAATTTCTATACCCTAGTAATATACAAGCTAGCTAATACTCTTATTTATCTTTATCTTAATCCTATTTAAAAGCTAGCTAAGAGTATACTATTATAATAGGCTAGAATAGAACTACTTAACTAAGTACTAGAGTATAGAGCTATAGTAGGCTACTCTACTAAACTTAAACTCTTTATCTCTACTTATAAAAAGAGTACTATTATCTCTATTATTAGTAGATAGCTATTACTTTTACTTAGATATACTATTAATAATACTATTATTAGTAGCTACTATACTAGTAATATTTAAAAAATAAGTTATAATTAACTCTATATAGTAAGCTTTATTTATAGTAGCCTTCTACTTATAAATAGTTATAGCTAGGTTAATATAACTATATATAAGTAGGCTAGCTAGTACCTTATAGTATAACTTATTCTACTCCTTACAGAGGTTACCCTTACTATCTAGGACTATGTATATAAACCTAAACCATATAGGTATATTAGCCTAGTACTACACATATAGGTACTACTATAGGTTACTAGCCCTACTAAATACCTTATTATAGATACTACTATCTTATAGCTACTCTCTATAGTAAAATTAGTCCTTAGGTTACCTAGTTATTATTATATCTTATTATTATATAAGTTAGTACTTAGTGGTGAGCTGCCCCCCCTCCTTATTATACTATCTATAATCTAGCGATACCCTTTTTAAAGTATAACCCTATATACTACTTAAGCCTCACAATATAATAAAGATGCCGGTGCAGTGAATGCTCCTTGTTTAGTGACTATATTAGTAGGGCTTTAAAATAGTATCTATAACCTACTAAGTAACAAAGGTACTATTATAGATAAAGGTACTATAACTAGTAAAGACTTTAACCCTAGAGGAATAGGTCCCCCTACCTAGTATCTAAAATAAGCTTTTTCCTATAGGAGGAAACTATAGCTAATATACCTAATAATTATAGTAAGGGAAAGTAATAGCTAAATTACTTTAATATTATATATTAAGCTAACTACTAAGGTACTCTCTATTTTCTTTTTCTTTTTCTTCTTTTTCTCTTTAATCTTATTACTAAACCTTAACTTTATACTATAGTCTAATAATACTAAGGATAAAATATATCTCTACCTTAAAGAAAGCTATTTAAAGGTAAAAGAGTCTTTAAGTAGTTAGCCTCTAGATTTTAAACCTTACTTAAGCTTATACTTTAGTATAAAGACTAGCTTATATAGATACTCCCCTCCTCTCCTCTAATAAAAACCTTAATATAAGTTTTTTATTTTATTTATAAATATTTTATTAATTATTAATATTAATCCCTTTACTACTCTAAAGGAAGAAATATTCTAAGTAAAAAAAAAAATATCTTATTAGTATAAAAGGTTTTAAAGAGTATCTTATCCCTTAGGGAGTTATTCTAGGTAATTTTATATACTATTAAACTCTAGTTAAAAGGGAGGAAGTAGTAGTAAATAGCTAGGCTAAGGTTATAATATAGTTATTATTTTAATATCTACTTTTTTATCTTTATCTTATTAATAGCTACTTTATTAAACTTATCCTAAATATTATTAAGTTCTTCTATCTTTATAATAATATCCTAGGTAGCTTATACTAGTTTCTCCTTATAACTCTCCTCTATATAATATAACTACTTTTATAGTAAAGCTAATATTATATCTACCTCTATTACCTTAATAATTAATAGCTAAGTCCTCCTCTATAGTACCTACTACTCCTCTTTAACCTTAGTAACCTAGTCTAAGGTATCCTTTATATTATCTTATATATAACCTAGCTCCTTCTCCTAAGTACTATTAGTATTAGTAGTTTATTTAAAGAGCTTACTATACTATAGTATAAACTAGTTAGCTTTATTTATTTAGATTTTTAATATCCTATATCTTAAACTTATATCCTCTACCTAGTACTACTAGGCTTAAGCCTTTCTCTAAGTAAGACTAAGTTAGTCCCTAATATATTAGTTTTTATTAATAATATCCCTCTAATACTAGTTAGTATCCTTAGCCTTATAAGCTATCCTCTACCTATTATTAAGCTAAGGAGGTATAATAATAAAGTAGTTATCTAATATTTAATCTTAGCTAAAGGTTAGTATACTCCTTAGTAAGTATACTATAATTACTAGACTAACCTAGACAGTATTAACACTATACTCTATACTTAATAAGGATAAAACTATACTAGCTAGTATATTAGAAACCTACTAGTCCTCCTCCCCCCTCTTAAATATTAGACTTAAACTATCCCTCTTATAAGTACTAAGGTCCTATACTATAATACTATATATATAAGACTAGTAGATACTAAGGTATATAATATACTACTACCTAGCCTTCTTATCCTTAATAGAGTCTACCCTCCTAAACTCCTAAGAGATATTAAGGTATATAATATACTAATACTTAACCTTCTTATCCCTAATATATACTAATATAGAGATACTAAGTTATACTATAAAATTATCTTAGCCCTTACCTATAGTATCTAATAATATACTTATAATAAAGCTTATATTAGATCTTAAAAGGTAGAGTCTTATATATTTACTAGATAAATAGGTAGTATAGATATATATATCTATATATAAAGTAAAATAGTATATTATAGGCTAATACTAATAAGCCCTCTACTCTTTAACTAAATAACCCTATTACCTAGCTACTAGCTAGCTAAGGTATATATAAATATAGCTTTTAATAAAAGTTATAGTAGTAGTTATATATTACTATACTCTATCTATATACTACTTTATAATATATATATATTATAGAAAATAGAGTATATAAAGATAAGATAGATATAATAGGTATATTATACCTTTTATAAGATATTATACTAGATTACTATTCTAAGTAGCTAAAGTAAGTATAATACCTTTAAATATATAGAAATATAATATATAGGTAATATAATAACTTAGCTAATATAATATATAGAAGAGAGTATAAGCTTTTATATAGAGAGAAGGCCCTCTAACTATAGAAGTATAAATCTATACCTTTTAAACTAAACTATCCTAAAAGAAGCTTAATCCTACTCTTAATATACTAGATTAATAAGCCTATATAGGATTAATAAAATAAAAGAAAAGATAAAGAAAAAGACTAGTAGCTATAAAATAGTAAAGATACTAAACTACTCCTAACTTTTATCCTATTAGTCTTTTAACTAGATATAAGTATATATAGAACCTAGCTTAGTAAGAACTAAATAGCTTTAGAAGCTCTTTAATAGTATCTATATTTACTATAATATACTTAGAGCTCTAGAAGAGGTTTATATAAACCCTATTAAGGTTACCCTTAACTATTCTTACCCTTATATTTACCCTACTTAAATAGTATATAAAGCTCTATAGTTACTTTTATCTAAATTATTTCCCTCTCTTTATCTCCTAGTTAGTTAGATAATATATATTAAAGGCTATAAAGCTAAGGTCTAAAGGCTCTAATAACTTATACTAGCTATAACTACCTTTATTAAAGTTAGTAGTATAGAATCTTCTATTAACTAGATAGACTTTATTATAAGTAAGTTTAAAATCTCTTATCTATATATCTTTATACTACTTTAATAGCTCTAGATATATATATATTATAAAAGAGAGTATCTTAGCTATAACCTTAGCCTTATACTATATAATAATAACTAGGTAAATAGGGTATAACTATATATTAAGATAGTTATATAGAATATAGTCTAGATAATAAATTATTAGCTACTTTATATCTTTAAAGTATTATACCTTATCTAGTATACTATATAGCTTTACCTTAAGTACTTTTAGGTTTTAAGCTATAAAGGTTTTATAGTAAGTAAACCCTTTATTTATCTATAAGATACTACTAGATAGGTTAGCTATATAGCCTACTATCCCCCTTAACTCCTTACCTATAATTATATTAGCTACTAGACTAGTATATATAACCTTATACTTATAATAGTCTAACTATATTAGTATATTAGAGAATATTATTATTCCTCTATTATATTAGAACTTTAGTAGGATAATATATAACTCTAGTATAGTAATAGTAACTATTCTATTTATATTAGGGTAGATCTAATATAAAGAAAAGATTAAGAGCTTAAAGAAGATTATAAGTACTTAGATAAACCTAATAATTATACTATTATAGTTTAAAAGTAGTAAAGGGATAAGAGAACTATCTCTAAGAGAGTTATTAAGGAGGCTACTATTAGAGGGATTATTACTAAGAGGGTTACTACTAGGAAGACTATTATAAGGATAACTTAGAAGACTATTATAAGAATAACTTAGAAGATTATTATAAGGATAACCTAGAAGACTACTAGTAAGAGAACCTTCTCTAGAAGGACTACCTCTAGGAGGACTATTAGTAGAAGGACTATCTTTAGGAGGACTAGTAGTAGGAGGATTATTAGTAAGAGGATTACCTTTAGGAGGACTACCTCTAGGAAGACTATTAGTAAAAGGACTATCTCTAGGAGGACTAGTAGTAAGAGGACTAGTAGTAGAAGAACTATCTTAATAAAGACTATTTTAAAGAGAGAGAGTAGTATTTATAGACTAGAGTAGTTATATATTTAGTAGATAGATACTAAAATTACCTCTTACTAATCTTATAAATCCTAATATTAGAAACTCTAAGATAGTATATAGTAAGTAAGGTAGAGGTATTAGTTAGACTTTAGATAGAGGTTTAAGGAAGATATAAAAGATATATTATAAAGGATTATATTATAAGATTATATAAATAACTTATAGTAATATATCTAGTTTACCTTAGAATAATATTTAGTATTTTTAGTAGAGGAGAAATTAGATAGGATAATAGAATAAGTACTACTATAATAAAAGACTAACTAAAAAAGAGTTAAAGAAAGGGTACTACTATATATATATATATAGGAGATAGAGGTTTTAGTAATATTAAAGGATAGTTACTATTATATCTATCTAAAAGAGAGAGAAGCCTTAGTAATATTAAAGAATAGCTACTACTATATCTATCTAGAAGAGAGAGAGGCCTTAGTAATATTAAAGGATAGCTATTATTATATCTATCTAGGAGAGAGAGAGACTTTAATAATATTAAAGGATAGTTACTACTATATTTATCTAGGAGAGAGAGGCTTAAAGAGAATAAAGGGATAGGTATTATTATATATATTAGGAGTATAAAGCTTAGAGGAAGTAAAAGGATAGGTAGTACTACTATATATATCTAAAAGAAAGAGGCTTAGAGTAAGTAAAAAGATAAGTTTTACTATATATACTAAGGGTAAAGGGTTTAAAGGAAGTAAATAGATAGTTAATACTATATAAGCCTAGTAGAGAGAGGCTTAGAGGAATAAAGAATAACTCCTTCTTATTTATATTTACTACTATCCCTAGTATATAACTAATAAGTTAGATATAATAGAGAAGGGGTAAAGAAGTTATATATAAGTATAACTTATTAGAGTTAATAAGTTTAAAGTAATAATATATAGGTTCCTTAGTTAGTAGTAAGGATAGTAATACTACTCTAAGTACCTCTCCTTAGGTAGGTTTATAGATAGCTAGTTAGAGATAATACCTAGTTAACCTATATATCTTCTCTTATAATTCTATAAGAATTAAAAGCTATAACTTAAAGCTTAATATATACTCCTAACTATAAAAACTAACCCTAAATACTAAATACTATCTAAGATCCTATATTAAAAAATAGATAAATTTACTACTACTATTTTAGTTATTATTAAATTATTTACCCTACTCTTTAGCTAAAAAAAATTTAAAGGTATAAAGTACTTAAAACCTTAACTAGTAGCCCTTATAGTTATCCTACTAATACTTATTATAACTAAACCTATAACTATTATTAGCTATAAGACTATATAGTATATCTAAAAAGTATACTTAATCTATAAATAGTAATCTATTACTAAGAATACCTATACTATCTACTTTAACTTATTTATAATCTTAAAGACTAATAAGGTATTATTCTATAATAATACTAAGTCTTTTATTATAATTATTAAGCTATTAATATAAAACTACTTTATATAAATCCTTATCCTACCTTACTATACTAGGTACTAACTAGTCTACTACTAAAACTAATAAAGAGAAGATATATATAATAATAAATATATAAAAATACCTAAATAATTCTAAAAGATATAATACTTATACTATAGTCTTTATACTACTTACTACTAAATAGAAATATAATCTTAAGCTAAACTATATAGCTTAGCCTATAAGTAGTATATTAAGTAGAGTACTACTACTAAGACCTAGTACTATATTAAATATCTATAAATAGTAATACTATATACTAAGCTAAAGGGCTATTATAGCTAGTAAAGGGGGTTAGCTTAATATAGTAGGTTAAAGATAGAGCTATTTAGAGTTAAAATTACTTACTTTAATAAAAAAAGGGGGTCTATTAGTCTATTATTTCTATAGCTTATAATAATATTACTAGCTAATAGGATAAGCTTATATATAAATTCTAAGTATCTTTTCTATTATACTAGTATATAAACTAAGAACTATACCTTTTTTACTAATATATTAATTTACTATTCTATAGTATACTTACTTTATAGCTATTACTTATAGTACTACTATCTATATAAGGCTTTTACTAAGAACTATTAAAATAGTTAACCTTATATTTTATATAAGATTAAGTAATATACTAGGGCTATAAATATAGTACTAAAAAACCTAGCTTCTCTAGGTCTATACCTATTAACCCTACCTAATAAGTACTTAATTTAATAATATATTACTAGAAAACTAAAGCTCTACTTCCCCTTTAACTAGTATACTCTCTAACTAGTTATACCTTACCTTATTAACTATTTAACCTTTACTACTATATTAATACTAAGCTATAACCTTATTATAGTATTTAAATTAGAGATAAGGTAGATTCTTTTATAGTCTTAATAGTATTATTAAAGTAGATATTAGTTAGATAATAGATTATCTACCTACTAAACTTATAAAACTAAAAGGTTATTAGTAGTAAGCCTTTAGGGCTTATAGGCTTATTAGAACTAAAACCTATTAGTTACTAGAACTAACTAGGGATAGGTTAAATAATTTAGGGTATAATATTACACATTCCTCCTAACAGCTCATTTCAAGAGAATAAGTACTCCTCTAAATATATACCCCTCCCTCTCACAGTAGTCTAAAGTTAGGTCTTAGGGTAGACTCTACTAGGAGGGCAGCACCTAAGGACCTCTAGTTAAACCTAGTATCTCCCTAAGTATGGTACTATGACTATAGATCTAGTCCGGTCAGGCTAAGTATATAGAGAGTAGCACACCCTAAGCTATCCATAGCTTAGTCTATAATAGTTTTAAAGTACTATTTAGACCCTCCTTAAAACCTTAAATAGCTTATAATTAGTAGTTTAAAACTATATAATACTAATAGTAAAGCCCCTAAAATTAGATCCTAATAGATATACATAGTTAGTAGTACTATACTCATCTTATAGCTATAAAAGTACTAGGGGTACCTATATAAAGGCTAACTATATCCACTCTAACTAGTATTAATATAAAGCTACTAGTATATCTAGTCCCTAATAGCTTATACTATTATACTATCTATATATCTTATTATACCACTACTCCTATACTATCCTAGCTATATATATACTATTACCTTAAGCTAATACTAGCTATCTCCTCTACCCCCTTACTCCCTTATATTATCCTATATCCTTAGGTTATAAGAGTAGCTAAAAAACTAGTTATCCTACAAGGTTAGTACCTATTTTATATAATTAGGGTAGAGCTATATAGCTTACCTCTATAGATATATTCTATAGTATATAGTATTAATTATAGCTGCTATCCTAATATAAATACCTACTACTACTACTAGCCTCTAAGGTTATTTATATATAGGGTAGATAGTAGCTATTATACCTTATAGGTAGCTTATAGGTATTATTATTACTAAGGTCTACTAGCTTATTTAGGCTATTATTACTTAGTGTAAATAGATAGTATTATAGTCTACTATCTACTACTACTTTATAGGAAGGTAATAACTCTAGTACTTTAGGGAGTATAATATTATATATATTACTACTATACTTAAAGATATAAGGAGTAATAATTATTTATAGCTTATTACTATCTATAGCTATAAGGAAGCTATACTTTAAGGTATTACTAGATATAATTAAAGATAATATTAGTTCTTCTCCTATCCTAGTTACTCTACCTCTATAGGTTTATCTTAATAGGCTAATAGATCTACTTTATACTATCTTTATTAATATAGATAAAGATATTACTATTATAATAGAGATTTTAAAGCTTATACTATAATAATACTTTAATCTTCCTCTAAATAATCTCTTTAAAGCTAAAGTACTTATAGCTTATAATAGTTACTAAGACTATAATATCCTTATTATAGTTCTATAGGTAAAGCTTCTAGGTAGTAAGGAATTAGAATATAGTATAGTTATAGGAATTATACTAGGGAATCTATTTACTTAGAAATATAAAAAGATACTAGATCTAAATACTCTTAATAACCTTATAACCTAAATTAATAACTAATAGTATTAAAGAGTACTTCCCTAGAAAGATAATAAAAAAAAAAGAATATAGAATACTCTCCTACCTTACTTATAATATTATAGTACTTAAATATTATAAGCTACTTATTATACTAGTAAATAATTAAAAAGTAAAGTTTAAGTACCTAGTAAGTATTATAAGAATAATAGCTCCTTATATAAAGCTATTTATTTATATATTTAAATACTAATATAGCTAACTAACCCTATTATTAAACCCCTTTATTTTATCCCTAGTAAAACTATAGTATACTTACTATATACTACTATTACTATTATATATAAGAGTCCTCATATAATAAAACAGCTATAATCAGCACTTTATTATCCTACTAGCAGACCCAGCCTAGCCTCACCCCTAGCCAGAGCAACATTACACACATTAGAGTCAATATTATATATATATAAAAGTCATAGATTAGCCCCTATTATTAGTTAGGTCCAATACCTATACCTATAGCTACCATATACATACCACACGCATATAGGTAGGGAGGTAGTAGTAGCTACCATAGCTATACTATAAATATAAAGCTATTAGCCTTATTAATAAATACTTACCTTATAGAGTATAACTAGAATTATAGTTAAAACCTATATAAGAAAGTATACTAACTATTTTACTTTTAAACTACTATACTAAGGTAGCTTAAAAGGTATAGGTATATCTACCCTCCCTTATATTAGTCCTAGC
This sequence comes from Diaporthe vexans, assembly GCA_021188095.1. Classification (NCBI taxonomy): domain Eukaryota; kingdom Fungi; phylum Ascomycota; class Sordariomycetes; order Diaporthales; family Diaporthaceae; genus Diaporthe; species Diaporthe vexans. The sequence goes on from JAJLLZ010000010.1 coordinate 2,140,477, forward strand.
TACACTAGCCCCTAGTTATAATAGTAATATACTAACCTACTACTAAAAATATCTACCTACTAATTAAAGATTCTTATCCCTTAATTATTATACTTAAATTACTAATAAAATATAGTATTAGACTAAAACTAATAAATATTATCTTTATTTAAACTATAGAATAAATATTATTAGAGCTATTATAATAAAGCCTTATTACTATAGGGTTATCTAAATAGGACTACCTATAAGCTACCTCTTTTCTTACTATAGATACTATACCTACTAATAAAAATAACTACCTTATTAGACTTTATTCTTTATATCTAACCTTAGTATAAATATATATATAGTAGAGAGGCCTATAGTAAAGCCTATAAGTCTAACTATACTTATTATAAAGATATAATTAGCCCTTAGAGGAGTTGTTACCCCTATCTAGGGATATAAGAGTTACTATTAATATTAAAGATTAGCTATAAAGATTAAAGATAAGCTATAAAGAATACTACTATATACTATATTAGCTCCCATCCTAGGACCTAACTAGTTAGGAAGCCAGCCCTAGCCACAGGGTAGGCCTAGGGTAGTAGTACTAGGACGATGTGTATCTTATTATATATAGTTGTTTTAAGCTACCACTACTAGTAAGCTTATACTAAGCTATCATCTAGCTATAGGCACTATATATAAGGCTAGTGGCCTAAGATGAGCATAGCCTAAGATAGGTAGGTTTAAGATAAGGGTAGCTTAGGATAAGGGTAGCTTAGGATAAGGGTAGCTTAGGATAAGGGTAGCTTAGGATAAGGGTAGCTTAGGATAAGGGTAGCTTAGGATAAGGGTAGCTTGAAAGGTATAGTGTAATAGTTTTTATAGATATTAAACTACTTAGGTATAACTATTTCTCTCTAACTTATAAGCTTTCTTATTAGCTATAGCATCCTACCCCTATATTAATATTTAACTAAGATTTTATTAGAAAGGATAAATTAAAAAAAGGGTAAGTTCTTTTATAGCTTTAATAAAGTATAGTCCTCCTAACCCTATAAGGGTTAAAGAGTAGCTAAGACTATATAATAAAATATAACTCCTTTTATATTATATTATAAAGCTAATACTATACTAGCCTACTTAGACTATTAAACTTATAAAAATAAACTAGCTCTAAACTTACCTAATATTCTTAATTTATTAGCTCTATAATATACTAATAAAATAAAGTTATTATATAGACTTTATATTAAAATAAAGGTATTATAAAGTAAATATTAAATTAGAAGATTAAGACTTTATATTAGATTAGGAGTATTATAAGGTAAATATTAAATTAGAAGATTAGGACTTCATATCTAAACAAGAATATTATAGGAACAGGTTATATTAAAATTCTTACAATCCTTACTTATTATATATTTATATTTTATAGATCTAAACTACTCCTTTAAACACTAAATAAAGTAGTTTTACCTTATTACCTACTCTATCTTTATTCTTTATCCCTAAATATTATTCCCTAAGACCTTAATCTTTATTATATATTATACTATATATTAGAATACTTCTAAAGGCTATAGTAGAGCTTTATAAAAGCTTTAGATAACTCTATTATATATAACTAGGTATAAGCTACTTTAGTAGTAGTCTTTAGAGTAATAGTAGATAATATAAGATAATAGTTTTAATATATAAATAGTTAGATTAAGATAGCCTAATAATACTTCTAACTATTATCCTTAGTAGTAGTAGTAATAATAGTAGTAAGTTTAGTTCTAAGCATATCCCTAGTACACATTATAAAGCCTATCAGCTCCTTGAGGGCTAGGGTTAGTATAGCATAGGGTAGGTAGGTGAACTTAATAGTAATATTACAGGGGTTACTATAGTCAGCTACATCACTAGTAAGGGCAGCAGCCACCTAGCTACGAAAGTACTTAATAAGTATACTAGGCTCACAGACGCTAAACTTAATATTAGGGAGCTCCTACCACACTAGGGTTAGCTTCTCCTATATATTATATTTTTAGCTCACCTTAGTATAGAGGAATATAACACATATATAGGGAGGCAACACTCTCAGGGGCAGGCAGCTACTTAGCATCCTTAATAACCTTAAAACCCTTAATATCCTTAATATCCCCAATATCCTCACAGCCCTTAGCATCCTTAACAAACACCAGCTCTATTTATAATAATAGTATAGCTAGGGCTATATAGTATTAGTTATAACCCTAGAGGATAGGGTATAAGCCTAATAGGTTTAAGTAATACTAGTAAATATAGATAGGTTAAGCTATGTACCTAGTAGGTCTATATTTTAAGACCCTAGGGGGGTAGCTCTTCCTAGGAGTATAAGGTAAGGAGACTATATACTTATAGCTTAGTTTAAAAATAGTATTTAGGGGAGATAAGATATAGATATATAAAGTTAAAAGATATAAAAGTATTTAAGGGTATAAAGTAGTTTATAGAGTATAAACTTCTTACTAGTAGAATAGATTAAGAAGGAACTAAATAGAACCTAAAGAGAAGTAAGACTTAGGTAGATTTATTAAAGGAAAAAGCTAAGGGGGAAGCCTTCTAAGCTATATAGCTTAGATTATAGGCCTACTATATAAGAACCTAAGTATTATTACCCTTCTTAGTAGAGAGTAAGTAAGTAGCTAGCTACTTAGTTAATTACCCTAAGTAATAAATAGAAAGCTAAAATACTAAAAAGCTTTTATATATTTATAGATTTTTATCTTTAAGGTTCTATTACCTATATTTAAATACTACCTATTAATCTTATCTAGCTCTACTAAGCTAATCCTACTTAGTTTTATTATTAAATCCCTATTAGCTATCTCTCTTTACTTTAAATATCTAACTAATATAACTAGTTACCTCTTATTATATTAAGTTAGTCACTTAATTAGTTAATTAATAGCTAATTAACTATCTAGTTAGTTAGTTAGTTAATTAACTAGCTACCTTACTCTATCCTTACCTCTATTAACTATCCCTTACTAGCTACTATAAGCTACCTACTACTAGAAGAAAGCTACCTACTAGCTACCTCCTAAGAGGTACTACTAGTAAGTTAAAGCCTAGATATTACCTAGCTATATATACCTTAGCCTTACTTATTAACTACTACAACTATATAGTAGGCTACACTACCTAAAGTAGGCTACTATATATAACTAGAGTAATGTAAATATAAGTAGTACCACCCCCCTCCCTTACCCACCTATACTTATAAGGCTTACTAATATAGAGTATAGTGCCCTAGACTATCTATAGTATACTAATAAAATAAATTAGGGTAGGTATTAATACTAATAATAACTTCCTTATCCCATTCTACTATATAAAGCTAATAGTAATCCTAGTTACTATATAAGACTTTAATATATATTTAGATAATATTATATAGAACCTAGAGTACCTAGTAAATATTACTATCTTTATAGTATAGAGTAGAAGCTTATACTATACCTTTATATAAATAGTAAGCTTAATATAAGACTACTTACTCTCTTAATATACCTAGCTAGTTATTATAGTAATTAACTTTACTTACCTCTATAATATTATTATCTACTATAACAGGGGCTACTCCTAGGATAAGAAGACCCTCCTATACTAGATATACTAGCTAGCCACCACTAAGTAGTAGCTTAAGGCTAAAGGCTACCCTATTAGGGACTATTACTTCATAGGCCCTACTAACTAGCTAGTAATATTTATACTACCTAACCCTAGTAGGATAAAGTAGCTCCTTATAGTAGGCTAAGATACATTACTTAGCCTAGCCTAACTATAGGTACTAGCTATTATTACCTCTCTAACCCTAGTAACAGGCCCTCTAAGCAGCTATATCTATCAGTGTATCTCTAACCTCATTAAGTACCTTAATAAGGTACATAGTAATAGTAATAGTATTGCTATTAGGAAGGCTATTAGGGCCCTCTACTACCTTATTTTTAGATAAAGTAGCTATTATTAGACTAAGTCTAACTATAGCCCTAGATTACCTTATAAGACTACCTAGAATACTTCTTATTCAATAACCTAAAAGCTATATTATATTCTTCCATCCTTAATCTCGCTAATACCTAAGAAGTAGTACTTAGGCTACTAGACTTATAGCCTAGAAGTATAAGGGGTACTTATCCCCCCCTAGTTATTATAGCTATCTACCTATATAAATACACCTCCTAGCTTAAGCCTAGATTAAAGTAGTAGGGAAGTACCTCTATAGTAAGGGGGGGGGCCTAAGTAAATAGAGTAGGAAGCTAAGCCTAGGTAGTACTCCTTATACCTAGCTTATCCTTAATAGCCTTTAAGGGGTTAGAAACTATAGCTAGATAAATAAAAGATTTATAGCTTAGAGGTATAGATATATTAATTTTTCCTTAGCCTTATATCTATTTAGATTATATTAAGTCTACTATTAGGACTTAGCCTATAATAGGAAAATAGTTAGAAGGTCTATATAGTCCTAGCCCGCTTATAAGCCCACTAGTAGCCTAGGTTATTTAAACCCCCTTATCCTTAAGGTACATCCTACTATATTATCTTAGTATATATATAATAGGGCTTAGTAGGTAAACTAAAAAGTAATAAACCCCAATTATTAGAATAGATAAATAATAGTATTCTAGCTTACTTTAGCACTATAGTCTAGCTAGTAATTTTATTTATTAGTTATATCATAGTTTTAGCTTTAGTTTTAGACTGCTATAGGAAATTTAAAATATTACTATTTTTTTTTTTTTTTTTTATTTCTTAGGGGCTCTAGGGAGATACCTCAGCTAGGGTTTAGGTACCTCTATAGTAAGGGTAATAGTATTAGGGTAGTAGATTTAAAAAGGAAGTAGGGAATTAGACTATAATAGGAAAGAGTATAATAGGGATATAGAAGGGGTTATAGTTAATACTTACTTATATTAGGTCTTACTTAGTAATACTATACTATATAGTAGTAATTAAGCTGCTATAGCTAATTAAAGCCTACCTTTTAACCTTATCTTACTACCTATTACTATTCTTACTAGGCTAAAATAACTATTTATAATAATAGTTACTAGATTAATAAATACTTATTATTATATATAATATAGCTAACCTTACCTACTTACCCTATAAAGTCTCTCTACTTACTAATCTAATAATAATAAACCTAAAAGCTATTAATAAAGTACTATAACCTAAAGCTAATTATAAACTATTATATTATATAAATTAGATAGATAATATAATATAGTAGATTAAGATAGCTATCTAAAATAGGCTAAGCTATAGCTATACTATAAATTAAAAATAGTATACCTAGTTTATTTAATATCTTATTAACTAACTATATATATAAGTTAAGTTATAAGTAAGGATTTATATAAAAGGGTTATATCTCCTAATAGTATAAATCCTAGCCCCTCTTTCCTTCTCTCCTCTATAATAGGGTAGCTCTTTAGATATATATATCCTAGGAATTATTATAGGTAATATAATAGAAGTTATAGTAGATCTTACTAGTTATTAAGGTTAGACTATACTATAAGAGTACTTACTTAGTAGTATAGCTAACTTATAGCTAGGAAGTACTATACTGTATATAGGGTAAAGGTAAGAGCTCTTATAGGTTTTACTAAAGCTAGTACTAAGGTATAGCTTAGCTGCTTTAAGTAATAAGTAGGTAGGCTCTATAAATAAGTAACTCTTATATTCTTTAATAATATATCTTTAAAGGTAGTAGAGGGTTATAAGCTTATTATTAAGGCTTAGAGAAGTAGTAGATTTAACTTAAAAACCTAAGACTAAACTCCCTTATAATACCTAATTACTAAACTAAGAGTCCCTTACTAGTATAAGTATAACCCTTAATATAGTACTTAAAGAAAAATTAAAGCTTAACTACTAACTAAAAACTTAGCTTCTAAAATAAAACTTAAATATTAAAGCTAAACTAACCCTTAAAATAAAACCTAGCTATACTATAAAACCCTATAAATATATATATCTCTATACTATAAATAATTAGCCTCTAGATTCTAACACAGTACTAATAAACAACACTAAATAATAATATAACCCTTATTATAGTCTTATAGACTAGTATAACTAGGAGGAATCTTATAACCCCCTTACCTCCCTAAACCCTAATACTTTTAATAGTAGTATAATACTAGTAGATAATAAAGTAGCTTCTAAATATTATACTTTTGCTAGTAGAATAATAAGTAGCTAGTAAACTATCTTATACTAAAGCTTTATACTTCTACTACTTATAAGCTATATTCTACTTAAGGTAATATAATAGCTATCTAGTAATACTACCTATAGCTTAGCTACTATAAGAATAATTATACTAGCTATCTAGCTTAATATTAATATAGTCCTTAATACTTATAGCCCTCTCCTATATACTAATATACTACTTCTATCTAGGCTATACTATAATAAAGATAATATAATAAGTAATACTAAGTTATAGATCCTATTTATAATAGTAGGTAAGGTTAATCTAATATATAAAAGGCTCTTATACTATAGCTATAACTATTAACTAGGCTTAGAGACTATCTATTAAAGACTAATATAAGACCTTATATCTATTATTAAGGACTACTAAAGGGTAGTAAAGTCCTTTACTAGCTTATATATAAAGGGCCTATAGCTCTCCTATACTAAAGTACTATTATTAAGGCTACTCTAAAGCCTTAATAATATAGAGATAGTATTAAGATAGCTTAATATTCTAATAAAGGATAATAGGGTACTCTATCTTACTACTATAATAGCTAGTAAAGGTAATAATAACTAGGTAAAGATAATAGCTATACTATTAAAGGGCTATATTAATAACTAGAGAAACCTAAAAAGGTTAACTAATAGTAAGATATAGTAAGTACTACTATTACTATATAAATAGTATATAAGTATTACTACTAATATTAGGCTACTATTTAGTAATAGTATATATAAATAGGCTAAGCTTTTACTACTAGTAGAGTAGATAGAGTAGCTAGTCTTACCTCTAATAATATCCTAGATACTCTAAATACTACTAATAATATACTACTAGGCTTTACCTAGTAACTTAACTATATACTATATAGCTACTTTAAGGTAGATAAGGTTATAGGTAAGGCTATAATAAGGATAAGGTTTAAACTACCTCTACTTAATATAATCTCCTAGTTAATTATAGTATACCTAGGGTAGATATATAAGGATATATATATACTTTAGTAGGGTTAGGCTATACTATAGTATCTTATAAATAAGCTACCTAGGGTATATAGCCTAAGCTTAGGCTTTAAGTAAGGATATAATATTTATACTACTTATACCTTAGTAGGTTCTTAATACTTATAGGCTATAAGGATTACCTAGTAGCTATTACTAGTAAGAATATACCTTATCTATCTACTCTTATTATTATATAGCTAAAAAGCTAGTAACCTTCTATCTTTAATCTACTAGTTAACTAGGTTATCTAAGTCTATAGCCTTCTAGTACTAGTTTAATATCTTAGTCCTATAATAATATACTACTCTAATATATAAGACTAAGGTAGACTTTTATATAATCTAGTATATTATAAACCTCTAGTTACCTTACTTTTAGACTACTAAGGCTTATATAAGGTAAGGGTATTTAGTATAATAGTATTATAATTATTTATTAAGTATTTAATATAACTATATATCTAATATATTTAGATATATTAATAGGGATATATAGTTTAAAAGTATGTTAGATAATATTAAAGGTAAGGATTCTCTTAGAATTTTAAGTTAGGATATTAATACTAGAATACTAAGGTATAGGGCTAGCTATATTAATAGAATAAATATAGTACCCTACTAGCTACTAAGGTACTAATATATATACCTTATTACCTAGATACTAATCTATTTACCTAGGCTAACTAGTATAATATTTACTATATATAATATACCCTTTTATATAAACCTATATATCTACTACTAATATATTACTAGATTAGCTATAAATTAACTAGGGTTTAGAATCTAGATTATAAGTAAATAATATTAGATATCTAGTCTAGCCTAGAATATACTAAGTATAATCTATTAATTTAAAACCCTATAGTATTTATATAGTATATAGAGGAAAACCCCACTATTAATATAAAAGTATATATTCACTCCTAGTTTACTATTTAAATATAAACTACACTTAAAAGCCCTAATTATATTTACTTCTAGTTTACTATTTAAATATAAATTATACTTAAAAGCCCTAATTAGCTCTCCCTCTTAACTAGGGTCTATTATATATACTATATAGTCTACTAAAAATACTAAGGGTTACCTATAACTACTAGTATAGTATATAACCTAGCTTATAGACTTAGTTAGCTTTTAAGTATAGATTATACTTAGAGATATTAGTTAGCTAATAATAAGCCTAGATTACCTACTAATAAATAATAATATTCTATATATAAAACCTTACTATCTATATTTCTTAACCTAACTAGGGTAGATAGGTTAAACCTACTATAACCTATATACTATCTATTTATTACTATTTATAAGTAGTAGAGAACTTATATACTACTATAAAAACTATAGAGACTTAATACTAACTAAGCTTATTACTTATCTTAAGCTATATAGTAATAGAATAAGAGTATAAACAGCCTTATATAGCTATAGAAGTATAAAAAAGATAACTTATTACTAGTATAAGCTTATAGTCTAACTATTAAGTAGGCTAAATCCTATATATACTATAGGGCTACTAAAGACTCTCTAGTAAAAAGTAAAGATAGAAGTAATCTAACTACCTATAAGTAGCTATACTAGGGCTTTAATAAATATAGCTATCTATTTAATACTCTATAATACTACCCTAATTTTAGTTACTAGTATAAGATAGTTTTTAAGTATTCTAATAGGAATCTACTAAAGCTAGTAAAGATACTTAAGTTCTACCTTTATAAATACTATAGAGTTCCTATTAATAAAAATAAAACTTTATAGAAAATATATACTAAACTATACTTTAATAAGTTTATTTTACTAAATATAAGTAGTAAGTTTAGTATTAACTTTATAAAGAGTATTTTATTAAAAGGGGCTAAGATAAAGGAGAGCTAAAAACCTAGTATTAAGGATTAGGTTATAAAAGAAATATTAGAGTAGTTCTAGTAAGCTATTAGACTTACTATAGCCCCTCCCCTTTTTTCTTACCCTTATATACTAGCCTTCCTACTACCCCTATACTATAAACTAATATATACTAATAGCTACCCTATACCTTTAAAAGCTATAGTTTATAATCTATATTCTTTTATATCTATATCTCTAATATTAACTAGCTATATATTCTAATAGATATACTATAGAGAATAATATATAAAGGTTTAAGCTTTATATAGGAGGAAATAATACTATACTATAAGCTTATAGTATTAGAGGGCTTTTATAAGTTTAAGTTTAGACTACTAATATAGTACCCCTACCCTAGCTTTATATATATTACTAATATAACCTTATACTAAATAAGTATACTATTTAGTAGTAATAAACTTTAAGGTTATAGTAATAGGGCTTATATTAACTAAAGTTCTATAGAACCTTAAGAAGCTTATAGAGAGCTTCTTTAATAAGCTTACTAGCTTTAACTACTTTAGTATATTTATAAAGATAATAAGCTTTAAAGATAGTAAGCCTCTTAACCTAGTAATCTAGAACTAACTTATAAAGTAGTATAGTAAGATAAACCTAGTACTTATTATTAATAAAGCTATAATAATAGTAAGATATAGTAAGGTATTTATATATAAGAAGCTAGAGTATAAATAATATACCTTCTTTATTATTATCTTTAGTAAGGGCTTTTAAATATTTAGCTAAGTACTCTATACTAGTAGTATAAGCCTTAGTAGGATCTTAGTAATAAGCAGCTAAGTACTTATATAATACTTTTAACTCTTAAGTCTTCTATTTATAAATAATTTAACTAGTTATAGCTAAGGATATTCTTAGTATACTATATAAGATTATATATAATAACCTCCTAGTATAGGCTAGGAAAATAAGTAAGGTAATATATAAGATACTCTATAAACTAGCTAAAAATATAAATAATATATAAGTGTAAAACCTATATAAGTATAATAGCTAGTAATATATACTAACTACTAGTAGTATTAGTATAATAATCTATATTATACTAGAGCTAGCCTATATAATTAGTATTATACTTACTAGTATAGGTAAGACTTATATATAGCTACTATTATTCCTATATAAGGTTATAATAGATAAGGAGAAGCTATATAAGCTCTTTAGTCTAAAGTTAGTAATATTTTATAAGTCTAGCTATAGTAATTAGTATATATACTATGTATATTTTTAATAATAAAGCTTTAGGTTAGAGAGGTTAGGTTACTAGAGTAATATAAGGGAGAGAGGGTAGTTAAAGTAAGAGTAACCTTAATATAAGCTTTTATAATAACTTTAGTATACCTATATAATATACTATATCCTTATTTATTAGTAGTGTTACTAGATAGCCTAAAGATAGGATATAAAGAAAGTGTTTAGACTATAACTAAGGAGGAAAAAGAGTATAATAGGATAATTAGGTTTAGAGTCTTAATATATAAGAGAAGAATATCTAAGACTCTTAATAGATAACTTTAGTAATAGTAATACTATAGATAAGGCTAAAGTAGATATAATAGGTAGATAAGGATATTTTTAGTTAGTAGTTATTAATTATTAGTTATTGGAGGATATCTAAGAGTTAAGGTAAAGGGTAGTTAAGTTAGTCTAACTATAAGGTTAGTATTAAGTAGTCTAAGTTAGATAGCTAATTAGAGACTATAAGTTTAAACTTAATATAATAATTATAAGGCTAAGTTAGCTACTAATCTAACCCTTTCTAGATAAGAAATAAGACTACTTAGATAAGCCTTATTAGTTTTAATAGTATAGCTATAATAGTAATATATAAGCTATTATAATATTATAGTAAGTATCTTTTAGTCTATAAAGAGATATAATAGCTACTATTTTAAGTTAAATACTTAGCTTTATAGTAGCTAAAGTATTATTAATATTACTAGCTTAGTACTATTTAGGAAGGATAAAGATAAGGCTCTTATTAGTCTTAGTACCCTTTACTTAGTTTTAACTCTAATTTATTACTAGGTATTATACTTAGCTATACCTAAAGGTATATAATTTAATCTTATAAGCTAAAATAGTCTATTAATAAAATCTAAAAGATATTAAGTACTAGATTATTTCTAAAACTAAGAAAGCTTTAATATTAGAATTAAGCTAGTAGACCTATATACCCTACTTATCTTATTAACCTAAATAGTTATCTTACCTTACTATACTAGACTATACTAAACTATAGCTTACTACTAGCTCTATTAATCTTTAGATAATTATAACTTTAAATTAATAATCCCTTAATACTACCTTAGTAATACTAACCTCCTCTTAAGAGCCTAAGCTTTAATACTAGATTTATTAACTATAAGCCTTTTATTAAAATAGTCTTAATATCTAATAATAATATATATACTAGATATAAGAATTACTAGCTTTAATATTATATATAGGGTAATTTAATAAAGATAGAAGGAGAGGGAGTAAGATTATAAATAGCCTTAAAGTAATATAAGAGACTTAGGTTAATAAGATAAGTATATAGATACCTTATTAAGTTTAGAAATATACCTATCTATACTATTTATATACTATATATAAATATAAGTATAGTATACCTTATAACCTATATATAATAGGAAATACTATAACTATAGTAAAAGATTATAAAATAAATATCTTAAATATATAGGCTATTAGTTTTATATATAGACTACTAAAAAGCTTAAATAGAGATATTATATCCTAAACCTATAATAGATATATAATTAAAAGTATATAAAACTAGGTAAAGCACCTATATAGTAGTCCTATAACACCTACCTACCCTCTAACTCCTTAGTCCTAAAGCTTTTAATATATATTTTAGAATATATATACTATTATATAGTATAAATATACCTATTATTAATACTATAGGCTACTACTAATTATATATTATATAGTGTTAACCTAACCTTACTTTAAGGGATAGGTATAAAATAATATAATATCTAGTAAGGGTAAGGTAGTATATAGAAAACACTAGTATATACTATATATATTTATAGGTAACCCTTAGGGTTAGCCTAGATAACTAATCTAGATATAGGTTTAAATTAAAGCTACTTATATATACTACCTTAAAATAGCTTAATTATATATAAAAAGTTTAATAATATAGTAATAAAGAGATTAGCCTTACCTTTTAGGGTAGTAATATACTAACTACTAAACTTAGTAATAGTGTTCTATCTACTATACTATAGAAGATATAAACCTAATATTAATTATACTTTTATCTAGTAATAACTTAGAATAACTTAGTTAATAACCTATATAATAAAGGTTATTATAGTAGTAGCTTTAACTAGAAATATAATATCTTTTACCTTATTAGGAATCCCCCTCTCTTATAAGTAGTTAATAAATATAAGTATAATATCTAATCTATCCTACTACTCTTATATATAGATTAAATAAGTACTCTTTCCTTATAAAAAGCCTAGATATACTTTAACCTAATACCTATACTAAGGAGTTAATAATACTCTAATATAATACTTATACTTACTTAAGTCCTTAGTAAATAAGACTACTTAGTATATATAGCTTATTAGTATTATCTAGCTTACCTTATTAATAAGTATTAATATCTAAGCTTCTTAGAGTACTAGTAGTATAATAAAATCTAATAACCTCTTTAGGGCTAGACCTATATATAGGTAATATAACTAGTCTAAAAGATACTAGGTTTATCTCTAACTACCTCCTTCCTTATAGTTCTACTACCCTTATTATATTAAGTAGCTATAAAATATAAGATAGTAAATTAATAACCTAATAACTAAAGTATATATTAGGTTAATACTATTTATCTTACTTCCTAATAATATAACCTATAGATAATATATATATATATCTATTAGGTAGAACCTTATCTATATATAATTTAGTATAAGATAGCCTTTTTATTATTATTATAAATATCTTAACCTTACCCTCTTTTATAAGAATAGAAACCTTCTCCTCTTTCCTTCTACCTAACCTTATCTTTCTAATTTATTTATATAAAGATTACTACTTATATTTATATTAATATAAGAATATATTAAAAAGAATACCTCTCCTTTATTCCCTACCTAGCTAACCTATCTCTTATAATTTATCTATATAATAGTAAGTACTTCTATTTAAGTATAATAAAAGTATATTAGAAGATATCTTATCTACTACTCCTCTTTATCCTCTTTATTTATTATTAAGGCTAACCTTATATAAATAGTACTTCTTTCTATACTATTATAATATATCTTTTCTTTAATTTTCTACTTAGGTAAGAGTTTATCTCTCTCTCTTACTCCTATTATACTTACTTATCTACTTACTTATTTACTTACTCTCTATATATATATATATTTATCTATCTATCTCTCTCTTTATATATCTATCTATCTCTCTCTCTCTCTCTCTCTCTCTCTCTATGTATATATCTGTCTGTTTATTTCTCTCTCTATATATCTGTCTGTCTCTCTCTATCTCTCTCTCTCTGTGTATCTATTTATCTCTCTCTGTCTCTCTCTCTCTCTCTATATTTGTCTATCTCTCTCTCTCTCTCTATATATCTGTCTGTCTGTTTCTCTCTCTCTATATCTATATATCTGTCTGTCTCTCTCTCTCTCTCTCTCTCTCTCTCTCTCTCTCTGTGTGTGTGTCTGTCTATCTCTCTCTGTCTCTCTCTCTCTGTGTGTCTGTCTATCTCTCTCTCTCTCTCTCTCTCTCTCTCTCTCTCTCTCTCTCTCTCTATATATATATCTATCTGTCTCTCTCTGTCTCTCTCTCTCTATATATCTATCTGTCTCTCTCTCTCTCTCTCTCTCTCTCTCTCTCTCTCTCTCTCTCTATATCTATCTATCTCTCTCTCTCTCTCTCTCTCTATATATCTATCTATCTCTCTCTATCTCTCTCTCTCTCTCTATATTTATTTATCTCTCTCTCTCTCTCTATATATCTATCTATCTATTTCTTTCTCTCTCTCTCTCTATATCTATTTATCTATCTATCTCTTTCTCTCTTAATAAAATCCTTTATCCTTTTACCTAAATTAAAGAGTATCTCTTCTAAGATATAATCCTATTTTAACTTTAGTAATATATTATTAATTCTAATATAAGCCTTTATTTAATAATATCCTTTAATAATATCTATTAATAATAATAGCTTACTATAACTAGAAGAGTTTATTATTAATAGAGGTATATAATATAGACTAAGGTATTTTTAGAGATATTAGCTTAAAAAGCTAAAAGGACCTAGTAGTAATAAGTAACTACTTACTATAAAGTAATTATAAAGTTTATTAAGAAGGTTAAATAATAAACTAAAGAGTTTACTTAAGTTAAGATTATAGTATATTATAAGGCTTAAGGTAAAAGTTATACTCTAAACTAAATATAATATTATAAGACCTATAGAATTATATTAATAAGATAACTAATAAAAGCCTTTATATACCTTATATCTAGTATATCTTTTATAAGGTTACCCTCTACTAAGCTTATATAAGTAGCTTATTAAAGTAATAAAGCTATTTATTCTTAAAGTAAGACTATATATTAACTAAAGAGAGCTAGTAGATAAATAGTAGTAGGAGAAGAACTTTAAGCTAAGAGAACTTATTTAGACCTTTATCTTAGTAAATATATCTAATAATATTAATAGTAATATCTTTAATAAAAATATTACTAGTAATAACCTTACTAATAACCTTACTAATAAAAACTATAACTATACTTATATAGATTAAAGCTAATAGTTTAGTCTTAATAAAGTAGATAACTATATTAATAATAAGTACTATCCTTCTAATAAGGACTAACCCTCTAATAAGAACTACACTAATAATAAGTATTAAATTTCCGATAAGGACTATACTAATAATAAGTACTAACCTTATAATAAGGACTACACTAATAATAAGAACTATACTAATAATAAGGACTAACCTTCTTATAAGGATAATACTCCTATCTCCACACCTTATACTAAGCTACTCATTAGACCCTCCCTACTTAAGGCTAAGCTAGATAGTAATAAGGCTAATATATATAGTAAGTAGCTTAACCCTAATATAGATAGTAAGGCTACTAGTATCTCTAAGACTAATAAGTTATCTAAGTTAGCCTAGTAAATAGACTTACTCTATAGTATTAATATTAACCTCTCTATTAGCAGGAAGGATAATAAATATATAGTAGTAATTAAGCTATTTAACTTTTACCCAGATCCTCTCGGCCACTCACTAGTATTAATATAATAATATATAGTAGAAGGGCTTATTAGAATTAATTATTCTAAGACTAAGTAAGTTATAGATAAGTTATACCTAGGTACTAGATAGCTATACTATAATACCCTTATTACTCTTAGCTTAAACTATATAAACTTAGACCATATAGCATTATTATATAATCTATATATTAACCTATATAGATATAGGTAGATAAGTACTAATAGCCTTATCTATAATATTCTCTTCTTCTTTAGTTATAATAATGTTTATATCCTATACCTCAAGCTCTAGGTTAACACAATTACTAATATAGGTGTGTATTAAGATAACTATTTCCCATAGAAGGGGAGGGAACACTAATACTACATTATACTAGTCAACATTAATACCAACTACTTTATTATTATAATTAGCAACCACTAAGAGAACAGGGTATACTTTTTTAATAGTAGGCACTAAGATAACAGTACTAGGGATAAGGTTCTACACTATATCAAGGAGTACTATAAGGCCTTCCTTAGGCTAATTAGAGTACTAGAGATCAAGCTATAGTATAGCTATATATTAAGCTAGCCTAAGAGTAATAATATCTTATATAAGCTAATTATATTTAAGATAGTATAGTATATCTTTTATAATCTAAATAAAAACCTAGCTATAGCTAAGAGCTAAAACTTTTAGCTTACTACTATTATTACTAGTACTATTAGTAAAAATATATAGTTTAATAGGAGTAATAAGGAGCTTATTAGGGTACTACTATAGGTATAGCTTTTTTAAATTAAGAGGGAGCTTAGTAGTAACAGGTCTAAGTATATCTTTATTAGTAGGCTACTTAGTAATAGTAAGCCTAGTAATAGTAAGCTCTATAGTATAGCCTAGCTATATATCTATATAAAGAGTATTAAGCTTAAATATATAAATTTACTAACCTTTAAAAATAAGTTTTTTAAGGTATTCCCTAAGGATATAGTTAACTACTAGATAGAGAAGTATTAAATAAGTCCTTATTTTACTAATAAAAAGCTTATATAAAAGGATCTTATAACTACTAAGGAGAATATTAAGTATTATAAGGACTTCTCCTATATATATAAGGAGAAATTTAGATAGTATAGTATCCTATCCTTTATATAGGATAATAAGTATACTAACCTCTCTACTTACTATATATTAGATAACCTTACTAGTATACTCTTAGTTAATTACAGCCTTTACTCTATATTAGTTAATATTAACTCTAATATATTATCTATAAAGATAGGTAAAGCTAAAGCTACCTACTATATAACTAATAACCTTATAGCTATCCCTATATATACTAATTAGTTAAAAGAAAGTTAATTTATAAACTAAGACCTTATTACTAAAGCCCTCCTACTATAGTAGCTTTATAACCTAGATACCTTATAATTATAAAGGAAATAAGTAGTATAGTTTATACTTAACTACCTTAATAACCTTACTATAACCTAGTAGGTTAATATATATTATAGTAATAACTATAGGTTTAAGGAGTATTATAAGGTATAGAAGAAATAAAGGGATAATAACTTAAAGATATTTATCTACTTCTAGACTTAGCTAGAAGTAAGTAATATATATATAAAGGACTTAGTTTATAAGTAGATAAGCTAAGAATAAGTCCTTTAATATATAAGGGTCTTTTTCTTACTTAACTTTAAGGGTTACCTTAGAACTATAACTAAGATGTTTTTAAGAGGAGAGGAGTAAAAGGGAGAGTATAATAGTTTAAAAGATAAGATATAAGTAGTAGTTTAGGTAAAGGAGTTAATAAGATATAAATTTAAATTCTTCTTCCTACTATATAAGGTATACTTCCTATTCTATATTACTATATAAAAGTACTTACTATAATAAAAAGACTAGATAATTATATACCTTATTACTTTTACTTAAGAAGAGGTTAAAAAAGGCTTAAAGAAGTATAACTATAATATAATTAAAGCTAACCTTAGTAAGGCTAATCTTTATAAGGTTAAGAACTAAGTATAAGTTATATTCCTTATATTCCTTAGTACCCTAAATAAGCTTATTAAGATAAAGAAGGAGTTTAAGGATAGGTAGTAGAGTAATAACTAGCTACTACCTAACCTTAGTAACTAGGATAATATCTTTATAAATAAAGTAATATACCTCTTAACTAATAAAATAGGTATTTTAATCCTACTAATTAAGTATTATATCCTATAATATATATATAAAAAGTAGTTTAACCTATAGAATATTATACTATCTAAGTACTAGCTTAGCCCTAATAGTATACCCTTTAATAGTATAAAGCTCTTTATTTATATAAAAACTTTTATTTAATATACTCCTTTATCCCTTAAGCTAAGACTATACTATTCTTATTTAACCTAATAAATATAGTTAAGGGAAAGAGTACTACTTACTCTAAGTAGAGAGTATAATACTTCTATAGAGTATCTTACTAGATAGGCTATTATCTATATTATATAACTCCCTTAGTAAGAAGCTATAAGCTATAGTAGACCCTAAAGTATATATAAGAACCCCACCTAGTCCTATATTTAGTATTACTATATCTTAACTAAGTACTAATAACCTTATCCTTTATTAGTATAGCTCTTAGTATAATATCTACCTTAGTTACCCTAAGTACTAAGGTAAGAAGTTCTAAGACTTAACCCTAGGTAAGCTACTAAACTACTACTTTATAGAGTATAGCTATCTTAGAAGGTATAAGTATAAATACTATAGTATAATATACT